>JAOSBK010000006.1:950731-962894 GCA_027568895.1 Erythroxylum shatona | reverse complement strand
TTTTTGGAATTACCCGACCCCAGCCCGAAAATAATTCGGGTAATACCCGAATTACCCGAATTACCCGAAATTTGAAAATTTTTTACCCGAATTAGTTAAAAAAAATGGAAAATTTTAAAGTTTTTTGGTGACAAATTATCTCGGACTAACTCTAATTAAAATTAACTACTGAAGTTTAGTTTAATTGAGTTCATATTTGAATGTTAGGGTTGAGTTTAGATTTGACAAATTTTTTTTAGGTCTGACTATTTATAAAATATCGTACTATTCTAATCAAAATCATTTAGTTGAATATAATTTGATTAAGTTAAGGATGAAGTATTAGATCCGATAATCTTGAAATTTGACAAAATTTTTCTGAATCCGACCATTTATAAGAAAATGGATTGATATGATTAATATTAATAGGTCAAGTCTAAGTTACTCAAATTTAGGTTTTACAAACATTTTTTAGGCCTAAATAATTATAGAAATTATAACTTAAAATCAATAAATCAAATAATGTTAAACTGAGTTTGAGTGCAAATCTAATTATTTTCGGTACAAAATCATTGTCGTCTTTTCTTTTTCTAATTGATAACAATTATTTCTTGTACTTTTCAGGCTTTGAATTTGGGGACAAAGGATGCTGTGGTACAGGGGAGATAGAGTCAGCAGTGTTTTGCAACCAATTGAACCCACACACATGTCAGGATGCTTCCAAGTATGTGTTCTGGGACAGTTTTCACCCCGCAGAAAGAACATACAGGATCTTAGTCTCTCGACTTCTCCAACAATATGTGAACCGATTCCTTTAAGACACTTTCAGTTTTTTTGTTTAAGTCTCTTCCTAATATCAATTTCATTAAATTGATAATTTTACTTAAGTTGATTTTTACAAGTGTGGCCTCTTCAATTTTTAATTTATTTGTTAAGAATAACTAAACAAATACATATAATCAGAATTTTTGTTCATAGAAGACCATATTTCAAAATAATTTATGTATTTTTAAGTTAAAAAAATAACTTACTTGTTATTAGAAATTATGGAAAATAATTTATTTTATGAGATGAAAGAGAGTACCCAATTTGCTGGGGCTATCTCCTCATAGCTCAATTACTCTTAGAGATGAAAATTGGGATAGAGTTGAAATAGGCCTAAAAGAGTGTATTTGAACCCAAGTTTAGTCCGAAGCCTAATTGGATTTGATAATCCAAGTTTGAGTTCAAGCCTCGTTCTTTTTGAGTGACTTGAAGTTTAATTTTATTTATAAAATTGAAAACCACATCATTTTACTAAAAAATGATATCATTTTATTTTAAATATTTTAGGATTAAGACAAGATTAGGACGGAAAACTTGAGCCCAAATTTGTCTTGAAGTCTAAAATTATGAAAAAACTTGTTTGAGTTGGCTAAAAATCAATCCACTTGAATTAGATGTATTGAATTTAGATCGGATCAATCTAAGCTGGTTCAAGTAAGGCTAATTTAGTCAAGCTTAATTATGCAATTTAATGCATGGTTTGGTATGACTAAAAGAAAAGGGAGAGTTGTTCTTGTTATGTAATTAATTTGAAGATCCAAATTTTACCCCCAAAATACAATTTTATCCAAAATTTTGATGAAATAAAATTATAAAATTAAGAAAAGATTCTATAAAGATCATAAAATACAATTTTATCAAAGTCTTGCGAAAGAGGAGCAACAGAACTCTATGCGAGAACGAAGAGCAACGAGTTTGATTTAGGGATTTTAAACTCCAAAAGACGTTGTTTAGTTATGTTTAATTAAACAACATAGTTTAGTTAAACTAAATTAGTTAATTTAATTAAGTATGATGTGTATAAGTGTTTAGGTTTTTGAAACACGTGATAAACTATGTCAACAAAGTTGATGGAGACACGAAGATTATAATTGAAAAATTGAAAGTTTGATTATTTAATTGTCATTTTTTAAAATGCGAGTTATAATTGCAAAATTAAATAAAGTTTGAGATATTTTTTGTAATTAATTCATTAGTTTATCAAAATTTTTAGATTTTTTTATTTTAAACACCTTTATTCTATAGATTTACCATGGTTTACATACAATTTTGTAAGTTTAAGAACTTAATTAATGAAAACTAAAATATAAATAACTAAATGTAACTTACCATAAAGTTCAAAGACATTAAAGGCTTTTTTAAAGTTGATATTTTAATATGTTGAAATTAACAGTAAAGTTTAAATAAAAAATAAAAATTGAGATTTAAGTCCCAAAAATTTTAGTTAAAATATTGAAATTTGATTATACAACTTAGACTTATTTAAATTTTTTGAATATGATTAAAGTTTGAGTTTATTTTTATGTCTTTTTGTTGCTCTCTTCTATTTTTCTCTTTTCGTGGCTTTGAATTAATAAGCAGTGGTGAAGTTCTTGAGAGCTTTCCTAAGCCTCTAGATCTATTAGGAGTAACTCAAGACCTTTTCTGCCACGGTAAGTGCCGTTGCCTCTGTTTCTGTTTTTAGATCATAGATATTCTGTTTTCTGTGTGAAGGAAAGAGGGAGGTTCGTTTCGAATAACCTTTGATTGTGTTTTCGCCTAAAGGAGGTTCCTTTTTGATAACCCAGCTTTTCCTTTGTTGTGTACACATTCCAAGAAGCTTGTGTTACTTTTGTTGATGTTTGTTTTGATTTAGATATGTTTTAGTTGTTTGGAGATTGATGTGTTAGAGCTTGAGGTAAGGGATTTTGGGTTTTGTCGCTATTTAACCAGAGTTTTAGTTTGTCGCTATTATCTCTTAGATTCTGGTTTGCTTATGCTTTTGTTTATGTTGCTATTTTTGTTTTCAGTGACAGATCTGGTTTTATAGTGTTACCATTAAGGTTGAGATCTATTATATCTTACTGGTTTGGTTCTAAAAGTGTGCCCTTGCTTTGCATGTTGCTGATTGTTTTTTTTATAACTTAATAGTATAAAGTGCTTGTTTTTACATAGTGGATCCAAATACTGGTGGATTCAAATATTGGAGCTGCAATGTATAAATCAGATGACATAATAAAATATTTGGTTGGAAAATATGATGATAGAAGCATTCCTCTCATGCTATCACTTGGTCCTCTAATGTTAAAGCGCTTGAAAAGATTTTAGTATTACTTGGAGGAAGAGAGGAAGGTTAGCCAAGCTATGCAGTGCTTCTTCAACCGCCAGCTATCCAAATTTTCAAGACCATGGATGGGCCTTCGTAAGATTTACACACACAACTTAGATAAATGGTGAGCAGAACTTTGCACCGCATCAGGTATAAGCAGAACTTTGCAGCATATAAGGTATATTTGTCCTA
This sequence comes from Erythroxylum shatona, assembly GCA_027568895.1. Classification (NCBI taxonomy): domain Eukaryota; kingdom Viridiplantae; phylum Streptophyta; class Magnoliopsida; order Malpighiales; family Erythroxylaceae; genus Erythroxylum; species Erythroxylum shatona. The sequence continues at coordinate 959,590 of JAOSBK010000006.1, read as the reverse complement.
TAAATTTCTTAAAACTTTGTTTTCTATACTTGCTTCTACTAATGAAGATATGTAATATTTTTTTAAGATATTATTTTTTTAAAGTTTTAATTCTTTTTTTATTTTATTCAAAAATTATTTTTTATTTTTTATTTTTTTTTCATTTTTTACCTGCATCATTTTTTTATTGTCACATTTGCATGTGGGTCTACTAGAAACAACCTCTCTACTATGTAGGGGTAAGGCTGCGTATTATCAGACCTCCTAAAATTCTGCTTTATTGCGGAACTTCGAACTAGGTGTGATGATAATGATGATGATGATGATTAAAGTTTTATTATATTTGAATTCAATTCGACTAGTGTAAACTGATATAATGGAGAAGAAAGTGTTAGGCTTTTGTAAGTACTTATTTATTTTTGTTGTTGTTTAATTTAATTTAACTATTTTAATTAATAATAATTAATTACAATTTACAAAATTATGATAAGCGAATCCATAACACTTGACATCTTACGTGTCATTAAACATGTCTGACGTGGCTTGTCGTGTCATCTTCATTTACAGAGACAATAATATCAGACTATATTTGAAAAATTAAAAGTTTAAATATTTAATTGTCATTTTTTAAAATTCAGACTATAATTAAAAAATTGTAAAATGTTGAGTAATTTTTAAATTAATCAAGTAAGAATGAGGGCTAATTATTAAAAAAATCTCAAACTTTCATCAAAATTTTAATTATAACCCGAACTTAAAAAAGTAACAAAAAATACTCAAACTTTTAATTTTTTTAATTCTAGCCTAATGTTAGCTTTACTGTTATCTTTGCTGACATAGTGCTGTCATATGTCAAGGAACTCTCATTAATCAGACACCTCAACGTCATTAGGATAAGTGAGTTATATTATTAAAATGACATCGTTTCTTAATGATACTAAAATTCTAAAAAAGATACAATATGACAAAATTTAAAAAAAACTTAAATGTGTTTGATGAGAAATCAGAGATATATCTTATTTATCATCCTCCATTTCTATCTCTTCTTGTTGTCTCCTTTTGGACTATACCCCAAAAATGACGAGAACACACTTATCTATGTCATTAAACCTCACAATGATCTTTTTTCAAAAAAAGGGATTCTATGTAATGTGAGCGGGATTATAGATCATCGAGCAGGATCAGATAGAGAGCTAGTTATGTTAGAAGGGCCCATGAACAAAGCTAGGGCCAAGAGACATAAAGAGGCTCTTTATACGTATGTGGTCTTTTATCTTGAGAGGATGGCGAGCTCCAAGCCTATTGGAGGAGAGTTTAATAGAATTGAGCCCAAACTAATCCATTTAACTCAAATTCTTAGATCGGATACACTTGGAGCTTGAAGACAAGAAGACTTGGACTATTTTAATACTTCATCACTTAAGCCCAAGGAGTGTTTGGTGCGTCAGTTATTTTATTAGTGGGAGTGGGCTATTTAATTCACTTAAGCCTAAGAGCATATGGATCCAGTAATGGCGCCACACATCAGACTTATTTATTTAGTTTTTAGACTTTGTTTTATTTTGAGCTTCCATGTATTTTAGCCCAACTTTTTATTATTTAACCTAGGTATAAATATGTGTCTTTAGGTCAAATTTTCGCAATTTTTAGATTAGAATTGCTGGAGTGCCGTCGGCTTCAATAGGGAGAAATATTATTATCTTATTCTTATTACCTTTCAAACCATCTTTCACTTATCAATTGCTTTCCCAGTTGTGGCATGTCGATTGTTCATTTCCCTTGGTTTTATTTTGATCATCGGGATTGTTTGGAACAAGTTTCCAAGAGATGTCATGGAAATCAAACCTTGCGTATCCTTATTTTTCTTGATTGTTGAATTCGAAATTTCCATCCTTTTTAATTCCTCATGGTCGAAAATACACCAAAACAAAATACCTATCGAAAACACCATCAAATCGACATCAATCCTTCCGTGGTGCGCGTTATTTTTGTATCAGAGCCTTGGTTTGAAGGAGAATTATTATTCAACTCCATCAAAATTCAAGAAATCGCTGCCCATCACCATCCAATTATTGTCGGATCATCAATTCAGATGTGAATTAACTTTTGGCCTAGGATTTCAATCTTTCTTTTTTTTATATTTTAGTTAGGTTTTCAATTATTCGTTGAAAGCTTTCGGCTTATATAAAAAAGGTCGGAAAATTTTGAAAAAAAGTTGAAAAAAGTTTGGGAAAAAATTCGAAAAACGAAAGAATGGAAAAAAAATCCTAAAAAAATCTGAAAAATAAAAAACAAAAAAATCTGAAAAAAAGTTTGAAAAAAGAGTCGGAACAAAAAAATCCAAAAAAATGTTTGAAAAAAGAAAAAAGTCAAAAAAATCTAAAAAATCTAAAAAAAATTCTATTTTCCCATACTTTTTACTTGACTGTGGTTCATTTGAATCAACCATGACAAATAGTTTCAAAAATTTTCAGATTTGCTAGTTTGTTATTGATTATTGGTTTGGTTGCTTGTTACTTGTTATCTGAGCTACATTTGAGAACATTGATTTGTTGAAGCTGTGATTCTAATTGTAACTTGGATTTTAGAGAATATTAAGTGATAAAAGGCAAGAGTGTGTGAACTTATTTGAGGGAGTCGTTGTCGTGACTTAAACACGAGAGGAGTGATAAATTCTTGAGTGAAATACATGAGGGAGTGATTGTGAGATTGTTTTCTACTAACCTTCGTTTTGCAGGAAAGAACATTCACTAAAATGTCACAAGAGAGTGGGAATCAGGATGAAGGTAGAGTGGGGGAGACGAATGCCCTTATATTGAGAGTCATACAACAGTCATTTGAGAGGTTCAATCTCTCTTTTGAACGCATGAGGGAGACATTGGATAGTCATGCTCAGCAGATAGAGGAACTTAAATGTGGGGAACGTAAGGAACCTCAGGTTAGGCGTACCGCCTTTCGCCAACAAGCACCACCACCTCGTCGACAACCACCACTTATCAATTGCTTTCCCAGTTGTGGTGTGTCGATTGTTCGTTTCTCTTGATTTTATTTTGATCATCGAGATTGTTTGGAACAAGTTTCCAAGAGGTGTCGTAGAAATCAAACCTTGCGTATCTTTATTTTTCTTGATTGTTGAATTCGAAATTTTCATCCTTCTTAATTTCTCAAGGTCAAAAACACACTAAAACAAAATACCCATAAAAAATACCATCAAATCGACATCAATCCTTCCGTGGTGCGCGTTACTATGGTCCTCCATGCATGAATTCCTTATCAAAACTATAAGCTAAAAAGTTACAAAAACCTAAAGCATTTTGCAAAGAAGACAGAGTTCACAAGATACTAGTAGTGCAAATATTTCCCCTCAATTAAAATATCTCAGCTACAATCATTGGCTAAGCACTAAATTATCATAATAGAAAATGTTCGTTTGGCGGATACTTTTCTTGAATTTGCTAGTTAAATGAAAAATTTTCCCCATATTTTAAGGCAAATTTAGTATTGGATGTGTGACTTTTAATGGAAAATTTAGATTAGTTACAAGAAAAACATGGAAAAAAAAGTAAAAAAATGAAGGGAATTAGGAAGGAAAGAGAACAGAAGAAGCAAATGTGGGGGCTCTTAATTTCCTCTATCAAGCATATAATTTTCCCTGCATTTCTCATTACTTTCCTTGTTTCCAAACGCAAAACACAACAAGAAGAGAGAGAAAGCAAGCCTAACGTGCCAATTCATTAAGCTAAATAAAAAAAACAAAATCAAATTAAACCAATAGGCTCATCCTAAGAAGAAGAAGAATACTTTTCATCATGTAAAAGAAACATTGGCAACAAGCCTAGCACCTACTCTGTCCAACCTCTTGACCATAGCAACAACTTCAAATTACTCTCCTACTAGAACTCTTCCACCATCCTCCCCCCCAGTATCCTTCCCTCTTTCCTCATTATTTATTACAGTCAGTATCATGGGCCCTACCCCAGTTATAGTACACCCAAAAGTTCCAGCGTCCATAGTTGGGGATGTGAATGGAGGGTTGGGATGGCTTGGCACAGGGTTGGTACAGGTTATGGGGTACAGAGGATTTGAAGTGCCATAGTTGCCTTCTTGACCACTTCCATCCTCGGAATCAATGACGCTTTTTTGGGCTTCGTGGTCTTATCGACCAATAATGTCTTTCCTAACCCCAACAAATCCCCTTCCAGTATAGACGCCACCAATGCTTTAGCTTGATTGCAATTCCATACACGGTGTGACATCCCTACTTCTATTGGCAACGTCACCCTCATTTTCTTGGTGGGTAGGTGCCTCAAGTTAGGGTTAACCAACATAAAGATCAAATATTTTTCTGTTCCAAGAGTGTCATTAAGAAACGACGTAATTTCAATAATATAACTTACTTCTTCTAATGACACTGATGTGTTTGATTAATGAGGGTCTCTTGACACATAACAGTGCCACGTAAGTAAAGATAACGGTGAGACTGATGCCGGGCTATAATTAAAAAATTGAAAGTTTGAGTATTTTATTATTACTTTTTAAAGTTGGAATTATAATTGAAAAATTGATTAAAAAAATTGTACTTTTTTAGTAATTAACCCTAAGAATTATTGGGCTATTAAACCCTATAAACGGTTCAAAAAATTTATTCAATTTCAGAGTTTTTAATTAGGATGGGTCAATCTCGTCAAAATTTTTAAAATTAAATGTATAAAATAAAAAATTTTAATTAGTTAGTCTATGCCTAATTGAAAAGACTTGAGTCTTGACTCATGGATCAGCCTATTGTCATCCTTATTTTTCATATTGTGATAAAAAATTAAAAGCTTCTCTTTCTAATCACAAATTCAAAATTTCCTTTATGAAATTAAGATTACAAAAGAATATTAGTACTAATTGATTTAAATAAGATTTTAAAAAAAAATAGACAGAGAAAAAATAATTGAAAAAATAAATATTACATGACCTCACCGCCATGTCCCAACCTTATCGTTCTTTAAAAGCAGTTGTTGCGTGACGTTTTGTCTTCTAAAAGTTTCCCCGTCAAAGGCAGCGAGCGAGAGAGAAAAGCCCCAAACGACATCTGGAAAGGGATAACGATGTCGAACACCAGAAAGATTATTCTCAGGAGTTCCGACGGCGAGACCTTCGAGGTCGACGAGGCGGTTGCGCTCGAATCTCAGACCATAAAACACATGATCGAAGATGACTGCGCCGACAACGGAATCCCTCTTCCCAATGTCACCAGCAAGATCCTCTCCAAGGTCATCGAGTACTGTAAGAAGCACGTCGAGACTCCCAAGTCCGATGATCGTATGTCCTCGGTCAACGATGACTTCAAGGCTTGGGACGCCGAGTTCGTCAAAGTTGACCAGGCCACGCTCTTCGATCTCATCCTGGTACGATTTCTGTTTTTTTTTTACCCGTCGGTTCTTTTAGTTTCTGATTCCAAATTTCGTTGATTTAGGGAACTGTGTGTGAGGATTTGGGATTTTGCGTTTCATTTGATCTGATTATTAAAGGGTTGGGGTTGGTTTGATTAGTGATTGTTGTTGTGATTGTATTGGGTGTGAGAAGGCTATTGTTTAGGGTTTTGATACAAGTAATTCAGATTTTTCTAAGTGCAAGATGAACTTGTTCAGTTAGTTAATACGAACCCTGTGCAATTTGTTGAACTGAGATGTTTGAACCTTTGTGGAACCACAGAAGTCCAATTTAGCCCATTATTACATAATTTAGTTGTTGCAATAAAACGGTTGAATTGGCAGTTAGTTTTTGATTTCTCGTTGATTTTAGGAGTTGTATATTGAATGCAAATTTCAGGATTCGTTAATCAACTCTTCTTTGATCAGTCTAGGTATGGTTTAATTTGGAAGTGATCTTTGTTATCTTGTTCAACTTTAAGACGATTATATGAAATGCTTCTTTGTGAAAAGGATTTGAGTTGATACGTACCTTGTTCTGTTGCTACAAATTGATGAAATGAAAAGGTGAGGTACACACTGCAGATTAGTACTAATGTGAATTTCTATGAATGGTGGGCTTTGGAAGAAGGTCTGAAGAAACACCATAACTCGTCTGAGAATTTTCAACATATGCATTTGAGGATGCCCGGAAATCTTCTTAGACTCTCTCCCTCTTAAATTTCTAACTTCCAAGAGTGGGTCAGATTTAGAACCCCGATATCTTTCAATTAAGCTTCTGAAGCTTGCAGCAATCCTGATTACTGATAGTGATGCCTTTTGGTGGAGGATTTATACAGTAAGGGATTTCCATGCTTAAGAAGATCTATCCATCAGTGATGTCTCAGTTGTGGCATTCCAAAATTGGAGCCTGCTTACAGCCGCTGAAACTCGGAATCAGAAGCACTTTCAGTTGCAAGAGCTTGACACAACAAATGTTAAGATCCATTCTATTTTGTTATTTAAGTTCCCAACTTCCCCACCCGCCTCTCCCTTCCTCTTTGTGTGTTAATTTGGGTGAATGCAATAATATAGCTAATGCTTGAACTTGTTTCAGTTCTTGTTTTTCTTCCATTTCTCTGTTTTACTTACCCTTTACAATCAGACATGTGATACTGATTTTCACCTTCCCTTCCCATTCAGGCCGCCAACTATCTGAACATAAAGAGTTTGCTGGATCTCACTTGTCAGACAGTAGCAGACATGATCAAGGGCAAAACTCCAGAGGAGATCCGCAAGACGTTCAACATCAAGAATGACTTCACACCAGAGGAAGAGGAGGAGGTTCGCAGAGAGAACCAATGGGCCTTTGAGTAAATTATAAGAAATAACGTTTATGATTTCTGGTTCCTTGATTTGCTTCTGTACTAGAGGGTTTCGGGTTAATGTTATGCAAGCAATTGCAAAAACAGTGACATAGCTTCTCGTAATATGGTATTAGACTGCTTCGTATATAGTGTTGTACTTTAAACTACGCTATGGTATCGTCTGTGACACACCGTTCTTGAGCATTTTGGAAATCCTTCTAGTTTTTAAATTCTCTGTTTCTGAAACTCAAGATCAATTCGTTTTACACCGGAAAGAAACCAAGTAAACTTGGCCTTTTTTTTATCAAAGGGGTCAATTGCACAAGTCAATTATTTTGATACTTCACCCATTGGGAGCCACTTTTTTCTTTTAGATGATATGTCGGAGATTTGTTTTCTTAGATTCGTTTTATATATTGTTTCGTTTGCGTTCCTTTAAATTAAGAAAAGGGGGTTCTATCGGTTTTGTTTTTATTTTTTTATTGAAGTTTTTAGTTTTGATAAATTAAGCTGAATTATAGAATTATACATGATCAGCTAACCCTCCCATTGTTACTTTCTTCAAAAAACAAAAAAAAACTAACCCTCCCATTGTTACTCGTAACTTCACAATTATCATTACTCCATGTAATCGACCCAAAAACCTCTCACTCCATTAAACTCGCAGAAAAGCTTACCTGGTACCTCAATTTCTAACCATTCCTCTTAAGTCGTAGCTCACCAGGAACCACCTTGACATGTAACGTACCAGATAACACCTCAACGGTTGGTACGTACGTTGTTTCACCGTCTCCTCCAACGTTTGTTACAGTTCTTGTCACATTCCTGCAAGGTTTTCTTCGGAGATTGGAAACAGATACAGAAGGGTAGTTGATGTTGGATATTAGATCAGCACTAGATTTCTCGAGACATGCAAAATCGTCAGGAAGAGTTTTCGATATGATTTGAATGGTCGATGTATCGTAACCATAGTAACAGAGGAAGTTCAAGTTGTGGTCTCATAAACAAGCCTGGTCGTAATGGCCCTGTCGTACTCATCTCTCCTGCACCATAATCGTAAGGTGTGGCTACGGCTCCTGATTCTGTTCTTCTTCCTCCTTGCTCGACATAATGGCCACCACACCTGTCTCCTCTCCCTCCATCCCTACCATGCTAAATCAAATCACTGTTAAGCTCTGATACCATGTAAACGCAGCAAGAAGGATTGAAAAAAGCTCAGGTTTCTATTGATCCATTTACAGTTTAAATACAATTGCAATCTATACAAGATACACAAGAGAAAATCAAGGAAGTTTAAACTTGAAAATACAACAACCAACTCAGCCAATGAGTAAAATAAGCTTGACTAAGTCATATCCGTAACATCCTCATGGTGCGGTAGAAATTCAGAGCATTGATACTTCTAAAGTTTTCAAGGTCAACGGACATCGTCTCAAGCCTTATTATGAAAATTCACTGATTGAACAGGCTGACGAAATCGGGTTGGTACTGCCGACCTATCTCTGAATCGGTAAGTCACCACATAAGTCTAGCTAATGACTGTAAAGAAGCATGTTCAGGGTAACCCGTAAAGTGTTCAGGTTTGTCATTGTTCTTTCTTTAATAGTCTTACTTTCATTATTTAGTCAAGAGTTTCAATTTATTTTTGTTATTTTATTTTTTAGTTTCGGTCATGTTGATTTTTAATTTTTTTTCATTAAAACAAAAAACAAAAAAAATCAAAATCCAAAACGAAAATTAATTTTCGTTACCGCCCCCCCCGTTAAGTTTCCCCCCAAAATTTTCCCAGCTTTTTCTTTTCCCCTTTTCAGTGTTTTCGATTCTTCTTTACCCTATCCCTTAGATTCCCAGCTCCCATTCACGTAAATCCCCAAATTTGATTCCCGAAATCAACCCATTATTCCTTGCTGTCGATTTTCTTTCCCCTATCACCTTCCCTACTGTCATTCAAGAATCCCTATCCTGTCCACCACTACCCATTCACGAGCCCTATTCTGTTGTTTTCGTCTTGCAGTAATCTCTGATTTTGCAGGTTGGTTTTCACAGATTGGGACAATGCCTAGGAAAAAAAGCCACGCACGAAAGGAACCCATCCCCATTCCGCCTATCGCTGA
>JAOSBK010000006.1:925983-939952 GCA_027568895.1 Erythroxylum shatona | reverse complement strand
CCTTTAATTTCTCTCACATCCTAATTATACAGATTACATTTTCAAGGCAATTCAACATACAATTAATAAGAGTATATCAAATATTTCACTAACTTTCTTAATAAATGTGCATATCTCTAAAACAACACTTATTTTGAATACGAGTGAGTATTCGAATTTAAACCAGATCCGAAGTCTAATTAGGTCCGAAGCCCCCGGTTTAATCTTGAGTTGGCTTAAGCTCAATTAAATATTTTTTATTTTTTGAAAAATTAAAATTAAAAATATTAAAAAATATTTTATTAAAAATGAAGTCATTTTATTTGAAAATTTTAAGATTAAGATCTAATCAAACTAAACTAGTTGACTTCAAGTAAAGTTGGACAACAACTCAGTAAAATTTTTTCTAATACGTATGATATGAAAAGATCCAATATTACACAATTTTACTTCTAACTAATAAAAAAATTATTTATGATCTCCTCGGAAAAAACCAATTCATTAAAAAAAAAGAATAGATCGTCTGTTCCTAAATACCCTGTTCTCCTTGTTCCCAAGTCACTCAGTCATGCAATTTTTGTAGTTCCTATTTATTGAATCGATAGATTTTTATGAAATAGAGTAGGTATAGAATAGTGAGAATGGATGATCTGTCTCATATTTTCAACGGCAAAAAAATAAATTTTTTTTAAAAAAGTGCAATTAACTAGTGTGATTATGGAGACTAAGTACCATGAAAACTTTTTTATATGACCTAATTATAACATTATTGTCATCTTTTTCTTTATATAATAGCTCTTTTTAAATACTTTACTTATAAAATATTTAAAATAAAAAAAGTTAATTATTAAAAAATTATAAACTAAATTTAAAAAGTGACAATAAAATTTTCAAATTTTTAATTTTTTACAAAAATAATTTGACGTTAAAATCTCTACTAATAGAAATGATGTGAATTCTACATAAATATTATATGTAATTAAATTTTCATATCTGATATTAATTTAACTAATATTAAAGAAAACAAAGAAATTAAATAAAAAATATTTAATTAAATCAATGTTTTAGATTAGATAATGACTTAATTTAAAATAATTGTTCCCAAACTCAACTAATTTGAATGAATTTAATTGATTGATTTCATACTAAAATAAATCAGACCAGAGCTTTAATTGTCAACTCTACTAGGGAGGCATTGTAGTCCAGTTTTTAGCTGAAATCTGAATAGAAACAACACGAGACCCCATTGTTCTGTTTACCAAGTTGAGGCCACATTCTACCAATTTTCAGATACAGAGCTGTTGTCTCAGTCCATTTCCTCTCATAAGACTCCATCACTCCAAACAAAAATCCTGAAAACTTAACAAGACCATCAGAGCCATTGCCAAGCCAGAGAACCTGACAACCCCCTGAAAATGGTGAAAAAACAAAGCACCTGTTTCAGATAAGTCGGAGCACACAGTACCAAAGGTTTCAGGCCCCTGTCGCAATCTAACAGCTTTAAGCGTACGGTAGCAATAAGCACTACCCAACAACACTTGGTGCTTAGTTTTTATTACTCGTACATATGTCCAACATACAAGTCTCCTCTTTTATTTAAAATAAGTGTTGTTTTAAAGATATGCATATTTATTAAGAAAGTTAGTTAAATATTTAATATACCCTTATTAATTGTATGTTGAATTGTCTTGAAAATGTAATCTATATAATTAAGATGTGAGAGAAATTAAAAGATAATTTTGAAAATAAAATTATAAATATGCATGAAAAATCGTGAACGACACTTATTTTGAATAATTAAAATCCCTCTAAAACGATACTTATTTTAGATAAGAGGGAGTATATAATTACACGGTTTGGAGCATGCTTGATGGATTTTTTTGATAATGATTTAGTTATGATAAATTTCTATTTTAAGTGGGATATGTGAAGCAGATAGCGATTTTTTTTAAGTAGGCTGAAATAAAGTCATAGGATTTTAGAGATTGTATGTGTAGTGAGTTATTTAGAAAGTGAACGTGTATGTAAAGACTTCTTCATGATGTGGGAAAATTTGTTTTTGGGATATTGTTGAATAATGCAAGACACATTCTGTTATGTTTGTTAGAGAATATATAAAACTAATTGAGTTGGCTTCACACAACAGCTTAAGCTATTGTGATAAAACGGTTGCTTAATATGGTATCAGAGCCTCTGTAACCAAACGGTCATGAGTTTGAATCCTACCACCTACTTATTTTAATTAAATTAAGCACAAATTAAAGTAAGCCTGTGTAAATTTCAAGCCTAAAAGGCTTTCACTTAAGGGGGCATGTTAAAAAATATATAAAACCAATTGAGTTGACCTCACACAACAGCTTAAACTATTGTGGTGAAATGGTCGCTTAACAATGTTCATAAATACGCAGCTGCGAGTATCTCCATTGTTTTCACCTTCGTTTGTGGATGGCTGCGCAATTGATATGATAAAGGTTGTGAATGTCTAGTTTGTTGCGGGTGTATGACTCATCGTGACAAGGCTTCAGTGAATTATTATGTGGAGGTTTATTTGCTAGATATATCTTGCATAAAGTCCTTCTGTCATAGCTGTAACTTAGATCTGGAACGTGCATAAATCAGCCTATTTTGTGTGAACAACTTTCTGATCTATTTTAGAGGAGTTGAATCCATAGGAAAATTGTTATATTTTTGTCTTAAGTGTTTTCTGTTTTTATTATTAGTTGATTCATCATTTGAGTTAATTTTTATTAATTATTTTTTAATTAAAAAGAGTGTTGAAAAAATTATCTGTTGAAGTTAACACAAGTCGATCTTATTATTGGGTATGAAATTCTTTTACGGATAATAAAGACGAGTGACAATGTCAAATTTGAGTGGTGTCGACTTAATAAAGCTTTATATAAAATTATTGTCGTTAGTTAAAGAATTAAAATGGGTAAAAGCTTCATAGATGTAAACAAAATTTGTCGAACTACGTCACCAAATTTTGATGTTGATCTTCTTAATTTCATATTTATTTTTTTATTTTTATTTATACTAAAAAAATTTACATTTACTTATACAGTTACTTTATATCTAATAACCGACAAATACAATTTCAAATAACTGCCATCGAGTTGAAATTTTTGAGAAATTAGTAGTACACTCATGGGTTTTCTTCAAATTTCTTAAGACATGTTTAAGACAAGTTGGCCTTATTCTGAAGCACGTTTTTGTGAATTCTACACATTAAAGCGATTCTAAAGCTTATTAGAATTATGTTTAGGTTGAATATAATAAGCAGCAAATTACATAACACTGGTTGCCTTATTCAGAAGCATGTTTTTGTGAATTCTAAACCTAGATTCTGAAACTTATTAAAATTATGTTTTAAGTTGAATTTGTGAGGTTGAGGAGCAGACATAAGCATTCCTTTTTATATTTTACAAAAAAATTATTTCTTTAAGTTGAATCTATAATTTTTTAGTCAACTAACCTTACCATTTGCAATTTATAATTACACCAGATTAAGAATCTTTCATGCTTGACAGGTGATTATTTCTTGAACATCTGGTCTACAAGTATCAACCATTCCATATGAAAGAGTAAGAGGTAGACAAAAGAAAAAAAAAACAAGAAGAACCCATTAAAGAGGGAAAGATAACAAAATTTTTCTTGGTGATCATGCATCAGAATCTTACCAATAATGAGAAAAATAATAGGTGAAAAGGGGTAAGAAGAAAGGTACAAAGAAGGAAGAGGTAGATAAGGTTTAGCACTTTGATGGTGATATGGATAAGCTAACCATGTCCCATCTTACCACTACAAATTAAAATAGCCAAACAATAACAAGCAAAATGATGTTCTTTCATGAAGCATTTCATCTCTTGGTCCCATCACAACCTACCCTCATTGGAGAAGGAAAATAGAAAAAAGAAAACTCAATTGACGCAGAAGATCAGAAGAAGAAGATGATGATTAAGAAGAAGAAGATGATGAAAATGGTTGCATTGCTTACTTCTTAAAATGGAGCTGTTAATGTTCTATAGAGGGTATGTTTTTTTGGAAGCTGACCAGTGACTGCCAAAATCTGTAAAACAAAAAAGAACACAAACACTCAAGAGTCTTTTTCAAAGCATTAAAATGTCTTGTGCTTAGTTTAAAGTTGAAGAACAGATTTAACCTTTTCTTGTTGCCTTCTAAGCTTGGCGTTCTCTTCAATTAAATGAGCAACTTCAAGTTCTAATTCATTCGTGTAAGCCTGCACAAGTTTTGGAAAAACAGAAATAAAAGCAACTACTTGTTAGTGGCAAGTCAAGATCAAACCTTTTGAGAGGATTCGCTTTCTTTCTTTTTCTTTTTTTTTTTTTGGTTTCTTGGATCTTTTATTGAAATGGAATATGACAATGAGACAATGGACAGAAAGATTCCTGCTTTCTCGCCCTGGACCGAGCAGCTGATTCTCTGTTCTTGATCATTCGTTTATGTCTCCGATGACCGGAATTATCATCATTGTCCGACGATCTTTTCTTGCAACTGAAAGAGAACGGTAAACCACCAAGACCTTGGACAGGAGAGTCCAAAGAAGAATCAAAAGATGGTGTACTACGCTCTACAAGACCAAGCAATCGAGGGTTTACTTTGGTCCTCGTAGAACTTTTAAGATACTCAAGATCAGCACCCGAGTTCAAGCTCAGAACAGTAGCTGGATATGGAGTCTCCAAGGATTTAAAGAAATCAGGACCACGGTTCGACGATGGCTCGGCAGATGGAACCAAAGTCGATTGGTCTTTGTTGAAAGGTCTAGCCAAGAAATCCTGAAGAACAGTACCAGGAGAAGAAGAGTGGTGCGTGTGTATTCTTCTGGCTGAGTAGTTAGTGTGACCCTGAAGTGAAGCCAAGTTTATCTCTTTCCAAACTTCTTCCATGGATTTCCTGCTTGATGGAGCTGTTCCTGAAGATGGAGCAAAGGGTTGGAAACTCATGCATGTAGATGGGGAATTTGAAGATGAACAACACTGTTTCTGATCTCCAGAGGTTGTCGTCTGTTTCCAAGCTTCTGGGAAGCACGGAAGATTGAAGTGAGAGATGGAAACTTAGTGAGATGACGAGCAATGTCTCCTGATTCGCCTATGTAGCCTTGTCTTAGGACTAAACTAAAGAATTAGAATCAACTTAGCCTCCGGCTTTTGCTGGCGAGAGAACAAGCTCAAAACAAGGAATATCATGAACAGAAATGTGTCTGCTTGCTACCTAAAGCAACTTGCAATTAAGAACAAGTTCCAATTTGATTTATTAACAATCATATATAATTTTTTAAAATTATCTTTGAATTAAAAAAATAATGTGTACTTTTAATTTGATTTTAAAATATTATCATCTTTTTGTCCATGTTTGAACAAGTCAGTAAATTTAAAGTCAAACCCAATTTAATTGATATATATTTATTATATTTTCACTTTTGAACCGTCACCCTCTAAATTATAATTAAAAAAAACAACTTTCAAACATTAAATTTTTAAATTAATAAACACATAAGAACAATCTCTGGTAAAGTAATTTAAAATCACCTGTCAATTTTTTACAATGTTTTAAAAACTATACCAAAAGTTAAACCGATAAAGTAAAAAGTTTAAGGTTTAAAAAGTTTAGTCGGTATTATACCGTCATATAACCAATTAATGATTAAATAAAATTAAAGAGTTTGAATATGATTAGAATAGATTGTCTTGAACTATTAAAATTTTTGATATTTAATTGATAAAATAAATTATTAAATAAAATTTATTTATTTTAATTTATAAGAACTGATAAATTTATAAAAATTAAATGATTAATTAATAAACTAATCAATTTTTACAAATAAAGTCATTATTAAACCAAAAAATTAAAAAAAAAACTAAAAATTTAAAATTTTACGATTGAATTGGCTGACTTGGATAAGTGTTTGACCATTAGTTTTGAAATGTAACTTAGTAGTTAACCTTGCAGTGATTTCTTAACCTTTTACACGTGCCTGCAATTGTGTAAACTCCACCAAAATCCTCTAATGGTGTTCAATTATTCATCACAATGTAAAATTCATATAGAAAAAGATAATGATAAATAATTAATGAATATCAATAATCACTAACACAACACCATAAAAAATAAAAATACGTAATTATTAAAATAAAATTTAACCATATACTTTCTCATTATTTATATATCTTTTGATCAAAGTGCACAATAAATTTTTTTTGAATTTTTTCCCATAAGCATATTTATAATAGAAATTACATGGGTACAAATAGGGATGACATCGAGCCAATCGAACTTAGACATGTGAAACCCGATCTAAGTCTAGACTTAGTTTAATTAAAATAATATGATTTTACTTAAGAATTTTAAATATCAAATTGAGATAGATCTAATAGTGATGTTAATGGATCGGGCAGATACAAATAAAGATGGCATCAAGCCAATCGAACTTAAACATGTAAAACCCGATTAAGTCTGGACCTAGTTTAATTATTTTTTAATTTTAAATTTAAAAATAATAACATTTTATTTTAAGAATTTTAAATATCAAACTGAGACAGATCTAATAGGCATGTCAATGGATCGAGCAGGTACAAATAGGGATGACATCGAGCTAATCGAACTTAGACATGTAAAACTCGATCAAGTTTGGACCTAGTTTAATTATTTTTAAATTTTAAATTTAAAAATAATATCATTTTACTCTAGAATTTTAAATATGAAATTCAGATAGATCTAATAGAAATATGAATAGGTCGGGCGGGTACGAATAGGGATGACATTGAGCCAATCAAACTTAGACATATGAAACCCTATCAAGTCTGGCCCTAGTTTAATTATTTTTAATTTTTAATTTTTAAATTTAGAAACAATATCATTTTATTTAAGAATTTTAAATATCAAATTAAGATAGCTCTAATAGGGATGTTAATAGGTCGGGCAACCCAACCCAACCCTTGGTTGGATGACCCGTAGGTTGATCTATGGCTGGCTCATCTTTAATTTTTAAAAAAAAATTACAAAACAACATCATTTTTGTTATTCCGATCGAGTTACAGGCCAAATTTAGGTCTATAACTCATTCAATTTGAACAAAATGCCTTGAATCCAAGCCTCCCAAGTAGGTGTTAAAAGTGATCAATTAACCAAATCAGCCTTTTCTTTTAATTCTTTTTTCGTTTCTTTGACTGACCCTTCTCTCACAACATTATGAACAGAAAAAGCAAACAGTGGAAAAGCTCTTTAGCCCTAGTAGTCAGCCAGATTCCCAATCCCTTGAATAGCCCTTTATCAGAGTAAATTTGAGTCACAAGTTATTCCTTTTCTCATTCTGTAAAAATCTCAGATGTGACACATTCTTAGGTCCTAACATCTATATGGTACAAGAACACTGGACCACAACTAGCATGAGAACCTATTCAAGAAGAACAATCCCATCTCAAATCTTATACTGAACCCTAAATTCTAACTTCTCAACTTGGTTCAGAATAAATTATTAGTAAGTAATTGAAGACTAAGTAAATTATATATGAATTACTAATTTTTGAATTTGTTTATTTTTCAGTAAAATAAAAAATAATGATGATGAAAAGAAACCCCATTTGGATTTGGTAGATCAATCTTAAGATTACCTTTTGAATTATAGTGGTATAGGTCGTAGAATAGTCTGGCAATTTCGACCTTTTCCTATCTCAAAGTACACGTGATTCTGTCGTGATCTAAGTGAAATTCTAGCTAGTATATAAACCAGTGACAGAGTCAGAGGAGTCTTGTCAAATTATTTTTACTTATTTAAATTTAAATTTTAAAAATTAATTAATTTCTTTTACTTTATAAAAATATATTAATTAATTAATTTTTAAAAAAACGAAGATCGACCCAATCAAAAACTCTGACATCAAAATATATTATTTTGTTAAATTTTAATAAAATAATCAGATTTCGAGGACTTTGGACCAAAAGCTTAAAAAGCTCCATGCCAGCCATGCCTAATCACACCCTTATCTAAAGTTTTAAAACTCAAACCGGTCGAATTGAAAATTTTACTGATCATTGGTTTAATCGGTCCGATCATCGGTCGAATCAGTGTGACGTCATAATTACTCAATAATTATATTTAATTATATATAATATTAATAATATTAAATAATATCAAATAATATAAATAAATATAAATAAAGAATTCATTTGATCGGTTCAAATAATATAAATAGATATAAATAAAAAACGTGATGCATTTTAGAGAAAAAAGCAAAAGTAATTTTAAAAAATTCATTGAACCAACCGATTCAACCAGTTTCGGTGTAACTGGTCAATTGACGGGTTCTTATCGGTTCGCACTGGTCCAATTAAGAACTAATTTTTAAAAGTCACCCGGACCGGATAACCGACCGATCATTGATCGAATAGGTCGGTCCGGTCCGAATTTCAGAACACTGCCCCTATCCGTCATGGTATGATGTGACGTGTTACTCTACTAGAGAAAAGGACGGACACCAACTCTACAAAAGCCTCTTCGTTCCTGACGGCTCTTTACTTTCCCTTTAGGGGCTGAAAGTCCGATCTGAGAGCCCATACATAAGTTTGGTAATAGATCGGAGCCCAGAGTCGGGTCAGATCAAACTACATTTCTGAAGTACATGATTAGATCCTGAAACCATATCAATCCAGGAACAGGAGGAGACAATACAAGGAAATAGAAGAAATCATCAGCCATTTAAAAGCTCGCAAATAAGAGAGCTGTTTGAAGCAAAACCTTCAACAGCATAAAAATGGTGGACAACATAAACTTTTCCGGTGACAAGGCATGTGAGAGGAAGGGCGAAGAATAAATAGACGAGAAAATAAACATCCAAACCAAAAACCATCCTCTATACAAAAACGTTAAAGAGAACCTTATAAATCCAAGTGAAGTCAAGAGCCTATGTTCTTTCTGGCTTTTGTTCTCTCTGCAGATAAAAAGTTTCTGTTTATTATTTTGTTTTCTCCTACTCACCTCAACTCCTGTCAAAAACAGCCACAGCAGCTTGACATATATAATAATATGATGATGCTCTTCACCTTCTGACCACCATTCACTGGCATCGAATGCACTAAACTGAAAGATGGTGCTGTTGAATTTAATAGCAAGTTCGCAACAATAAATTGCTCATTTTCGGCATAACCCTTTCTCGAGTGCTCTCCATTGATAGTTTAGTGACCAGAAAGTCACCTCCTTGGGGCATCCTCTGACTGCAGAGGTGAATTGGCTGTCACACCATCTTGATTAGAGTTCGATTCATTAACGGCAATGTTTTGCAATGAAGTTGACAGCAGGTCATAACTTGAATCACTAGCAGATTGGTTAGGTATCCATCTCATCCAATCATTCCTTCTTCTCACCTTATCATCCTGAATCAAGTTTTTACTAAATCAGATAAACCAGATTTCTGAAATTCCCAAGACTAATAAATTTTCTACTTGACACCAAACAGCATATAATATTTTTCAATACTGCATTCCGAAGTTTACATAAAGAAAGACAAATGCACCTGCACTTCCAGAAGAGTTGAGGTCCTTAATGATTGCAAGATAAACTGAATGTCGTGTGTCATACTCTTGACCTGCAGAACCACAGTGAATTGCGATCTGACTTGCAAGCAAAACTTGAATTTTTATGCATATGCACCATTAACCAACTTACTAATTTCAATAGCAGAAGCGTAGCATATTATAACCTGCTAATCACAATTTTCACTAGGAGCATATTTGGTCCACCAAAACCCCAAAGAGGATCAGATAGAACTACACTCAGTCTTGCTTTTCTACTAACAAACCCATCGATTCACCAATAAAAGACAATTTGTAATAGCAAATATTCCACCCCTACGCCAGAAGTGAAGGGGCACCTTGATTATCAAATCAATTGATCATTTTGAATTTACCTACACTTAATTGACTCGACATCCATAAAGACAGATAGAAGCCAGCTCTAATCAATAAACAGCTTCAAATTCATTCAAATTACCATGATGAACTAGCACACAACCGTCGCATAATTGAAGAATGAAACTCAAGCAGGAATATAACCCACTTCATATGAAAAATGGTCCAAAAACTCCAAGTGTCAACCAAATGGTAAAACTTAGTATTATTCTATTTAAAAGAGATACGAATTTTTCACATGCATACAGAACATGGTTAATAATTTATGTTATCCTACAAACAAAGACATGTACTTACATCAGATGGCATACACTAAGACATAAAGAAACATTTTGCATACAAGCTAAATATGACCATATGATGAAAAAGTACCCAGGGGAAAAAAACCGTACATATTATTCCAGAATCTAATATCCTGCATTTAAGAGACAAAGGTGGTCTGGTCGCATGTTAGCTTAAACAATAGGGAG
This sequence comes from Erythroxylum shatona, assembly GCA_027568895.1. NCBI lineage: Eukaryota > Viridiplantae > Streptophyta > Magnoliopsida > Malpighiales > Erythroxylaceae > Erythroxylum > Erythroxylum shatona. Next base: position 929,579 of record JAOSBK010000006.1, on the reverse strand, counting down.
AATTTCCCTTCCACTTCTAATTGTGTTTTTCCCGTTGATGATGTACACAGCAAATTTGTAAAAAGAAAAAAATACTTCTAAATTCTTAAAGCAGAACATCTGAAAATGGACCTGTCTCTCAATAATGATCCCCAACCACAACTCTCAACCAAATGACAGTAGAAGATCTTACAGAGATAAAGATAATTTAGCAGTATTCAAGGCCACAGCTATACATGATTGGGAATATACAATTGAATGTATGTTGTCACTCTTTCTTCATAGGCAATTAACAATTGCTTTTGAAACAGAAGTATCAAGAATAAAAGCAACAGTTTCAAGTTCATTCATCAATTCACTTACTCTGTTGAAGCCTGCTATTAAAGTAATCGGAACCCAACCTTGTTCATCCATGTTTGACTTCAAAAATTCATCATTCACTAAATTAGCATCACTGCAAATATCAAACAACTGTTGCATTTAGCAATTAAATTTTCATTTTATTACGTAAGTATGAATTAAGTGAATGATAACCCAATAATATATGAAATAATGAACAAAGATACCAACCCAAAACAGTACCTGAAATAATATTCTATCTGATTGACTAACATAACCGGTAAATTAACATCTGAAGCAGGCATCATCATTGTAGGCATCGGTGACTGAGGGAATACTGGCATTCCCCTAAATGGATCCACATTGTATGTAGAAACGTAGTAATATTCTGAAAAGAATAAAATCATCAATGACCAAATCAAGTTTAGGAGGTACAGAAGATTAGCTTAGAGCAAAAGAAGAAATATGAACAACCAACATTATTGAATTTGAAACAAATAAAATACTCACCTTGGGCCATGGGATTAACATAGGCTGGCACAGGCGGTGGAGCAGCAAACGGGGCTGTATTTGGAGGATGCCCAGTAAAGCCCCTAGGAAGAGCTCTTTGTGGTTGCACATGTTCATCCCTGGCATTACCATATCGCCCACGATTCTGATCACGTCTGGCACCCCCCAAATTGTTATGATAAGAACCTTCCCCACGAGGTCCAATGTTGTTTCTCCGAGAAGAGTGTCTGTTGTCGTTCACCATAGAGGACCGAGGTACATACCCTGCAACATTTCTAGCTTCCCAGTGATTGGCCCTGTACGGAGGATCTCTCAGAGAATGATCAGGCAATGGTACCATACTATAACTAACAGGAGGAGGCATTGGATACAAACGATACGGTGGAAGTGGAGGTGGTGAAGGAGGTGGCAAGTGGTTGAACCCACCTTGCAAACTATTACTACCTCCACCATTATCATTCCCATTTCGCCTCATTGACCTTTGCCGAGCTGGTACTCTATGAGCTTGTGAGGAATTAGATCTTGCATTATCATTAGCAGCAACCCTCTGCGGCGACTGTGGCATTACAGGCACCTATCAAAAGATGCAATTCCAGCAAATTTATTATTTTTGTAGTGAAAACCTATTCAATAAATTTAGAGAAATTTTTAAAAAATAAGATATATCATATTCAATTTAGTGCCCTAAAACCTAACTTAGATTATTCTTACAGATTACAATAAAATTAAACTACTCCCAGTCTTCAATATTTCCAAGTTCTTTTCTTTTTAACTTTCATCACTTTCTAGGCAAACAATCACAATTGCAAAAACAAAATTAGGAAAGGTAAAAAACCTCAGAACTGGGCACTGATACATCAGAAACAGTCTTCGATGAAGACTCGGCTTGTGATGATGGTTTAGCAGAAGGTTTAGTGGATTCAGATAAAGGAGGCCATGAGGTAGCTCCCATAACTGGCCTTAACTCCGTTACGCCATTTAACGGCTTGTTCCAAGCCAGTTTCTTTGGCTTGCCAATATTGCCGTTAGTTCCATCGGAGCTCACCGTCACAACGGAATCGTCTGGAGGAGGCGGTGAGTACGACGTCGTCTTACTAGGAGAGGAACAATCAGAAAAAGAAGATTGCTCTAGAGACGAAAACTGTACTGATGGGGGAGGAGACGATGACGACGAGTGGTTAACGGTAACGTTACTAGGGATTGTATCGTGTTCTCCTCCTCTCACAACTTGGGCCCACGGAGACGGCAAGTTTTTCCGTTTCTGAGGACTGTTAACTCCACCATCGCCGCCACCACCGCCACTCTCGCTGGAGGCGCGTGGAGATTGGTGGTTTTGAGAGGGAGTGGCGGTCATGGCCAGTTAGGGTTTTGGAGAGATTTCACAAAAATAATACGATCAGTAAACTCAGAACCATCACAGATCATAAATTAATAACAATACACCCATAATATTATTATTATTATTAGCTCAACTAATTAACTAAGAATTAATAATCGAATAAAAAGAAAGAAAGGAGAGGATTAGGAGCTTGTTTGAAGAATATACGAATCTCGGTTGCGATCGAGCAAGTGTCTTTCACGCTCCGCCGCCAAACTTCAACGACGCCGCCACCTCTCACTCACTAACTCTCCTCTCTCCCCCCGCCTCCTCTCTCTGTCTCTCTCTACTTTGTTTGTTCCTTTTCGGTTTTTGGCCTTTTATTTCCCGGGACTCTACAAGAAGTTGAAGGGAATTTGTTTGGTTATGAATATACGATATTACCCCTAATTTGTTGATCGAGTTACGATATTGGCCTCTGTGGCTTGGTTCTAAAATTCTAGGGTTTTCATTTATTTTCAGATAAAATATTAAATTTTATTATTAAAAAATTCAATTTTAAAAGTTTTAAACTATTTAATTTTTTATTTTTAACTTTTCAATTCTATTTACTTTAATAACTTTTGTTGTTAAAAAATATTTAATTTGTTAATTAATCAATCAATTTTTTTAAATTAATTTTTTATAAATTAAAATAAATTAATTAATTTTTATTTAATAATATCTTTTTCAATTAAACTTCAATTTATTTGATAGATAAATAATTTCTTTTAATCAAATTTTTATTTTTATTTTTATTTATTTTTTAGTTATTTTGTGACAGTTTAATATAGATTAAACTTTTTAAACCTTAAATTTCATATTTTACCTATTTTAACTTCTAGTTCATTTTCAAAAAATTGAAACTTTCTTATAATTTAAAAATAAATTTTTTAAAAAAATCTTTTTCTAATAATTCAGTTAAAAATAATTATAAAACAAGTGCAATATAAATATTATATGTGAACTAATAAAATGAAATTAATATTATAATCCAACCTTACTATTAAATTAGATACAAAATATCTTAAATTATTAATTTAAGTCGAATTTAATTGATTCAAATTCAGTTTAAATTAAATCGTCATGTCAGTACTATTTGATTAGTCTACTGTATTTTGTTATTATTTTTAATTAAAACCTAATTAAAATTTTAGAAAAATAAAAATTAGAAAAACATATTAATTTTGAAGATTAAGAAAATTTTAAAATTTTTTGGAGATTTTTATATATTTTACCTTTTATTTTATAAATTTTTTGTTAGTATTTTTTGGATTTAAATTATTTATCGAAATTAAGTGAGGCGATATGTTTGTCTAAATATGATGGATCTGTATCCAAATTAGGGACTTAGAATACGATTTGGTCCAAAAATGGAATTACCATAAATTATAATAATTACCATAAATAT
>JAOSBK010000006.1:905648-922133 GCA_027568895.1 Erythroxylum shatona | reverse complement strand
AATAATAATAATAATAATAATAATAATAATAATAATAATAATAATAATAATAATAATAACAATAATAATAATAATAAGGATATTTTAGTCTTTTTGTTACTTATTCCTTTTTCATTCTAATTTTATATTTTCAAACCAAACACTGACATAAAAATTCTTTAGCGGTAAACCAAACAAAGTAATATTTATTCTATTCTATTCCTCATCTTTTCTATTCCTAAGAATAGCTATTCTATTCCTTATCTATTCTAGTTGTTCAACCAAACAGGCCGTCATTTGTGAGAAGAGACGTCTAAAGACTATGGGAAGAAAATTAGAAGGCCGAGATCACGTGGTTGTGGTAAAATAAGTGACAATCTTTGCATCCATATTACTCAAGTATATATACAGGTTTTGTGATAAAGATGTAAAAAACGATCATGCCAATCGTCGAGACAAGTGAGCTGGCTATTAAATTATAGTTAAAGTAAATAATTATTCGCAGAGATAATTGAGCTAGCTAACAAAGTATAGTTACAAGAGATAACTAAGAATATTTATCTTTATTACCTTTTTGCTGTTGGGATGTCAAGTGTGAGTAGGAATCTCACATTAGAAAAATATGGAACTAGTGAAGGATATATAAGTGGAAAGAACCCATAAACTTAATGCTTTAAGATTTTGGGTTGAAGTGTCGTGTCAAAGTCCACGAGTATGTTTCATCACTAGACCTATGATGTAGATCTCCTATGAAAGTGGGGTCTCCAGTTCCATAAGTGGTATCATAATTGATGGTTCGATAAGGGATAAGTATGGAGATGGTAGTCGGATCCCGTGGTTACTTCCCCACGAAGAAGAGCAAGAAGATTCCTGGTAAATCTAAACCAGTAGAGTAGAAGGGCTCTTGATGACGCCATATATTCGAACTACTAAGCAAAAAGGCTTTCACTCAAGGGGGAGCCCAAGCTCAAAGTGAAAATTCAGACTTGAAGGGGAGATTGTTGGGATGTCAAGTGTGAGTAGGAATCTCACATTGGAAAGAGATGGAACTAATGAAGGACATATAAGTGGAAAGGACCCATAAATCTAATGTCTTAAAATTTTCGGTTGAAGTGTGGTGTCAAAGCTCACAAGTATATTTCGTCACTAGGTTCATGATGTAGATTTCCCATGAAAGTGGTCTCTCCAGTTCCAACACCCGCATGGTCAATTTGTAATGCAAGGTATTAAATAAGGATCTTAGCTGGCTAACAAAGTGTTGTTACAAGAAATAACTAAGAGCTATCAGTCATCAGTGTGTGTATGTGAGTTCTCTCACCTTAAGTGATTTTTTCCTAGTTATCACAAACTACACGACTTAACTACACTCCTTCCTAATTTTCTCGATTATTCTTTGCTATTTAGTAAGCTTGGATTGCGTTTACTGGTCACACTTGACAGTCCGAAGTAATTAGGATTCATTTTAGGGCATAAATTTTGCTTGAGTTTCTCAGTTTATTGGAGCATGGGTAAGAGGAAGAAGATGCCGCATAAAGGACGGGATATTAATGTTGATTATGTTCTGGGCTTGTAGGTGGCGGGATCCCGAGGGCTTACTATAAGCACACAAGACAGTGTAGATAATGAAGTACAGGAGATTAGGGCGCACGGTCATTCAACGATAAAGGTGGCTAGTACGTAAAATATTGCGGAGGGTAGACAGGAAATGAATGTGGTTGATGGAGCAAGTAGAGTGGGTGTAATAAGATTAACATTGCAAGGTAGGCATCTAGGAGTTGAGGGAACTAGGGCACATAACCTCGATGATGAAGATAATAGTGGGCACATTCCTACGACTTGTAGACAGGAGAGGGATGTTGGAACTGGTGAGAATAGGGGAAGTATATGCAAAGAGATGATGAAGGATAGCAATTTGGGTACTGAGAACAATGAAGGTGGGTTATGAAGCAAAACTATAAATGTGGGTGCTGGTGGGGTGAGCAAAGGTGGAGCTGACAAAGAAATAGGAGATGAGGAGTCATCCACTTCTGATGAGGAGACTGATAATACAGATATGGAGAGTGCTGACACTGAAGCTTCGGAACCCCTAGAGAATGAAGAGCTACTCCCGAAAGTGTTTGATAAAATGTCAGACCCAATCTGCTTAGGCACTCATGAAGTAAAAACCAAGCTCTCATACGTTAGTTTATTAAGGAACAATAGAAAGTTCAAGCAAGGAATGCAGTTGAAATATTTGCAGGTAGCTAATGAAGTCATCATGGAGGAAGAAGATGTAATACGAATTGAACAAGAATGGGACTATTGTCTTGTGGGGTGCTTCAGGGGGAGATTTTTAGGAATGAAGGCACTCGAAGGATTAATTGTCAAATGGGATGTTCAATGTAAGATCCTACCATATGATTAAGGATGGATAATCCTCCAATTTGATACAGAAGAAGATCATAGTAATGTGTTAGCAGGGGGACCGTATGTGCTTTATGGGAAGAATTTGCTACTTAAACGACTCTCCTAAGGCTTAGCCTTTGATTATCAAGACTTTATGGAAGTTCCTAATTGGCTGCAATTCCCTAATGTTCCCTTGGAGTTGTGGAATGAGAGAGGGCTGTCAAAACTAGGATCTCGAATTGGAAGACTATTTTGCACAGATAAGATCACTAGTAAAAATCACGTATTGCTTATGCCAGAATATTAGTAGAAGTTGATGTATCAAGGCAGCTAGTGAGTGAAGATGCCTTGAGGTGCCCGATACACACAAATGATTATTTATGAAACTTTTCTTAGTTATTGTTGCTATTGCAGGCAATTTGGTCACAATCCTTTTAAATGCAAATCCATAGAAAGGACTAAAAAGAAACAGATAAAGGATCCTATAAATGCTGGGGGTACGAAAGATATACAAAATGCTAACACCATAGACAAAAGTGAAATTACTAACGATGGAGGTTTTACAAATTAGCCCAATTAGGGGAGGAGGTAGAAGTGCATGAACAAATAAGAGTCCATGCGGGATCAATTAAAGAGGTAAATCCTGATAAGGAGAGGGGACAACAACAACAAAATGAAGGGAGTACTGAAGTTACTGTAAGCAGGGAGGCATTGACTAGAGTAAGGAGACAAAAGGTACCGCAAGCTCTGAGGGATCCTAAAAAAACTAGTGATGGAGAATGGCAGAAGGTGCAAACCCACAGAACTATTAACAAAGGAAAGGCTGTGATGGCACAATCCAATAGAATAGTGATTGAAAGGGCAATGTGCAAGTTTAGGCATGTATCAATAGAAAAGATATGGGCAAGAGTACTACCGAAGCAATTAAAAGGGCATGAGCGGAGAGACCCTCCTAAAATGGCAAATGAGGATGCTATTCTGGAATGTTCAAGGTCTAAATAAGGCCTCGAGACAACATAGTGTTGTCAATCTTATTAGACAACACGATTGTAAGCTTGCATGTCTCTTTGAAACTAAATTATCTACTAATGGTCTTAGTATGATGATGAAAAATAGATTCAAAGGATGGGACTCTTGTCACAACTTTGGATCTATTACAGGAGGAAGAATATGTATTGTATGGGATTCTATATTTTATCATTGTCAAGTTTTGGAGTTAGGAGAGCAATTTATTCACTGTAAAGTCCAATGCCGAATATCTTAGCTTACCTTTATAGTGTCTTTTGTTTATGGGTTATATAGTGTAACAAAAAGAAGAGAACTATGGCGGAACTTGATAGGACTAGGTCTAGATTCCCTGATGCCTTAGATTATAATGGGTGACTTTAACAGTGTGTGTGCGGCTAAGGAAAGGCTCGGATGTCAACCTTCTTCGGCATATTTGCTTAAAGATTTGCTAGACTTCCGAATGACTCTTGGCCTAAAAGATGCTCCATTTAAGGGGGAGTTTTTTACTTGGCAAAAAAAATCATCTATGGGCTAAATTGGATTTAGTCCTCCTTAATCAAGCATGGGGATCGAATCTTTGGGTTATGCTTGTTCAACTCATTTCTTAGATATGCTGGTAGATTCTGACCATTGTCTTGTAATGGTGGCCTTTAATCAATTTGACTCTCGAGGTAACAAACCCTTTAAGTTCTTTAATATGTGGCTTGACCACCCTCAATTTCAGGACATAGTATCCAATAGCTAGGAGATGGTAGTATGGGACAACTCAATACGTTCTTTGTATAAAGTTGAAGGTGTTAAAGTACCCTCTGAAAGCTCTAAATTCTGAAGCATATGGTCACATATTTAACAAGAATAAGAAGGCACAAGAGAATTTTCAACTCAGTATAAGGCCTCTCTCAATAGGCTTGATGATGTAGTGCTGAAACATAAAGCTAACATCAAAAGGAAGCAAGTTAAATTCTTGCTAGATGTAGAGAGACAATCCTTTCAGTAAAAGGCTAAATGTAAGCATCTTATAGAGGTCGATAGAAGTACGAGGTATTTTCATGCAGTAGCTCGAAAGAGAGGAAGGCATAATGCTATTCTTATCTCATCAAAGAGGATAGATCTATGACTACATCATTAGAAGAAGTGGCAGATTGTGTTGTAAATTATTATAAATGGCTCCTTGACACTTCAATCCCTCTGAACATATTATACTTAAATGTGGTAAGAAATGGTTTGGTTTTGGATGTGGAGACACATAAAACACTGATTGCCTCAATTATGGATGAGAAGATCAAGCAGGCTATGTTTGATATAGGTAATGACAAAGCTCCGAGGTCGAAGGGATACACATATGTCTTCTTTAAGAAACATTGGGATAGGGTTATATTAGATATGACTTTAGCTATGAAGGAATTTTTCACTTCTAGTTGGATGCTTAAACAGTTAAATCATACCATCATCACACTCATCCCAAAGATGAAGGTAGTACCGAGAGTAACAAATTGATAGCTTGCATGAATGTTGTGTATAAGGTGATCACAAAAATATTGACGAAGTGTATGGCTTTGGTTGCAGGAAAAATTTTAGACCCAGCTTAAGCTACATTTGTGCCAGGTAGAAGTATGCTAGATAATATTTTTCTAGTACAGGAACTTGTTCGAGGTTACACTAGAAAATGTCAGGATAAAAATTGACATAACAAAAGCTTATGACATGGTATCATAGGACTTTCTTGAAGATATGATGAAAGAATTAGGCTTCCCTAATAAGTTTATACGATGGATTATGGCATATGTAACAACTACCTTCTTCTCAATCTCAGTCAATGGCACACTACATAGTATGTTCAAGGGTCAGCAGGGGTTGAGACAGGGTGATCTGATGTCACCTACACTTTTCCCGTTTTGTTTGGAATACCTTTCAAGATTGCTAAAAGTGAGAACAGCTTTCCCTTCCACTCGAAATGTCAACAACTTGGCATCACTCATTTTGCATTTACGAATGATCCCATGTTATTCTCTAGAGGTGATTTTACTTCTATCTATATACTAGTGGATGTGTTGAATACACTGAAAGAGGTGGCAGGGCTGAGGGTGAATCCTTCACAATCCAATATTTACTTAGCTGGGGTTTATGGACGAGATAGGGTGGACATTTTGCAGATGGTAGAATGTTCTATGGGTGAGTTTCCTGGATATTTAGGGGTCCCTTTGGCACCTATAAAGGTCTCGATAGCCCAATTTTCTATACTAATTGAATTCGTAGAGGCTTATATCAATGCATGGAATGGTAAGACTCTCTCATATGTGGGTAGAATTGAATTGATTAATTATGTCATTCAAGGGGTACTATCCTTTTGGCCCCAAGCGTTTCCCATTCCAACAACTATCCTTGAGGGGATAACCTCCATATGTAGGTTGTTTTTATGAGGTGGTAAACAATTTAGGGTGGCATGAAACAATATTTGTGTACCAAGAGAGGAGGGTGGATTGGGATTGAAAAACTGTAAGTGATAGAATTCGACGCTTTTGTCTAAAGTGTTGTGGAATATCCACGCTGAAGTTGATTCTTTATGGATGAGATGGATTCAAGAAATATACTTGAGGGGCTTATCAATATGGGATTGAGAACTTCACACTCGAGACTCACCCCTACTGAAGAGATTAGTACTGATTCAAAATACTTTAGTGGATAAGTTGGGTGGCCGTAGAAAGGTAGTATGTGGGATGTAGAAATTATATATTAATGGAACCTTATCTTCACAGAAAGTCTATGAGCTACTGCGAGTCAAGTACTAGATGATCATGGATGTCATTTATCTGGAAACAATACATACTGCCAAAATACTCCTTCATTGCATGGCTTAGTCTTCAAAATAGACTGCCAACAAAAGATAACTTTCTATTCTTGGAGATAGACCGAACCTGCAGATTTTGTAATGTTGAACTAGAAAATGTTGACCATTTGTTCTTTAAGTGTCCTTTTACAGGTGAAGTTTGGAATGCTATCCGGTGATGGTTAGGATTGACACGAGCCATATCTACGTTATCGAGTGCCATCAAATGGATTCAGAAAGATTACATTGGAGCACGTCTTAGAAGCAAAGTCATACGAATGGCATTCATGTATACCATATTTATAGTATGGAAGGCTAGGAATGATATTAAGTTAGATTTTTCTTCTGTTACGAGCTGTGATGTAATTTCTAAGATAAAAACTATAATGTATAAGATCTTGTATTGGTTGTACCCCACGAAACTAATTACCTTTTGATATTTTGGATGTATAGATGATATTGATGTTATGATTACAAACATTGGTTGGGGTATGCCCCAAGGATCGTGTACATTTTTTTGATTTAATATATTTACCTTTCATAAAAAAAAAGAAATAACTAAGAATCTTTATCCTTATCACACTCCTACAAATTGAGCATCATATAATATGATGGTCGATTTGTCACACAAGAAACTATTATTGGCAAGATGATCACAAACATAATGGAAATCAATTTCCAATATTTCGAACATGAATGAAAAATGGGGATAGTTGTTAAATATGTTGCACTAAAATTGTCAAAACATAATATTAGGGCCTCTTTAAACTTGTACCTAATTTCACTAAGCAAAGATAACACACATTGTAATTCCAAAATAGTGGAAGATAAGAATCGATACTCAGCTTTGGTTAAAAAGCAAGCTTTTGTTTATTGCTTACGGGAGCCCCAAGTAACCAACTTTAAACCCACAAAAGTACAGTACCCTGATGATAATTTACAGTTGTCTAAGGAGCTTAACCAATTAGCATCGCTATAGGCATATATACGAGAGGAATAGCAAGGAAAAATAAGAATACATTAGTTTATTGTAGACTTTAAGTATCATAATGGATTATGGATGAATTACAACAATCTGTTAACTAGGAACAATATATCTGATCTATTTAGAGATAAATAATATAATCCTCCAACCACCATACAATAAAGAGTCACTTCTTAAAAGGAATTTCCATCTTGTGTTGATAACTTGAGTTAAGGTCAAGTTAGTGTTATAACTAAATTGGGAGCCAACATATTAGCCTTGGACAATAATTCTCAAATGTAAAAGTGCAGATGATAATTAATTTATCTCCATACTAAGAAAGTAATGAAGCTGCCCTAGATGTTTTAGTGCAAATTGACTATTGAGTGATGTAATAATTTGATTATTTTGAGTATGATCACTCTCAATACGTAAGATATCATTGACATAGATGAGACAAAATGCCTTTGCCTAAAGATTTTCTTTACAAAAATAATAGAGAGAAGTGTCGATTGTGAAGTGTTGAAAACTAATTGATTGCAATGTTTCAATTAGACATAAAAAACCATTGTCTGGATGCCTATTTTAATCCATATAAGGATTTCTTTAACTTGCAAACATTTGTTGGATATGTAGTACTAATAAGTCCTTCTAGTTAGTGCTTGATTCCTCTTTTAACAGGTTACGAAGGAATGCAATGGATATATATAATGGGTGTACGGGCCAGTTATTAGAGACTGTTATAAAAAGAATGAGCTGTATTACCGTTTGTTTTATCACTTGACTATAAGTATCGCTAAAATTTATATCGAGTCTTTGATGAAAGCCTTTGCCCACAATACGAGCGTTGTATCATTCATGGAACTATCAGATCATCTTTTGATTATATACAGCCATTTGCAATCGATAATATTTTGAGAAGAATCATATGGAACAAGCTCCCACATATTATTTGCAAGCAGAGCATCTATCTTGTTGGAAAAATCGGGTAATTTTTCCCTCTAAAGGAAAAAATAGTGAAGTGAACCGATTTGGTAATACCCAGGAAAGATTGTCAAACGGACTCCTAAGACAATATTACCATTCCACGTAAAATCCCAGGAAAAGGTGGAGGGGTCATAAATGGTCCCACTTAAAACCCGACCTCCTAGACAGAAATTACGTGCACGATGTATTTATCATAACCTAACCCGTGTATACACATAAATAGTAAATACACCCAAATAAATTGAACACAACACTACAAATATACCTGACAAATAATATTGAATACTATAAATGCAAAATAAATAAAAGAGATAAGGAAAAAACACACCCAAAAATTGATAACAGAATTCGGCCAATTTTGCCTACTTCTCCGAGTACCACTTAAGGCAGCCTGCTCTTATTAAGAAGATAATGCCAAATTTGATATGTATACAAATTTTGAGTATTTATCAAATATTTTTGGGATGAATTGGATTAGGAGGGGGAGGAGTTATTTATAACTTCAAACACTCCTCCCATCTTCATCTCTTCCCAATATGGGATTGAAATTGAGCCACCAACCACCAACCAAAGTCAAAAAATACCAAGCCTTTAAAGTCAACATAATACAACAACAATTGCATCTTTAGGATTTAAAGATTGCTTCGACAACAATTCAAACCAAGACAGTTTCCACATTGTTTGCAAGCATAAGATGACAAGATTTGTTATTAAACATACCTTTAGAATGTAAACTCCAAATGATGTTATCCGCCCTCAGCCTTTTCAGGTAGACTTGGCAAATACTCTACAAGTACGGAAAATCCTCTGAAGTTTTCAGCCCAACCGCCATTGTGGATGAATGATGACACTCTAGCACTAAGGCCATCTCCAACCAAATTTGGTGTTTTGGTGTGTTAAATCTACTCTAACCAATACAACAAATTTACGTTTCTAAGAATACCATTTTGGTGTAATAAATAGTAACACACCAAATTTGTTGTGTTACTATTCAAGCACTAAAAATTGTAAAATGACATCTTTGACCATTTTCTTATTTACATATTCCTTTTATACCCTTATCACATTTTGATATATTCACATAATTTGTTAAGTAACTAAATTTAAAATATATATTATTTTACATAAAATATATTATTACAATGATCTCGTTGAGACCTTTAAAATGACACTAATATTAAATATAATATTAAATTTATTTTAATATTTATTTATAATTCTTTTTTTCTTGAAAACAAAAGAAGGGAACTTCATTAATAACCATTGTCAGCAGCTAAGGCTGAAGCAATACAAACAGGGAAAGATAGATCTCAATAAACAAGACCTGACATAGAACTAGCATGTCTCGCAAGGGAGTGAGCTGCGCAGTTCGCAGATCTTTTACAAAAACCAAAATGAATATCATTAATGGAATGACAAAGAAATAAGCAATCATCAATAATCAAATCGACGTCAGACCGATTGCGACTAAGTGAGAGAAGGCTCTGAATAACTAATTGCGAATCAGATTCAATAATAACAGAATGTAAATTTTTCTTTTTAACTCAGCTTAAAGCCTTGCGGATACCTATAGCTTCTGCTGTAGACAGATCCAAAACACCTGGAAAAATATTACTACCAGTAGCTATACAATCGCCATTGCTATTGCGAACAACGAAGCCAGTACCAGTCTTTCTAGACTCCTTGAAAATAGCAGCATCTGTGTTGATTTTAAGATAGCCATCCAGTGGTTTTTGCCACAAAATACGGGCGGAAAGGGCGTTGTGTAACACTGCAGTTTGGCGTCTCCTGACAGTAGTCCTATTTCTCAACATTGATCGGGCAAGAAAAAGAATAGCTTGAGCTGAATGCTTAAGGCCATGCCAAACCAAATCATTCCTATTCTTTCACAAAGCCCAACAAATGGAAATAGCCAAACACAAATCATCACCAGTATAAGTATGTGCGACAAATGAAAACCAAGCAGGCAGCGCAACAGAGTTAGAATGAAATAAACCCAATTGAGAATGTGACCAAACCTCTCTAGCACAACTGCACTCAAATAAAATATGTGAAACAGATTCCAGCCCAAGACCACAAATAGAACACAAAGGAAAAATATCCACACCTTTATGTACAAGAAGAGCACGAACCGGCAAGCAAGCATGTAGCGAACGCCAAAAGAAAATTTTCATCTTAGCATAAATGAATTAACTGCTCATTAGCCAACTATTTATCTTCGACATTCTCATCAACAGTGACTAAATTATTTTCTATGCCCAAAATCTCCTCTTGCCAACCAGTTTTGTAGATCCTCCCAATTGGTATTCATTTCTTAATTGTATTATGTGGCTTCCACGGATAAGTAAGTTGTATTTTAGCTTTCTCCAGCTCCCCATTTACTCCAAGCTTCATAATTGGTAGGCAGGCGAGTATACTAGATTTTTTACTAACTTCTACACATATCTTGACATATCCTATTATCTCCATACTAGAGGTTTGGGCATTCATACTCAATGGCTTTCCCAAGGAAGTAGCAAGGAAACTTAAGCCTTCAACAACAGTCCATACTTCAAGCGGTAAATTGTGAAAATTGACCCATATCGGAAAAACTTCTACGCATTCTCTATCAAATTCAACCCCTGGTTTCTATCTTTAAAGAAACAGAGATTGGCTCCCTATGTTCTATGGACCCATTGCCAGTATCTCATTCACATTACAATCAGTTGCAAACTTAAAAATAATTGTATCATCGTCCACGAGTAGAGTCCTTTCTAAACCTTTTTTGCTCCACCGTGCCTTAGCCCACACATTTATAACTGGAAATGCTGGTCGTTTGTGTTAGGATCGTGGAATCACACACACACAATAGCAAGAAACAAGAGCAAGAACGAAAATACAAAGGAGACAGGAATTTTTTACGTGGTTCACCAATGCGGCTACGTCCACGGGAGATGCACTAGGTTTTATTTCTTTCGTTGTGACTGAAGTACAAGAGACCCACGCACACTTTGTTTTTAACAAGGAGTCCCACACAACTAAGAGACCGTAAAAAAAGAAACGTAAAAACGTAAATAATTGAGCCTACATCCCACGATCTTCATACTTAGGTTCCACATCCTCAACAAACCTAACACTTTTTTCAGGCTGGGCAGCTCATGACACCTCTGGCAAGGTCAGTCCTTACACCTTCAAGAGAAGGTGTGATCCTTTCTCCACTGCTTTTGATTCATTCCTTTCCTAGTTTTTGAAGTAACAGATCTTGTAATGAACAGAGAAAATGGGATCAACGACGTGACTATAAAGATACTGTATTGTGGGATATGTCACACCGATCTTTACTATGCGAAGAACAACTGGGGAATCACCACGTACCCTGTTGTGCCAGGGTGAGAAAGTCGATGTCCTGAACTGAACCTGTGTTTTACACTTCAGTAATCACTCCAGTGATTTCGTGCCTGAAAAAACGGTATGCATCGAAACACCAAATTGTAAAATTCCCGAAATGTGAACAGTTGGAGATAGAGTTGGTGTTTGGTGCGTGGCAGCTACATGTTTGGAGCGCGGGTTCTGCAAAAGTTCTCAGGAAAATTACTGTGATCAATATCGCAGTTTACCTATAATGGCATTTTCTGCTATGGTACTATCACATATGGTGGTTTCTCAGACATGCCGGTTGCTGATCACAGGTGGGTTTTATATATCGGTCCGGATCATTACTGCGATGTATCGCAATGGTTTAAATGTTCTTGAAATTGATGAAAAAAAACTGAATTTGATGTGAAGGTGCGTGGTAGGAATACCAGAGAACCTGCCACTGGATGCTGCAGCACCATTGTTATGTGCGGGGGATTACTGTACTCACACCATTGAAGGACAATTCACCAAAGAAGAAGATAGGAATAGTTGATCTTTGAGGTCTTGGTCACATAGCTGTGAAAGACGATTTAGCGGATACTATACGTTCGTATAATCAGTTAAAGATTAATTAAAATTATTAAAAAAACTGTTCTTATTTATAAAAGAGTTTAAAGTTTAATTTAAATAAAAATAATTAATTTATAAATTAACTGATTAATTAATAAATTTATCAATTTTTAACAATAAAAGTTATTAAAATAAATCATGACCAAAAAATAAAAATTAAATAAAAAAATCAACTAATTCAAGATTTTGATGGCCGAATCTATCGAAGCAATTAAGTTTTTTAATCACTGATTTTTATTTTTATAATTTAAAAAGTCATCTTTATAGTATTTTTTTAATAATTATTATACAACCAACTCTATCATATATTATTGGTTTGCTATGTATTTATAACTTCAAACAATAGTGTATGTAAATTTTATGTAATTTTGAATAAAAGATAAACAGATAATTAATAGAAAATGATAAAGATAATTCTATAACAATTAAATTCTATAACTCATTCGGTAAATTTAATTGTAAAAATTTTGAACCGTTCAATTTTCAAGTTCAATCTAATTTAATAATTCTTATTATTAAAAAATACTTAATTTATTAATTAATGAACTAATTTTTATAAATTAATAAGTTATTATAAATTAATTAATTTTCATTTGACAATCTTTTTTAATTAAATTTCAGATTCTTCAATAGGTAAGGACGATATTTTTTAATTATACGATATTTTTTAATCATGTTTCAAATTCTTTAATTTTATTTAATCTTTAACTGATGTTATAATAGTCTAATATTGATTAAGCCATTTAAACTTCAAACTTTTTGTTTTACAGGTTTAACTTCTATCATTCACTAATAACATAATTCAAATATGGAAAAAAAATGAAACAAATATTCAATTCTTGTGAATTACAAGACCTATTTAGATAGCTTAAAGTCTTAAACCCAAAGAGAGAATCTTAACCCCATGTCTGAAGGGGACAAATAGCAGTGAAGTAAAGCCAAGATAATGAGTAATTTAGTAGCATAATTCATACTCCACAGGGTAGGTTTGAAGTTGACCTGGGGATGATGATCCTGTGACCGGAGCGATTCCCGATGAATGCATTTCGTTGCAGCACAGCAGGATTTTCTCATTCCAATCCAAGGGAAGCATTTTGATCAAAGCATTCCACCAGGATTCAGTTCCCATCTCTCAGTTTCTTGTATTCCTCGAGTGTTGATAGTGAAGCCTTTGTCTTAAGCCAATCTGCTGGCTTCGGCATGATAATTGCAATATATCCTTCTCGATCGGCCTGCAATTTAGTTGAGAAAGCACCATAAGGATTCTCTAAGCCACTGATTGTGACCTCAAATAGAAATAATGAATTGCTGCTAGCTGTACAACAAGAACTCTTAAGGACCAAACCATGAAATCAAATAGTTTCCATCTATCCTTCAACAACAGATACGAGATTACCAACACGAAACTGATTCTCACCGATGAATTCAGCAATCCCGGATGTTTGATTAGCCTATCATTTACTTCTAGGAGGGAACCCTTAACACAACATCTGTCAGAGTTCAAGAACAAATGTATATATAGATTTTAATCCTGCAAGAACGAATCAGAATAGGGAAAGAGCAAAAGTGCAAGAGGTCGACCTCACAATATACGAATTGCCATTGGTGCAAACCTTACACAAAGCTGTGTTAGATTCAAAATGTTGTGCATTCTGCAGAAACCAAACACAAGAAAAATAAATAAACTCAAACAGTTGATGATACAATTAGTTCATCAACCCCTAAAAATCAAAGGACCTCTTCAAATTGGAGCGCAACACCTCAAATTCAATACAAGGGTATGTAGTTTTAATTTATGGCAAAACGGTATAGGTTTAATCTACCTTTTTGCGCTTGCCGGTGACCTTAATGCCACTCCGATCAGACTTCCCGACGTTGAAATCGACGGCCGTGATTCCACCTTCATCCTTGAAAGCCACATGGGTCGGAGCCAAACCGATCACGCACAAACTTTGTAAGGAAAATTACAATCAAATAACCACAATAAGCACTGAATCAGTCGCAAATAACCAAATTATTTAACAAAAGGTTAAATCTCCATATACCCATTTGCGTGCCGATAAACATACTGGTCGTGTCCCGGTTTTATAAAATCTGTCGGGAATTACTTAAAATTACGTAAAATTCTTGTTTAAGAAGAACAGCACCCAAAAAAAAAGAAGGAAAAAAACAGACAGGGTTTAAGGTTGTCTCCGAACCTGGAGCATAGTACGAGACGAAATTGGCTTCAACTGCAGAGGGAGGGGTCGCGGGAAGATCCCGGAGGTCAGGGACTAAGAGATTACGCAACTCTTCATCTTCTACTACAAAAGTTTCAGCTTCTGGTTGTTTCGATTCCTCCTGTTGTTCTTGTCGTCGGATGGTGTCGCTGTCTGGTGGGTTGTTCGATTGGTTCATTGAGGTTTAAGGTACGAGTGACGGATAGCAGTTGAAGGATTCGGTTTCAGTCAAAGCTCAGAAGCGTCTTGACGGCTTAAGCAGGCGAGTCTTCATACTTTGAACTATGACTTTGTTTTTGAGTTCAACAATTGGGCTCGTTCAATTTGGTTATTGTGGACCCGAAATCAATTGGGCCTTAACAATTCTTAGTCCATAATATTTAATAATTTCTTTCTAAAATAGAAATTATTCTTTTGAATCTCTTAATTAGGAGAGATAAAAATAACTCAGCCCGGTCCAACCCGACCCTAAGTCAATGGTGCGAACTGGGTTGACTAAGCTTTGGACCAGGCTCAAATTTCTCTTACAAGAATTTTCTACACCTTTCTCTTAAATTTTTCTAAAAAGTAAATTTAATTTAGCTCGATTGGGCTTCAAATAGCCCAAAACTTGATCGAGCTCGAGCTTTGGGATTGATCTAGGCCACACAAAAGGCTTGGGCCCTACCCGGCCTATTACTAACTCTACTCTTGATTAATTTCAAGGATAACATATTAGTTCGGGTTTGACCTGAAGTTAAAGAAATAAGTTTATTTAATTGGGTTTATATTTAAACTTGAATCTGAATTTAATATTTTTTATATTTGATTAAATATATTAAACTACTTATGTCCAACTGGACCTAAAATTAATAAATTAAATTAGATTTAATTGAACTTTAGCTCGAGTTTATATTCATATATTTAGACTCAATTATATTTAAGATCAAATTTTTTAATCATAAATAAATCACTATTATGTTTTAAATATATATTTTCATAGATTTTCAAATACATATTACAATTTTTAGATCACATATTTTAGATAAATAGTTTGATAAATTTACAAATTTAAATTAATTGACACAAGGCCAATATAAAAACACTAGAGTCAAATATTACCTCATATTTTGATCCTTTACAGTGCTAAAGGCAAGAGCATAATTTCTGAAACTATTTCACGAGGAAAACAACAATTTAGTAAAAATTTTGCTGAAACACGAGATTTAAAGAGATTCAATAGTAGACAATTTTACTTTTAAACAGTAGAGAGATTATTTCTTAATCAAACTATCTTATGAATGATATTAAATAAATTGTTGTAGGGAAATAATAATTCATTAATTAAGTAAATCGAATAAATTATATATTCACTAAGTGAAGAGAAAAAAGAAAAAGAAAATATATTTCTTACTCTTTTTCTCCTACCAATTTCAAATTGCACAAAAGAAGATAATAAATGTTCCGATCAAATCCTGTCCTTGTCCACTTTGACGATTTCAAGGATTGACGAAAACACACTTAAGAGACGGTTGATTCGCATAGGATAATGGTAATAAGAATGATAATAAATATAGTGAAAAATAAGAATAAATATTATCATTATAATTATAATGGTTGATTAAGAGGAACAAATGATTACTATTAAGACTATTAGCAATCATTAATATTAGTAATGATTACTATTAGGATAGTAGTTGATTTGTAAAAAAATATTAAGAAATAAAAATTTATTATAATTAATTTATTATAATTTAATTAATTATATTGTAATTAATAAATTATAATATATTAATCAATTAAAATATTATAATACAATACTTTAATTAATGAATAAAATTATATTTTAATTAATTAATATTAAAAATGTTTTTAAGAAAAGATCCACTACTAATTAATTAGTGTATCAAACTATTGAGTTTATAACAAAATACTCAATTTTCATTAATTAGCCATTAATGGCATCAACGAAGCATTCCCTCAATCTCATACATATCACAAGACTCAAGTGAACCGTTTCATTGCTTTTGGTCGTTCCAAAACAATTCAAATCACAGATCACACACAAAAAGGAAAGAACATCATCACCTAATGACCTTACAATCTAACCTAATCTCCTGTCCACCAGAGATGCTGCTCATTTTGATCATGGACTTGACAAAAGCCTTCTC
>JAOSBK010000006.1:890279-904780 GCA_027568895.1 Erythroxylum shatona | reverse complement strand
TTGCTGTAACTGAGAGATGTTGAAGACAGGACCTGGTAATTGTCTAGTATCACTTGCCATGGAGATTCTCCCATCTAGTCTTCCTTGTGGCACATCCCAAGTAGGACCTCCAGACTAACAAACACACGTATACATATATTCAACCAGATCACAAGGTTTTAAGGAACAGATGGATAAGTGTTTAGATAGACTCTGACCAAATGTACAGCATCTCTAGCAGCTAGAGCCAGAATATCAGCACAAGATACCACTCCAGGGCACATAGATTCTACAGCTTTCTTTGCATTGTCAATCACATAAAAAGCATGCAGTGAAATGTTAGGAGGTGCGTCCTTTTCTGCTTTGTTCTGTCCTTTCGATTCCAGGAGCACAGAAGCATCACATCCCTGATCATAAAAATACACATTCGAAGAACATGTCATTGGAATCTGCTAAAAACCAAAGTATAATTGATGGGTTTGTTTTTAAGGAAAAAGCTAAAGAAAACAAAAGAAAAATGGTTACTTTAATGAAGCAATCGTGAAAGTGCATCCGAAGCAGAGCAGCAGGAACTGTGTTATCATTCAACATAGCTTTTTTAACAGCATTTGTGACAGTGGGCTCTAGATTTGGACATGAATGTTCATAGTAGTTTGGGGTGAGAGCTTTTACAGAAGAAGAAATGATGAAAATAGCAGCTAAAACGAGAGTAACTAAAGCTGCCATGATTGAAACTTACAAGCTTTGACACTAACAAGTTTTGTTTATCTGAATACAAATTTGGATGAATTGAAGAAGCTTCTGAATTTATAGAAGGAATTGAACTGGAGTGATATGTTCGTTAAGAGTTGTTAAAGAGAAGGATAAGGTTGTTAAGAGAATTGGTGATCAAGAACCATAATAATTGGAGTAGTGTTCGAAGAAGACAAGCAAATGACACACTTACTCTGTTATTGTTTAAGAACTAAAGAGGGTGTTTGCTTGTACTATCAAGTTGACCTCCATAACCAACCTGCAAGTTTTGATTGTTTAGGTACAGCAACTTATGTCACTCGATGATCAAACGTACTTTTGGAGTAGCATTGAAGCGTATATGCATGGGCCCAGCACAAAATTTTTCTAAAATGTCTAAACATGATTAAAGTCTGATTAACTTATAGTGGGTTCTTTCGTCGGGTGGCAGAAGCCGGAGGCAGGTTGGGTAAAAGTCAATTCTAATGGTGCTACGAACCCCACTTCCAGCAGGATTTCCGCTGGGAGTTTGATTCGGTATTGCACTGGGGAATGGCGAGGCGGGTTCCTGCAAAATCTCGATACGGGTTCGCCGTTAACTGCGGAGATGTGGGGGGTGCTCTCAGGGCTTCAACTAGCCTGGGACTTGGGCTATCGCTAAGTGATGATAGAAGTCGATTCCTTTGAGGTTATTTATCTTCTTTCTGCTCCGTTCGTGGATTTGACTGAGCTTTCGGTTTTAGTGACAGGTATCCAGAAACTCTTGCACGAGGAGTGGACGGTTCGGATGCAGCCCGTTTTCAGGGAAGGCAACCAGTGTGCGGATAGCCTGGCTCGACTCTCTGGGGTGTGCAGCCCGGGCCTTTCTATCTTACACGAGCCCCCCTTTGGAGTTCAGGAGATCATCCACCGAGATACGCAGGGCGCCATGTACGCCAGGGGTTTAACCTAGTGTTTGTAGTTTAGTTTTTCCTCTTGTAATAAAAAAAAAAGAAACTTAAATTTTGTTCATTAATTTCATATTAGAGTGAATCGAGCTCGGACCCAAATGCCAACTGTAGAATTATATTACGAAGCATAGTTGTTAAATTAGTGTTGGTGTTAACTTGGGTATACAAACATTGAAGTGAAGTTTTTTTTCTTCCAAAAGGCAATACATTTAAATTCCTAAACTTTTTAATCTTTAACTCATAAATCTTTAAAATTTTCACTTCGGTGTATAAGCGGAGTTCGGGAAAGTCCAATATATTAATAGTATCCAGCTTTACTCCTAACTAGTAGAGAGACTATTTCCAAATGATCTAAATAAACTCTCTTTATTATATAATAAAATTGTTAATTTTTACATGGTTACTAATTTTATCAGAATAAAAAATTTAAAGAATCATTAATGTTTAACCCATAAATATCAAATTTGTAGGAGTTTACTTAGATTTTTGTAATTTTTAAGAGTTTATTTTTATTTTGTTAGAAATAATAATATTTATTATCTTATACTTTTTATAAATCGATTATATCGTTATTATTTTAACCGTCTTTATAATAATTATTATTAATATTGTCTAAATTATCTCAACTTATAAAAAATAATTTATGATATATTATATATTATAATTTAAACAATATCAATCATAATAATGGCATTTTGTTTTTATATTAAAACATTAAAGATATTAATGGGTCTGGTCGAGTGCTAAAACTGGCCAGCCAGCCAGCTAGCCAGCCCACGGGTCGTGGCCTAGCCTTGTCTATCCTTACTTTTTTATGAAAATATTTACAAAATGGCATCATTTTTTACAAAACAACGTTGTTTATATCGTTGACTTATCCAAACTGTCTGGATCAACCCGGGCCAAAATCATGCCAAATTGGCGAACCTAAAAAAGATTATAGCCACCAATATTCACTACAGGTAAAGGGGAGTACCTGAAAGTACAAGTTTCTAAAGACAAGAGTACAAACGAACTGAAACACAGAATCGGATAATGTGACCTTAAAAGTTGTTGCAAGTACCCAACGATAAAGATATGGTTTCATTATTAAGCATACTTAATTTAATAAATAATTATAAATTATGTAATAAAATATCTCAATAGTAAAGTGGTAGCTTTTAAAAATATATATATAATTGTTAATTATTTTATTATTTTATATATGTATATGATGGAGAGGGTCAACCATTGACAACATAAAAGAAACGACTAGACTAAGATTTGGAGCTTTTGATGGTTGAAGTAGTTGGATTGTAATGCATATAAGTAGAAAACAAGCACATTTACACCGTATACATATATACATATTTTATATATGTATACGGTGGATAGGATCAACCATTCACAATATAAAAAAAAAAAGATTACACTAAGATTTTGAGCTTTTGATGATTGAAGTAGTTGGATTATAATCTATGTAAGTAGAGCATAAGCACATTTACATCACATTGTGATGATTTTAAATTCTAAAATTCAGTTTGGTTTAAAGTTTAATTGAACTTTAGTTCGATTCAAAAAATTTTAACTGATTGGAACAAAAAAAAAGAATAAAATTTTGAATTACGATATTATTGACTTCACATAAACGTAAAATTAAGATCACATTGACAAGTCTATTGTATCTTGAGTAAAAAAAATTAAAATAATGGAAATTAAACCAAGAGTTCATGGGATTATAAGCATCCTCCACAATGCAATAGGTAGTCTGAAATGGAGGCGGGGCTGCTTCAGGAAAAAAAAAAGATACAAGCACGCCTCAGCCTGAACAAATCCTGAACTCTGGAGGAACTGATGCACCAGTTTAGTTGCATCAGAACTGTACATTGCTAGAGAAAGTCTGACCAAAACTCCAACCTGATGGAACAATGTCTGTGAACAATTTGGTTTCTCCATCAGTGGTAGTGATCCTGAAGGACAAGGATTGACCATTTAGATATGCATTTGATTGCCAATTAGCTCCCCAGTTCCTGGACATGGCCAACCATTCTGTTTTCGAACCTTTCACTGATACAGACTGGATTGATCCAGCTCCTGCAACGTTACTTACCAGTACAAGCTCGAAATAGTCTCTCCCATTAATGGTGAATCTAACTCCACCATGCTTCTTACATGGAACCCTGCACATTAAACCTCTTGTTTAGCCCAACATATATCACGATAACATTAATAAGAAATCGGGTTAGATTATTCCGAAGTCAATAGGACAGATTATATTTAACCGAGTTTGAGCTCAGGCTTAACTTGCCACTTCTACTTTTGATGTAAGATCCATATCAGGGTTTGACAGGTTTCTTAAGGTAGACTTGAAAGTCTGAGTTTTATCAGGATCAGATATGTTTCAGTTTCACGTACCTCTGGAAGAGGACAGGGACGATCCCACCCTTATAAATGCCGATCTTTTCCCAAGCAGGTTGAGCCATGTCGAAGTGCTTGAGAGGTGGGTTGCACCAACCTCCATTGTTGTTTGGAAGAGCATAGTTTGGAGGGCAGAAGTTGGTTGCAGTAATGGTTACAGACCTTCCTTTGATACACCATCTGGGGTCTGTTTGATAGTCACATACGATCTTGTAACATTCTCCACAGGAACCTCCATTGTTGAACAAAGCTGTGCTGAGAGCAGCTGTTCTAGTCCCATAACCAGTCGAATATAAATCTCCGTAACCACAAGCTCCTCCTGGTAAAGAAAAAAGAAGTAAAAACTGTTAACCCCAAAACATATCAGAATCAAACAACATGAACAAACTACAGGAAAACAGGTTGAGATTCTAACGCATTGTTCCTGAAGCATCACTACCACCATAAAACGTAGCATGAGCTTTTGTCCATCCTGAAGAAGCAAAGGCCATAACATAAGACCAGAACTGAACCAAGATCACCAATGTAAACACCAGCTTTGCCATTTTCTTTACAAGCAACTGTAATAAAAAAATGGAGCAAAACGGAAGAGAGCAACAATGTGGCATTTGCAAGGACAAGAACTGCCTCTATAAATAAGGAACCAGAGATCAGACTTCCTTAATGCAACAACCTTACATATGATGTCCTAAATTTACATTAAACTTATCTCTGCAAGTGCCTGTCAGAATTCTAAGACTCAATCAATTATTCCCATGTTCTACCTCTATCATTGCAATGCTCACATGCTATACCCAACAGAAGAGCCTTGAAAAGTTCAAGAACTCACGCCACTATCCATGGAGTTTTGTTCGTATTTTTAATGTGCTAGTTGTTGCCAATTTGAACAAAGATACAAGCAACTTTCAATTTTCTATAGTAAGGGAATATTTTGGGTTAGATCATATCATGTCACTTCACATGGTTTTGTTTTGACCTATTAATATCATACAATCGCTTATTAGTTTGGTCTGGTGCAACGTGTGCCTCAATATTTGACATTAAAGAGTTCTGAAAAGCTGATGCTTTGTTATTTTTAACTTTGATCTCTTATTGTGATTTCCATAAATAAATTTTCAAGAATTTACAATATTTGTTAATCACATATTGCATATCAAATAATATAATCAAATGCTTAGAATAATTATTTGATGAGTTGATAATTTAAAAAAATTGAGTCATACCAAACTTTTGATTGTCTCAATTATGCTTAATAGGGATGCCAGATTGACCCTAGTTCAGCATTAATTAACAAGTAAAAGTCTAAATTGACTGAATTTTAAACTTTTTTTTTGACTCGAGAAAACCTCATAGGCGGGCCAAGCAAGCACACCTCTCCGAAGGCCCAATTGGCGCACCTCATCATCAAGGCCCAACTGGCGCTTCACTTACATTTAAAACCTCGGTTACCCCAGGCTTTTACAAGAGAGACTAGCATGGAATCGAACCTGGGACCTAACCGAACCCAAGTTCTGCTCTCAACCGTCTATCCAATTCAAACTAATTCAACCAAAATGTTAAAAATGTTATTTTATCACAAAACTCGGTCAGTTGAATCTCAGGCTTAGTCTGAGCCAAAATAAAAAAATCAGTCCAAGCTTGTGCCATAAACGGCCCAAACTCGACCCAACCTGATGCTAACCCTATTCGATAATCCATTCTCAATCGTTGAATCATGTCATTAGGAGACCAAAAAAAGTTTTGTTATAGTTCATAATCACAATCACATAATGGGCATCAGGGAATCATAGCATATGTTAGTCAGATGACCCAAACTAATCAGCCTCACTTCACTAAGAAATTTGATGGTGAAAATCTCATTAAATTGTTGGATAAGTTCAAAATTACATCAAACAAATATATTCCTTTAAAATTCCAAAATTAAAAATACTAGGTAAGAATACTATTAAAATGAAAAACTTCATAAGAAATTATCTTGCATCTCTCATATACAGTCTATATATATATTTATAATAATAAAACCCGCAACCATTATCCCTCGAATTCATATTAAATAAATTATCGATCACATGCAATAACTTGTAAATAATATGCTGCGACTGACTTAAAATTAAATGATAAATCCAATCTAATTATTTCCAATCTAATTATTATTTGCAGGTCTCAATGTATTTTCGCACATGGTAACCTGCAAGATTTTAGGTGAACGCTCTAAATTGTCATCATATGATAATAGGGTCAGTCAATCATAAGATTTGGTCTTCCTAAATTGAACCAAGCTACCACACCCTTTTGCCTATCCCTATCTAGGCTTTAACTGAACTTATTATCATGTAAAGCCAACACCGTCAAGCATTGGCTTACAAGTTTCCTGGTCCTAAAATTAATTTACATACCGAACATGGCCACCAGATGCCAACTGGCCATAACAAAACAATATTGCGTAGGTTGCAAGAATGGAGCTCCTGAAATTTGGCGGCTAAAAAATTGCAATTTGGCAATCATAGGAAGCGTTTATTTTCAACTTTCTTTACATCTGTTCTTATGAAGCTCAATCATGGAAGTGATTGAAAATAGCTTAGAAGGGTATTTGAATAAGGCACGCAATGTTCAGCTTTACTGTAAGGTTAATAAATCTAACATATATGGCAGAACCAATCAATCAAATAATAATTTCGATTAAGATAACACTTAACAAGTCCCAACCATCCTCTTTAAAGATAATGTGAGTTACACCTTACCTCACCTCACTGTAAGCCGAACCTTCAACTTCTTAAATTAGAGACTCGTAAAAAGACTCAACTCCACTACTTGGATTACCAAATGCTCACAATTGTTTTAAACGTCACTTAAAGCACATTATTCAGACTCCTAAATATGTTTCGATTTTTCCATCAGTTTGTGAAATCCTTAAACATGATTCACGTCTACATCAGTTTAGGGAAATGAATACTAAACATCTAAAGTTCAGAAAATTGTGTTGGGTCAACTATCCTTAAGAACATGTTATACGAACCTGAGCCGGTGTCTGGAGTTGACTTAAATAAGCAGCCTGACGCTTGATGAATGGCCTTTTGCCTATATTCTAAACACTGAAGTGGTTCCACAATCTTCAACATTAGTTCACAATAAACAGGAAACTAACAAGGAACCACTTCTTTCTTTTGCACGAAAGACTACAATATAGAAAAAGCATATAAATAAAAAAATGCACTGTTAACTAAGAAAACAAAACGTTACAATTGCTCAAGAACCCCTTATACATCTAACAAAAACAAAGA
The DNA here is from genome assembly GCA_027568895.1 of Erythroxylum shatona. NCBI lineage: Eukaryota > Viridiplantae > Streptophyta > Magnoliopsida > Malpighiales > Erythroxylaceae > Erythroxylum > Erythroxylum shatona. The sequence goes on along the minus strand of JAOSBK010000006.1, from coordinate 897,441 downwards.
AATGGGGCTTGCTGTAAGGCCACAGGTTCAAGCTACGAAGATTAGTCAACGGAAGTTACACATGAATATATCCTAAAGTTAAAACTACTAGTTGAGACTAAATAACGAACGAAATGGAAAAACATATATGAAAAGGATGATAAACATGAAACTGGAGACAGTATCAAAGAGCTAAATTGCGTGCATTCAAGGAAAGCCAAACGACCTCATGCAGCAGCCTGGATCAGAACATTTGATCTAAAGCCACGGCCCCTTCCACGGTTCCCCCTTCCACGGCCACCACCTACAAATATAGCACAATTAATATCCTCTCAGAGTCTAAATCTCCATAACTGGATTATATTGCATAATTGTCATAACTGAATCTTATGGCAGCGGGCGTTGTCCAAAATTATTTGCTTTGAAACCTTCCCATATGGATCTTAAAAAACTGTAATGAGACTGCCCTCATTGCGAACACCTTATTTACCATACTCAAGAATGTAGGTGATACATAGGTGGAATATAATAACAATTATGTTTCTATCAATCTAATCATGCATATAAGTAAACCTTGTTATTCAAAATGTCAGGCGTTCATAATGGCACAAAGAAACGTATTTTTATATATCAGAGTTTTTTATCAAAGGAGGGGTAATTAAACCCCTTCTCCATGACAAGCTCTTGATTCATACGTTCTTAAAGAATCAAAATACAACATTTCCGTCACCAGAGGAGCTGAGCAATCAAATAAGTATTTTTCTTGCACATTAAATTGCTGCAATTATTTATTTTAATTGAAATAAAGTGCAACTTTCAATTGGAAAATTTCTTGAACTTGAGTTTCCAATCCTAAACCATGGTAAACTAATCAATTTAGGTTCAAGGTTAAACAATGAGTAACTTGAATTAAAAAAGGACTGCCTCTTAAACACCAAGCATAATTTAAACCTAGAGTATGAAGACGTACAAATACTGGAGAAAACAAAAGGCCAGGAAAGAAAAGGTACCACGGCCTTGAACATGTCCTTCATAATAGTAGCCCCCATCTTGTTGCATATCAGTCTGAGGTCCACTGTACCCTCCCCTTCCGCGACCACGAAAACCGCGACCTCTTCCTCGACCCCTGCCCCTACCTCTAGCACCACCTCGGTTACGATCCCAACCTCCATCATCATACTCAGCAGATACATAACCATTCCCTATATAGAAAATCCAATTCAGATCATGTACCCAAAGAATTCCATTCTAAGTGTCAAGACAATTCTCAATCAAGTGCATTATCACATCTCATCACTTTTCAATTCCAAGAAAATGTACCTCGGCTATTCGTCCTCCCTCTACCACTTTGACCCCTACCTCGACCACTTGGTGAGCCCTCTGCAACCAAAAGCTACTAAGCCACATGCAAGTATTGATATTTCAAACAATGAAGTTGATCATAAACATGCATACCAGCTTCATAATCAAACATTGTTGATGCCTTCACCTGGTCTGCCGGTAATGGAGGCTGATATCTGAGGGTATAGCAATTTGTGAGACAACGGAAGTTTATAATTAATTTAAGATTGGTAATGAATGTTGGCAAAAAGCAATATTCCCATATCACAGTGGTGCTTCTTCTCCAGACTCACAAATCAAGCACCACATAGTGATCATAATGACGATACAGTGCTAATCATAATATGATAGCAAAAAATTAAGCACATATTTGCATTGGTGAAATAGAAACTCACCCAACAGCAGATGTATCCATTTCCTTATTGGAAAGAATTATCGTGATCATAGACACATGTCTTGTGGTTTCCAGTCTGCAATATGAAAGCAACAAAAGAAATACAAAGTGAGTTCCTCACAAACATGACAATACAAGCCAAAAGAAGCTAATTAAATTGAACACCCTCAAAGCTATTCTGAAGACTGCTCTTACGGGAGGAGGCCTTCTTCAAGGGGTTCCCATGTATCGGTAATATCCATGGAGCCAATTGATGTGATCTGATGAAGGCCAACAATTCTTCTCTGCAGCCATGGTAAACATAATACGTTATCATCAATCATCAAACCCCATGAACCATACGCACGTACGTGCATGCATACACATTCTTAAGAACTATATCGAGCATGAAAAACCTTGATTAACTCCACTATAGTCACAGTCTTATTAATGGCTCTTCCCATTGCCTTGAACACAATTTCATTCGAATCCTTCTCCTATAAAATCATAAAAAGTACATCAAACATCATATATGAGAAAACAGAAAGAACTTAAAAATCACTCAATCTCTTAAAAAATCATAGAACACAAATAAAACTTATTCATCCAAATTCAGAACCAATCAAAACAGATATAACAACATACTAATAAAAGAAAAAACAACAAAACAACGTCATATAAGAGGAACGCATACTTGAAGCAGACTCATAGCATAAGAGATATAGTTGCGCGTCCTTCCTTGACTAGTAATCCGAATCTCGTTCTCGTCGATTGGCGTTTCGGGTTTTGGCTTCTCTACTCTCTGGTACCGGTCCATCTTCTCTGTTCCAACAAACTACGAACTCTAATTTAATTGTTCAGTAGAAGATTTTCTCAGAGAATTAGGGTTTTGAAATGGATCTGACGAAGAAGGTATCACGTACCGTGAAGTTATGGATATAAACTGAGCTGTTGTGCTCCGCTCTGCCCTCTTGTACGGCTTCGTTTCTTCTTTTAAGCCCTGAAACCGCTCGAGGAGGCGTCTTTTGCTTCATATACCCTAAACTACCCTAACCAACTCTCCCTCCCAGATTTTTCTGACCCGAACCGTCGTCGTTCTGAGCTAGTACGACACCGTCTAGTATGTGGTTTCTTGATCCGACAACGTCTCGGTTTTTGTCCTCATACGGCGCCGGTCGAGAAGAGAACAATTTGGCGGTTTGCTTTGGTGTTATTTTGAATATCACGTGACCTATTCAAGCGCACTTCTCTCTTAGCACAAGTCCAAACAAAAACAAGTGTTGCTGCTTATCCTAATGCCAATCGACCTCTGGGTTAAAGATGATCCCAGGTCTGCGAAGGTTAATGGTATGCAGCTATATTTTTATATAATAAAGAGGCTATTTTTGATAGACCCACATATAAATGTGATATGAAAAAAATGATGCAGAATAGAAAAGAAAATATTTAAAACAGTTAAAAAAAACTAATATTAATACAAAAATAATATAATAATATAACGAATATAATAATATAATAATTTTAAAAATAAAAATATAATAATAATACATAGGAATAATAATAATAAATAAATAACTAAAAATAAAATAATACGAAGAATAATAAAATAAAAAGATTAAAATATAATAATAAGAAAAATATAAATAACGATACTAATAATAATAATAATAATAATAATTGCATAAATCAAAAAACGTCATGAAGTTACGCCTAGCAGAAGTCTTTGCGGGCTTGTCAGGAGGCTCGATACCGCAAGTTGTTAGCAGTTTTTTTTTAAACGTAAAAACCCACATCTATTATCCTTTAGATACTCATTAAATAAATTTTCAGATTGACACAATAACCTGCAAATCATATAAACCAGATACTCCGTACTAAATAAGTCCTGTACGACATATTCAATTGAAAAATAAATAAATTGGACGATTCAAACATATGACCTTTTGATCTCATATTTTTCTATTCTACCGACTCGACCATTTTTTAAAGGGCCCACTACTTAAAAGATATTTGTTATTTTAATTTTATTATCTAAAACGATATTATCTTTATTTGTATGTCGTATGACAGGATCATTAGAACCACATATAAAAGATTTCAGATTGAGTCGACTTCAGCTTAGTCAAGCAAATACTATCCTATTTGATAGTGATCTCTTATAGAAAAACTCTATGGCCGCATTATTGAATAGAATAATTACTATATAATTTTAATTATTTTTCAAATCATTATCATCATCATTATTAACATTCTAACTTAATCACGTGATTTACAAAGATCCGATAGTACGCAGGGTCGAAACATTACGATCATATTCTTCATAATTACATTCAAATTATCTGTTATCATCACAATTGTAATATAATCCTAAACATATGATTTTATGGATGACAACTTTTAACCCAATGGCCTAAATTTAGTTGTTTTTAATAAGCCGACTCATGAGTCAGATATATGCTTAAACAAACTCGAGGTTCAATCATTCTAAACAAAATAACATCATTTTACTTGTAAGAGTTGGGCTTCAGATAAACTTGAATATGAGTAAATCCCAAATCCTGAATTAATTAAAAAATAAATTATTTTATATTTTTACTTTTAAAATTTTGACCAACAAGCTCTTTGCCACGGGTCCAGATCCTCTGTCCAATTTTATGATGTTTTATTATATCCTATAAATCTCAGCCATTTATTTGTGTGAGTCTCATGTGGATCCCACGTAAATGAACGCGAAATTTGTATAAATAAACGATTGAAATTCATAAAATAGAGTAAAACATCATAAAATTAGACAAAAAATTCTGTCCCGATGCCACCCCCGATGGTATTGTTCACATAGAAGTACTTTTTATTCATGTCCATGTATTAATAAGCTAAGAACCGAATTGTTTGTTGTTGTTATTACACGTACTAGGAGGAGAAGGACACACATGAATCCCATCAATTAAAAGCAGGAGAAGAACTTGGGGATATCAGTAAAAGCATCCTTTTGTTTTCTTGTTTCTTTAGTGACGCTTTGCACTAATCAATGGATCGATGAACTTAAGCCATCCATTGTAATCTATGGCAGAGCCAGAATCAGGCAACACAAATCCATTGATCAGGAAAGTTGGTGTGGCGAACACTCCTCTGGAAGTACTGTACTGAATCACAGGAAATAAGAAAAAGGAAAGTGAAGATTCTGTTAGGAAAGTTGATGTAATTAGTGTAGATATTAAAAAATATATATACTTCTTTTTATATTTGACTTTATCCAATTAAAGTTGGACAAGTGATCCAATAGACTAGAAACATTGAGACAGAAGATACCTTAAAGGAAATCCTGGTTTTTAGATCTGTTTGTCGGTCAGTGAAGCCAGCTTCAATCCCAGAATGATGGGAACTTCCAACTGTTTCAGCCGCAAAATCTACTATTTCTTTCACGACCGTAAATCTTGACAAGTTGCCTGTGTTGTCACCGTAAAATCTCGCCTGCGACACAACATAGATGTCCAGTCCAGTCCAGTCCAGTCAGTAAAGCAGGCAATAGTAATACCAGACACCAGCTTATTTTGTTATAGCAGATTCAGTATTCATACACTGTCCAATCCAGCACTCCAAGAACTAGGGAACTCCAATTCAAAGGGAGTTAAAGATTAAAAGCAAAACTTAATGAATTGCAAAAAAAAGAAGTTGTTTTAACTAGTCATGGCCGGCCAACCCGTTCCTGTATTTTCGGTAGTCATGGTCTGAAGTCCGGCACGATCGGACTCAAGCAGTCTAAATCTAAAGGTCGATCGGGTTAGGGTCAAAACGATAACTGGTCAAGCCAGTTTGAACTTGTGAGCTAAACCAGAAAATAAAGAGCCTCTGCATAAAATCATTCACAAGACTTTTACCTGATCATTGAAGAAATGCTCCAACAGTAAGAACGTGGCGGAGCTGTTCAGTCCATTGACAATATGCAGAGCACGTGAAGCAGCAAATGCATTATCATGGTATCTGCAGAAAGTCACTAAACAATCATTAATGGAAGATCTAGCTTTTTTACTAATATAACTTCACAGGGTCTCAAGGAATTTCAGTCTGTGATTGGAAGAGAAGAAGAAAGAACTATACAGAACCAAAATTTTGGAACTTGGAAGACAAACCAATAACATCAAACAATCAAAACCAACAAAAGTTATGTTCTGAAAGGAAGCAAAGCGATAAAAGAAGAGTTCCTGACGGCAAGGGAAGCAGATGAACGACGAGCCAAACGTCAGAACCGTAGTGTTGAAGAGCTTGTTTCAAAGGAGGCCAAGAGTCTCTACTGTCAGGACAGACAGGGTCATAGAAAGCTTCGATCGAGATGGAGTCAGGACCACCTCGGTAACTCCGATAAAAGAACCCATCGTAGGTTGCCGGTGGCAGGCTCTGGGATGTTACGTTAAGAACAAGAAGAAAAGAGAAGAACAAGATGTGAGAATTTGATCGTGAGCATAGTTTGTGAACCATTGGAGTGTCCTGAGTTGATCGTTTGTGTATCGCAAGAGTTCTGTAGCATAGAAAAGCATTATAGGTTTCCGCTTTTGCCCTTGTTTACTTTGGCGATGACTCCACCTTGTGTTCCACTTGTGCCCTTGTGCATTGGTTGGTCACCAAGTCCTCGTTCCCTTGTTTTGTCCTTTTATTCGCCTGATAAATAGGAATGACAACAAATTGGACAATCGGTCACTTTCGAAAGCCACTATACGAATTAGGCTAAAGGCCCCATTCTCAAGAGCAGGTTCGCTCCCTGTATAATTTTATGGTGTTTTATTGTTTCCAGTGAATCTCAGTCATTCATTTATGCAGGCTTTATGTAGGCTCCACATAAATAAACGTAGAGCCTGCATAAATAAATGGCTGAGATTCACTGAACACAATAAAATACCATAAAAACTGAACAAAAAATCTGGATTCGGTTCACGAGTGACAACCAGGTTTCTGATCTATATCCATTCTACTAATTGATTTACAATGACACACTGTCCTAGTGATCTTCCTTCCCTTAATGGTATTTGGATGAGTCAAGTTTCGTATTCGTTTGGCAATTGTTTTATTATGAAGTCACTTAATTGTATTTGGGCTGAGTGCAGTTTCGTATTGATTTGGCAATTTTTTATTATGAAGTCATAATGTTGATAAAATGACATAACAAGAGTACCAAGAATATGAGGTTTAAGTTACTTGTGCATTTTTATGATTTCACTTCGTGTTAAGCTGACCTTGTCAGCTTGTTGAGACTTTTAAGCCATTGTTGTTTGGTAGTTAATATGAAGTCAAGGTTTGATAATTGCATCATAACTTTTTGATAAAATGACGGAAGGAGAGAATTAAGAACCTGCGGTTTTCAGTGTTGGAGGAGCTTTAGGGTTTTGGGTTCTTTGTAGATTGTATTATTAATTAACATTTATGCTAAGTGTGGAAGGATACATCTCTCCCGGCTTTGTTTTGAAATGATACCCA
>JAOSBK010000006.1:853110-864188 GCA_027568895.1 Erythroxylum shatona | reverse complement strand
ACATAATTAATGCCATCTTGCTTAATTAACAACTTATTTAATGCTAACTCAATTTACTTAATTTAATCATGGTTAATTAATTATAAAAAAAAATCGGGGCTAACACAAATGGCAATGGACATTTTGATAAATGACCTTGTGATTTATTGATAAGTGTTATAAAAAATTGGAAGACAATTGGAGTAGGAATTGGAATTGATTGGACTAGTTAAATAAGAGAACATAATTTAGAGCCTTAGAAATTAGACAAGTAGCAAGTGTCAAGTGTCACTTGCAGCATTACACCTAGGTAACTTTTGGAAAGACCATCTTTTAATTGGTCTTTTATTTGACTTTTTTGGTCAAATGTTCTCACCTTTTTTCTCTTTTTCATTTGTTCTCATCCATGACAATCATTCCCTCCCTTTCAACGTGATCTTTATATTGTTACACGAAACACCTCGTCTCTCTTTCGTAAATGAAGATGATCTTGGAATGTTTGGGAGTTAGGGTTACGTGATCTGCAACTTTGGAGCCAAAACAAGTAAGAGTAATCTTATTCATCTTCATAGCTATAACAGTTTCCATACGGCTACAATTGTTAAAGGAGAAATTGAATTTGAATTCTATCCTTAAGAGTCTAAAAATTTGGCTTAAAGTTGAAATTAGTGTTCTGTCGAGCTATGAAAACAGTTTGTGGATTTTTATTATAACTTACAAGATACTGAATTAAAATGCATGATATCGGTGTCATTAGGCTTTCAAAACATTGAGGAATATTTGATTAGTAGAAAATGTTGCCTAAATACCTTATTGTCGAGGTCAAAATGGTCATGCAAATCAGACCTGAAATCTGCTTAAGAAAAATATGGAAAATTGATAAGTTTATGATTGTTTTTATTAAACATGCTTTGGTATTTTGATGATATCTTGATATGTAGATGTTCAAATGAGATGATTCCTGGTTCAGATTAAAGTAGAGACATATGTCTACAACTTTCTTGAAGAAGTCGAATTTTAATTTTATCTCTAAGACTTTCAAAACCTGGTTTGATATTGAGCCTTGATTGAGGTTTTAGTACTAACTGAGACAAAAATTATGTCCTAAGGTTATCAAAGAAATTGTATTGATGTAGGCCGAATTAGACTAAGGTGTCTTCACCAAAGTTGTAGCTTATTCTCTTAGCGTTAAATTGATACGAAGTTTGAATTTTTTGGATATTGGAATTAAGAGATGTGGGTTGTACAACCTGAATGCATGATCATGCTCTAGTCAAAATTTCAAATGTACACAGTTTGTGGTATTTTGAGCATAACTCATTGAATAATAAACCAAATTGTATGATCTTGAAATCATTAGAAACTTAAGACACTGAAGAATAATTGTCTAGAAGAGATTGTTACAGAAATAATCATTTTCTTGATCTTATTGATTGTGCAAAGTTGACCCTAATGAAGTGCTTCCAACAAAAGCTGGAATAGTAATTAAATATGTCAAATTTGGAACTTTTGAAGTACAATTGACATTTACATCAGTTTAGTAAGGAAATATACCCGAAAATTTATCATGAACATGCATCATACATATTCAGTATACATAAATAAATTCTTAATCATGCACAATAGTAAATGATTCTTAATCATACACAATAGTGATTTGTATATGTGTTGAATGTTACAGAGGAACGCATAGAGCGACCACTTTCTGATATTGCCCTGATTTCAAAGCAATAAGCAATTAGGGAGCTTTTGTGAGTAATCTTAGATGATTATACCTTACTTTGTTTTGGTTGTTGAATTTGATTTATGCTAATTGTGTTATGAATTCCGAACAATGATTGTCCGAGGCATTTGATGCATGTTTATATCATTGGAAGTGCTACTTACTTGTGAATATGATTGACTACTTGCTTTGCACATGAAATGTCTAAAATGACATTGTTTTATTTTAAAATTGTTGAGTCCTACTTGTGGGTAAATGGGCATGCTCAGAAGGGTTTGCAGCTGCTCTTCTGACATTTCGGTCTCTTCTGTGACACTTCGGTGTCGACACTTCGATCTCTCCTGTATAAATCCCGTTACCTGCTTCTGTAAATGGCTTAACAGTCATCTAATTTTGTATTCTGATATATGTTTGATTCTGTCATAAACAAAATTGTGTTATAATTTTGAAGGATTTAATATTCACCTCTGTTAACTATAAATATGTTCTGAAATGCATTATGTCTTATTTACTTATTATTAAAACAATATGTTAATGCATGGTTATGCTATTACATGATTTAGTATGATGAGTTAGCACTTTATATATAGATTAGTTATTATTCACTAAGTTATATGCTTAGTATGGTGGATTTGCCCCATGTAGGTTCAGAGCGAAGATTGTAAAGACTGGGGTGAGTCAACCGCAATGGTCGATGGAGTCTGAGTATTGTTTTGATAAAAATGTATTTTGAGTTTATCTTGACTTATATATAGAGTATATGACTTTGAATTGTTGTAAGTTTTTGTAATAACTATGTTTCAAGCTAATTTCGATTTTTGGAACAAAATTGTCTTATGTTCATGTGATATAATGTATGTATGTTTTGAACAAGTTTGGAATAATTTGTAATATATGTTTGCTTCAGTTTATGAAAATACATGTAATGAATATTTAGTATGTTTTGAAACGCTTCCATATCAATCTGTTATTTATTTCTGTTTGTAAGTCTGATGTGACACTCCTGCATCTTTCTAAGTAGTATTGGGGCACCACAATATAATCTACTGATAACAAATCGTTAATAAAGTTACTTAAATCTGCTGATTAAACATGACCATTATAAATTATTATGATGTACCCAACAATCAACATATATGTATATTTTTATTTTTCTTGTCTCAAGAATAATCACATCAAATCAAGTGTATACTTCACATTAAACTCTCACCGAGCCGTGTGGATGCATAAACGCCATATGTAACTCTCTAAATTGGTTGATCGTTCAATAATTTTGGACCGACGTGTATAATTACACAGTTACTATATGCGTCTTTTCGCTCATTATAGAGGCCAATAAAGAAGAAATAACAGCCACGTGATGTACCATCAAAAATACGCAGAACAGTCGACATGAAACACGTGCTCTCCCACTTGCATTGACAAGCGTCACCATCTCAAAAGCTAGCAAGTTTCTCGGTAGTTTCCTATAATATTTAATTAATCATATTATTTATACAAATGTGTATTTTTAAATTAAAATAATAATAATAAATTCAATTTTATAAAATTTAGTTTAGTGTTTTATAATTAGTTATTAAATTGGTTTGTATCAAAATTTTAAAAAAATAAAAATAAATATTTTTAAATATATTAATTTAAAATATAGAAGAGAATGTTTTTAATTTAAAATAATAATAAATTCTATGAATTTTATTAAATTAAAGTCCTATCTTTTAGTTTTACCCATTCTTTAATTATTTATTTACATAAAATCAGTATATTGAAAAACAGACTGAAGCTAAAACAGGTCTCTGCAAATCCGAGTCTCTGAGGATCAAGGGGGTGATTGGTGAAGACTCTGTTACTCGTTATGATCTGTTACTATTGCGTGTTCGTTTTGTGCTTTTTATTTAGCTATTGTGATTGAATTTTCCAATCTGCAGATTGAAGCTTTTTCGCTATGGGAATGGCGCAGAAGAGCTTTGAGATGGAGGAAGAAACTCTTGAGATTGGGATGGGTAAGTTATTGACTTGCTGAATCGGATCTTCTTGTGTACGACACTGTTTCGGTGCAGTTTTGTTAGATTCTCTGCTTTTCTGTCCCAACTTTATTGGAAAAAGCTTGGAAGATACACTCTTTGTGTCTTTTTTTTTGTTTTTTGAAGTATGTCTTGTTAGTAGAAGCTAGAGTACAGTAGCTGGAAATCTTGGATTGGGTTTGGGTTTTTGGGATTTCTGACAAAAGGGTATCTTGATTCGCAGAGTATAGAACCGTCTCTGGTGTTGCAGGGCCACTGGTTATTCTGGATAAAGTCAAGGTTGGTGTTTTATATTTCTTCGTTTTGTTTGAGCGAGACCCATTTATTTAGATTGTGTATCTGGAACATGTTGAAATGGTTTTCAGGGTCCAAAGTATCAAGAGATTGTGAATATTAGGTTGGGAGATGGGACGATTCGACGAGGCCAAGTGTTAGAAGTCGACGGGGAGAAAGCTGTAGTTCAGGTTTAGTATATGTTTTCTTTGTCTGATATTGTAGTTTCGAATTCTGTTTTGTTTTCCATGTCTGTTTGTTCCTTTTTTCATGTTTCAAATCACAAAGGGTAGAGTTCAATTTCTCTTAGCACTCAACTTTGTACTCAATTTTGGTTTCAGTTCAATTCCTCCAAGTTGAAACTGTCGCTTGTTTACTCTGATTGCAGGTTTTTGAAGGAACATCTGGTATTGACAACAAGTTCACAACTGTGCAATTCACGGGAGAGGTTCTCACCTTTTTCTACTTTTAAGTCCTTGAAGTTGGTAGCTGCCCTATATTGGACCTCGATTTTTTGGATGGATTAATAATGAACATAAGGAATTGTTTTCTTATATTTCTACAAATTTTCCCATTGTTCTGCTCTTGTATATCTAACAGTTTGCTATGCAGGTTTTGAAAACACCTGTGTCGATGGATATGCTTGGACGCATATTTAATGGTTCTGGAAAACCCATTGATAATGGTCCTCCAATATTACCAGAGGCATACCTGGATATTTCTGGTGAGCTTTTCAGTGTATGCTTTGGAATTCTTAGAATTGACATCGGTTTGACGTTTTTATGTTGCTGGCCTAATATCATCTGTTTGCTTGTTGTCTCTTCTAGGAAGCTCCATAAACCCCAGTGAAAGAACTTATCCTGAAGAAATGATTCAAACAGGGATTTCTACAATTGATGTCATGAACTCCATTGCTCGTGGTCAGAAAATTCCACTGTTTTCTGCTGCTGGTCTTCCTCACAACGAGATAGCTGCTCAAATTTGTAGGCAGGCTGGTCTTGTGAAGAGACTTGAAAAGTCTAAAAATCTCCTTGACGTATGTTATATCTTCTCTTGCTCAAGTAGCCAGGCTAACAAAATCATGAATTCAATATGATAGACGCAACCAGAAATACTCTTAGTAGATCAAAAGTTCTGTTTAATTCTGCATATTTGCAACAAAGTTACTGTTTTTAGTTTGAGGTATCTTATGGCTACATGATCAACATGCGTTTGTTTTTGTGTTAATATGCGGTCATTTTCTCAATTGGTAATTGAACTTGTAGATTGTGGAATCTGAGCTGATCATCCATGTCTAAACTTTTAGTCTGCATTTTCAACTTCAAATCACCTGGCAAGTTGTAGACTTCTAGAAAGTATTAATTTTAGATAGTTCATACTCTTTATTTTGTTTGATAGTCTTATCAAGAAAACAATTATATAGATTCCACATGGTTTTGCCCTTCATCCTTTGGTTACACTTTTTTCTTTTTTTTTACTCTCTTTCTTTGAAATATTTTGAACAAATATGATTGTTCACCCCTGTCACATGTCCTATCTGTAGGACCTTGAGGAGGACAATTTTGCCATAGTGTTTGCAGCCATGGGCGTCAACATGGAGACAGCCCAATTTTTCAAGCGTGATTTCGAAGAAAATGGTTCAATGGAAAGAGTGACACTTTTCCTGAACTTGGTAACTTTGAACATATGAACATCATAGTACTTCATTTCACTATGAATTCCAAATTTTTGTCAATGGTGATGTCTATGCGTACTCATGTTTGGTCTATTTATGTCTTACTTTTTATAGGCTAATGATCCCACCATTGAGCGCATCATTACACCTCGAATTGCTTTGACAACGGCAGAATATTTGGCTTATGAATGTAACAAGCATGTTTTGGTTATATTGACGGATATGAGTTCTTATGCAGATGCTCTACGTGAGGTAATGAACTTGTCTTATTGCATTTTATGTCTATATCCTATTCTAGTTTCCTCGCACAAGGAAATGTTGCCTCATTTTCTCCTCAACTTCTGATAATGCTTTATGCAAAGACGCAAGATATGTGATCTATTGTTGCCAATTCTGACTTAGGTCTCTGCTGCTCGAGAGGAAGTCCCTGGAAGGCGTGGATATCCTGGGTACATGTATACTGATCTAGCCACAATTTATGAGCGTGCGGGACGTATTGAAGGGCGAAAGGGCTCCATCACTCAAATTCCTATTCTAACCATGCCTAATGATGGTAATGGCTTTTGGCTCTGTGTCAAACCATTTTAACAAGTCCACTGCCTATCATAATTATTTGTGACAAGTGCCTTTTTTGGTTTGGTCTGTGAGCAGATATTACACACCCTACTCCTGATCTTACTGGTTATATTACTGAGGGTCAAATATATATCGACAGGCAACTCTACAATCGGCAGGTGATTTGAAACCTACTTCACACAATTATTTTTTCAGTGACTTTATGGTTAGATATTACCAGTTGCTTCATCAGAAGAATTCATTTTATGGTGTCATGATATAAGGAGTATTTGGGAATGTGGGAAATGGTACAACATCGATGGGAATTGAGTTTCACATTTGATCCTGTCTCTCCTTTTTTGTACAGAACTTTGAAGTAGTTGTAAGAAAGTTGACTTCTTTACCGGCTATATAATTAACTATTAATGGATATTGTTCTGGACAGATATACCCACCCATAAATGTGCTTCCATCCCTATCTCGATTGATGAAGGTAATGTTTATTGCTTCTTCACGTGTACAGTGTTTAATAACTAATAGTAACGATCACAAAGTTTACCATTTCATGCTTCCTGTTCTAGAGTGCCATTGGTGAGGGAATGACTCGTCGAGACCATGCCGATGTGTCCAACCAGGTTATTTTCTGTTTCAAGTTTGGTGAATTGCTTCTGGTTTCTGTTTTTAGTTCTCATGCTTAACACCTGCCTTTTCTGTTCTTTTCTCTTTTGTCGATTCAGTTATATGCAAACTACGCCATTGGAAAAGATGTCCAAGCAATGAAAGCTGTGGTTGGAGAGGAAGCACTTTCTTCTGAGGATCTGGTACTCCATTCCCTCTTATCCTAATTCCTCTCTGAAAACCTCTGTTGGTAGCTGTACCATATGCAAGAACATGGATTAGCTGTGATCTCTCACGAGTAGTAGAAGTTCCTACATGCTCAATCTGCTTTTGAAGTACACTTTACGTAGCTGTTAAACGACACATTTACTAGTTTATCTTGTTGGTCATTGTGTTCCCAGCTTTATCTAGAGTTCCTAGACAAATTTGAGAGAAAATTTGTATCTCAAGGGGCCTATGACACCCGCAACATCTTCCAGTCGCTTGATTTAGCTTGGACACTGCTTCGGATTTTCCCTCGCGAGCTTCTCCATCGGATTCCTGCAAAGACACTCGACCAATACTACACTCGTGATGGACCTAGTTAATCAAATGTGGCAACTGGTTCACACTTCACATAGTTGAAGTCTCTGTCTTTGGTATTGTCAACAATCAGCTTAGTTCTGCAGTTGTTTCAGTACAAGTTCATGCCAGGTTCTGCCAACCATGGAAAAGGTTAGAGGTACTGAACTAAAAGCTCTTGAGCTTTGTGATGTTTATTCTTTGTTAAAGAATCAATTTCCATGCCTGTGTAACAGTATCTTAGGCTTAAAATTTTATTGACTGTTCTGTTCTGGTTATGCAAAAATTAGATGTGATATGAAGTTCCAATAAGTGTAAACCTTCCTGATTTGTTGTTTTTGCAAGTTGGCACTTGCCAGGATTGCATGAGAAACCTGAACAGGTTGTGTTGTTGAGGAGCATTTTGAATTTTGACGTTTGCAACAAAATATAAAATATAATTTGAACCTAAACGTTTTCATGCTTTCAAGTTAAACCTCAACATTAAATTATCCATCTAATAGAATTAACTTTTCGTCACGTAAGTAGTTTTTTAAATGAACCATAAAGTGGATTTTACTGTCACGTGATAGTGAGAGATATATATTTTTAACAATGGGTTCTACTTGTCATGTGATAGACAAATTTACTTTTTAGTTGGAAAAACAAAATATTATGTCAACATTAGTGTGATAATCAAGAAGTTAACAAAATTACATATTTCACTTATTTGGTTTTTATTTTAAATGTTTTAAAAATATAAAGGTTTAATTTGAATATCTCAAAACTTTCGAATTTGTTTTGTATTTTGTTATAAATGATAAGGTTTACAATGTATTTTTAGTTATAATTACAAAACATCAATAATAGAGTAGATGCAACCATTTATTAGTCAGATTTGTCATTATTAAGCTAAGTAGTCAATTATTCAGACTTCCTACAGTCTAATTTGCTTCCAACTCTTCCTGAATATTCAACTTTCGAGATGATTGCTGATTAACATTAGCAAACGAGTTTGACTTGACTAGAAAGTTGATCTTTTTTAAATTAGATTCGAATTCAGTCCAAAATGCAATCAATTTGAATTTTATCCGTCTAATTTTGAGTTGGTCGGGTCCAAGTTCAGGCGTAACAATAAGTTTGACTTGACCAGAAACTCGAATCTTTTTAAAATCAGATTCAAACCTGGTCTAGAATATGATAAATTTGAATTTCATCTATTTAACTTTGAGTTTGATCAGTCCAAGTTTGGGTCCAACTATCAATTCTACAACATTATAACTAGTAACTGCAAATTTCAATGCAGCCTTTATGAACCTTCTGTTTCCATTTATGATGGGAATATGTAGATAGTTTTTTCTTGAGTATGGTTAGGTTGGGCTTAGGCCTGCCTAGGTTGGAAGCATTTGAGCCTGAGTCTCAGTTCAATTGGGTCAGAAGTAGTTAGGCCCAAGTTTGAGCTCATTTTAGTCACTTCAGACAAAGGCAAAACAAATTCAGAGCTAGTAGTCATTTCTACTTTACTTGAAAGAGTACCACACGAAGCCAATACCACTTAACTCGTGATCTGGGCTCTTTTTTAATAGGCCCGTAAAGTAATAGCAACACCTTCTGAGCTCTAGTTCTCGTCTCCTTTCTACTAATTAATTAATAAAATTTATAACTTTTGTTTTTTAATTATATATTAAATAAATTATTGTTCATAATTTACACACAATTTTAAAATTAAAATTAAATGCTAAATTTAGTTTAAGTATAATTTATAAATTATAATGTGTTTCGGTATTTCTATTTTTAATAAACATTATAACGAGTTAGGCTGGATTCATATCATTTATATTTTTGGTTTAACTTAATATTTTTTATTTAATTGGCATTAACATAATGTTGTTAGTTTAACTTAATTAAAAAATGTTATTTTATTTAAATCAACTTAACAATGGACCTTTTGTAAAGGACAACTTAGCTGAGGCAAGTAAAAGGCAACCATCACAGGCCTAACAGTAAAGCAGACATTATTATTCAATTTTAGATTGAATTGTTTATATTATTAATTATATACACCAACAATTCAGCAAAAGTCAAGATAATTGCAAAGTCTGGAGGGGTACATAAATATACAGTCTTATCCTAACTAGTAAAAAGGTTTTTCGATACATAAAAATGGGCTCGACCTTGCTCAAGTCTGGCCCGACATTACCCGACCCTACCATGTTGGGGTTTGGGCCCAATTTGAGGCTAACCAATTTTTTTAACTAAAGGTGCAAAACAACGTCGCTTTGCTTAAAATGGTTGGGTCTTGTACCGATCGAGCCTGTGCAGTTAGATCCTTAGGCCCAAGACCCAATCAACCCCAACCTAATTGCCACCCCTACCGATTTATTATTAATTATATATTAATAAATATTGATTTCTTATCCCTTTTCTAAAAAATTGAGATTTAATAATTAACATTATAAACAGTCACGTGAAACAAGCGCGTAACTATAATTTAAACCTAAACTTTTTGATGCGTTCAAGTTAAACCTCAACATTAAATTATCCATCTAAAAAATTTAATAGAATTAACTTTTCGTCACGTAAGTAGTTTTTTAAATTAACCGTAAAGTGGACTTTCCTGTCACGTGATAATGAGAGTTATATATATTTTTAACAACGGGTTTTACTTGTCACGTGATAGTCATATTCACTTCTTGGTTAAAAAACAAAATATTATGTCAACATTAATGTGATATTTAATTAACAAGAAATTAACAAAGTTAAACTTTTCACTCATTTGGGGTTTGTTTTGAACGTTCTAAAAATGTAAAAGTTTAATTTGAATATTTGAAAACGTTAGGACTTGTTTTATATTTTGTTATAATCGTTAAGATTTCCAATGTATTTTTAGTTATAATTACAAAACATCAATAATAGAGTTGAAGCAACCATTTATTAGTCAAATTTGTCATTATTAAGCTAAGTACTTAATTATTCGGACATTCTACACACTAATTTGCTTCCAACTCTTCCTGAATATTCAACTTTGGAGGTGATTGTTGATCAACATTAGCAAATAACTTTGACTTTACTAGAAACTTGATCTTTTTAAAATTAGATTCGAATTCAATCCAAAATGCAATGAATTTGAATTTTATCCATTTAATTTTGAGTTGGTTGAGTCCAAGTTTAGGCCTAAGAATAAGTTTGACTTGACCAGAAACTCGATTTTTTAAAATCAGATTCAAACCCAGTCTAAAAATATGATAAATTTGAATTTCATCTATTTAACTTTGAGTTTGACCAGTCCACGTTTGGGTCTAATTATCAATTCTACAACATTACAACTAGTAACTACAAATGTTGGAACCCCTCCCTGGTGAGACGCGGGCTCGACGTACTACATGACATCTGGACGTGCCTCTCACGAGGGAGAGATTCCTCACCACGAAAGAAGCCTTTTAATGTTAGACCCCACCCCCCACCCGCAGGTGTTTGCGGGTTATATCGCGACGAGTGTTTGCGGGTTATACCGCGGCATCCAACCTTAATCAGTATTGTCCGCTTTGGTGGGATTCGAACTCCCAACCTCAAGGTTTTGTTGTTTTTACAAGCACGCCTCTTACCATTGAGCCAACTATACCGCGGCATCCAACCTTAATCAGTATTGTCCTCTTTGGTGGGATTCGAACTCCCAACCTCAAGGTTTTGTTGC
>JAOSBK010000006.1:831586-853010 GCA_027568895.1 Erythroxylum shatona | reverse complement strand
ATTAATTGCAAATTTTGTGTGTATAAATTCATGATTATTATACATGCAAAAATTCTTTTAATTATTTTGTGCATTATTATTTAATTTATTTGCATTATTTATGACCAGACGACGCCTTCTCCCATGCACCAGCGTCTTGGTTATGATTTTGTGGAACTAATGCATGCTTTATTAGTTAACAACATTATTTTTTGTCAGGGGTAAATGCGTTATATGAAATAATTGAATTCAATTCTAATATTACTGAATTTGTTCCAAACAGTGTAATTGAATTCAATTCTAATATTACTATATTTGTTCCAAACAGTGTAAATTGAATTCAATTTAATCTCATTAATGTAATTGAATTCAATTCAAAGGTTTCCAAATAGGCTGTTAGATAGCTTTTTCTTAAGTATGGTTAGGTTGGGCTTAGGCTTGCTTAGGCTGGAAGCAGTTGAGCCTGAGTTTTAGTTCGATTGGGTCGGAAGTAGTTGGTTCGAGCTCGACTCGGTCACTTCAAGCAGAGGCAAAACAGATTCGAACCTAATAGCCATCTCTGCTTTACTTAAAGAGTACCACATGAGGCCAGTACCACTTAATTCATGATCTGGGCTCTTTTTTAACAAACTCATAAACTAATAGTAACACCTTCTAGGCTTTAGTTCTCATCTCCTTTCTACCAATTAATTAATAAAATTTATTTTTGAAGTATATATTAAATAAATTATTGTATGTAGTTTACACACAATTCTTAAAATTAAAATTAAATACTAAATTTAATTTAAATATAATTTATAAATTATAATGTGTTTTAGTGCTTCTATTTTAAATAAAAATTATAACGAGTTATGCTGGATTCATATCATTTATATTTTTGGTTTAACTTAATATTTTTTATTTAATAAGATTTGGCATTAACATAATGTTGTTAGTTTACCTTAATTAAAAAAATTATTTTATTTAAATCGACTTAACTATGCACCTTTTTAAAAGGACAACTTATTATTCAATTTTAGATTGAATTATTTATATTATTAATTATATACAACAACAATTTAGTAAAAGTCATGATAATTGCAAAGTCTAGAGGGCGTACATAAATATGCAGTCTTGTCTTAACTAGTAAAAAGGTTGTTTTCGATATATAAAAATGGGCTCGACCTTGCCCAAGTCTAGCCTGATCTGACTCGACCCTACTATGTTGGAGTCTGGGCCCAATTCGAGACTAACCAATTTTCTTAACTACAAGTGCAAAACAACGTCGTTTTGCTTAGAATGGTTGGGTTTTGGACCGATCGAGCTTGTGTAGCCAAATCCTTAGGCCCAAAGCCTAGTCAACTCCAGCTTAATTGCCACTCCTACCGATTTATTATTAATTATATATTAATAAATATTGATTTCTTATCCCTTTTTAAAAAAGTGAGAGTTAATAATTAATATCATAAATAGTCACGTGAAACAAACGGGTAACTACCCGAGCTTGGGCTTAGGCCTAGTTGTCACCCGTATCGATTTATTATTAATTATATATTAATAAATATTGATTTCTTGTACCTTTTCTAAAATATTGGGATTTAATAATTAATATCATAAACAGACATACGTAACTATTTAGATTCACTTTTTGGTTGAAAAACAAAATATTGTATCAACATTAATGTGATATTTAATTAGCAAGAAGTTAACAAAATTACATTTTTCACTCATTTGAGGTTTGTTTTGAACATTTTAAAAATGCAAAGGTTTAATATGAATATTTCAAAACGTTACGATTTGTTTTGTATTTTGTTATAAACGTTAAGGTTTACATTGTGTTTTTAGTTATAATTACAAAATATCAATAATAGAGTTGATGCAACCATTTATTAGTCAGATTTGTCATTATTAAGCTAAGCGGTCAATTATTCAGACATTCTACAGTCTAATCTGCTTCCAACTCTTCCTGAATATTCAACTTTGGAGATGATTGTTGATTAACATTAGCAAATGAGTTTGACTTGACTAGAAACTTGATCTTTTTAAAATTAGATTCGAATTCAATTCAAATTGCAGTCATTTTGAATTTTATTCGTTTAATTTTGAATTGGTCGAGTCCAAGTTCAGGGTTAACAATAAGTTTGACTTGACCGAAAACTCGATCATTTTAAAATAAGACTTGAAGCCGGTCTAAAATATGATAAATTTGAATTTCATCTATTTAACTTTGAGTTTGATCGGTTCACGTTTGGGTCCAACTATCAATTCTACAGCATTACAACTAGTAACCACAAATTTCAATGCATCCTTTATGAACCTTCTTGTTTCCATTTATGATGGGAAGATTTTGATAGCTTTTTCTTGAGTATGGTTAGGTTGGGTTTAGGCCTACCTAGGCTGAAAGCAGTTGAGCTTGAGTCTCAGTTTGATTGGGTCGGAAGTAGTTAGGCCCAAGTTTGAACTCGATCTAGTCACTTCAAACAGAGGCAAATCAAATTCGGAACCTAATAGTCATCTCGGCTTTACTCGAAGAGTTACCACATGAGGCCAGTACCAATTAACTCATGATCTGGGCTCTTTTTTAACAAGCCCATAAACTAATAACACCTTCTACATTCTAGTTCTCCTTTCTACCAATTAAATAATAAAATTTATAACTTTTATTTTTTAATTACATATTAAATAAATTATCGTTCATAATTTACCCACAATTCTTAAAATTAAAATTAAATGCTAAATTTAATTTATAAATTATAACGTGTTTCGGTATTTCTATTTTTAATAAAAATTATAGTGAGTTAGGCTGGATTCATATCATTTATATTATTGGTTTAACTTAATATTTTTTATTTAATAAAATTTGGCATTAACATAATATTGTTAGTATAACTTAATTAAACAATGTTATTTTATTTAAATCAACTTAACTTTACCTCAAGTTAATACACCTTTTTAAAAGGACAACTTAGCTGAGGCAAGTAAAAGGCAACCCTCACAAACCTAACAGTAAAGCAGTAATGATTAGACATCAAACATATATCAAAATATAAATAATAAAAATATTATTTTTATTAAAATTAATCATTATTTAACAAAGATCTTTATTTTTAAAAAATAACATCATTTATAAATCGGGCTTATCTTAAGTCATTTTAAATTATACGGGTCTCACCGAAACGACTCTCTTAAATTTAAGTATTTTTAAAATTTTAATTAAATCAACTTTTATTCCTAAATTTTAGTACCAATGTTATAAAAGATTTTTTTTTTTAAATGGAAGAACCGGTAGTTGATATTCTTTAAATACGTATTAAGTAAACTTTTAGATCAAAGCAATAATCTTTAAATCACGCTAACTGGGTATTTTACACTAGACAAACCCTGTAAGACAGACTTGATTGAGAAAACGTAGGTAAAAAGATTCAAACACAAGACTTTTTAACCCCATGCCATCCACTCCTACGAACTTGACCACTTCTAAGGGCCTATAAAAGAGTTATCAATGGTTGAAAAGTTAAATTGATTTGACCTGTTTATAAGAAAAAATTGTACATCAGTTCATTTTTCGTTAGATATATCTTAATAATATTTGTTATTAAAAATTGATCAATTTATTAATTTAATTAACACATTTGTTAAAATCAAAAGTAAAATAAATTAGCTCATTTTTATTTAACAATTTTTTAATTAAACTTCGTCATTTTTTATAAACAAACTTTATCTTTATGTTTCATTAAAATGCTCCTATTCCATCACTTTTGACTATTTACATCCATACGAAAACATAATTACTTTATGAAATTTGATATTTAAAAGTACAAAAATTATTAAAAGAAAATTATTATTCAAATTTAGATCGAATCATTTATATTATTAGTTATATGCATCAACAATTCACTAAAAGTCATGCTAATTGCAACGTCTGGAGGGGTATATAAGTATGCAATCTTATCCTAATTGGTAAAAATGTTATTTTCGATATATAAAAATAGGCTCGACTTTGCCCAAGCCCTGCCCGACCCGGCCCGATACTACCATGCTGGGGCCTGGGCCCAAGTCAAGGCTGATCAATTTTCTTAACTAAAGGTGCAAAACAACGTTGCTATGCTTAGAATGGTTGGGTCTTGGGCCGATCGAGCCTGTGTAGCCAGTTCCTTAGGTCCAAGACCCAATCAACCTTAACCTAATTGTCACTCCTACCTATTTATTATTAATTATATATTAATAAATATTAATTTCTTGTCCCTTTTCTAAAATATTGAGATTTAATAATTGATATCATAAATAGTCACGTGAAACAAACGTGTAACTACCCGAGCTCGGGCTCAGGCCCAATTGCCACCCGTACCAATTTATTATTAATTATATGTTAATAAATATTAATTTCTTGTACCTTTTCTAAAATATTGGGATTTAATAATTAATATTATAAACAGTCCGGTGAGGTAAACGCGTAACTAACACTTCCAACTAAAAAACAAAGCTCGTATAACCTTTTCCTCTGTTTCATTGTCTTTCTGTTATTAGCGACGCAAAGCACAAAAGCTTTAAAACAGAGCAAAAGGTAAAGAGAATGATTCTCCAATATCATCTTGACGCTAAAGAAAAGAAACCTTGAAAGCAACAATCTTCCAAAACCAAAACACCAATCTCCATCTTTTTAGTCTAACAGATCATCGCTTTTATATTCATATGAACTGAACTCATGTTCTTGTAATAATTCAGACCGCCCTCTCAAAACACGACAACCGTAACTTCCTTTTATAGAAGTATCTCCACATATGGGACTCTGTCTCTGCAGACCTCGTTCTCATGATATTTCTATCTCTTCTTCTTCTTCTTCAGACTCCTCTCCTCGTGAAAGGAAAAGACCACCGCAGTATGGCTACAACGAGCTGTTGCCATCATTTCCACCTCCTCCGGCAAATCTGGGTCCGGATAGAGCTCTTACTCAATATCCGTCAACTGGGTCAAGTTCAGAAACTGGTCACATTCTTGGGAAGCCTTTTGTTGATATAAAGTCAATTTACGATCTTGGTAAAGAATTGGGAAGAGGGCAGTTTGGGATCACTTATCTTTGCACGGAGAAGTCAACAGGGAACAAGTACGCGTGCAAGTCTATATCAAGGCATAAGCTTGTGAACAAGAAGGACATTGAAGATGTTAGAAGAGAGATTTTGATCCTACAGCACTTAACAGGACAACCCAACATTGTTGAGTTCAAGGGTGCTTATGAAGATAAGCAAAATCTGCATCTGGTTATGGAGTTGTGCTCTGGTGGGGAGCTTTTTGATCGTATCATAGCGAAAGGGAGTTACTCAGAGCGAGAAGCTGCGGCAGTTATGAGGCAGGTTGTGAATGTCGTTCATGTTTGTCATTTCATGGGGGTTTTGCATAGGGACTTGAAGCCTGAAAATTTCTTGCTTGCGAGTAGAGAAGATGATGCTCCATTAAAAGCCACTGATTTTGGACTCTCTGTGTTCATAGAAGAAGGTTAGTTACAATAGCACATTTCTTACTTATTTGTTCTATTACTTTCTCTCATTTTTCTTGCCCACTTGATAGATTAAACTTAGGATTGGAACGATATGTCAACCCCTAATCCCGGGTTGATGATTCTGATAAAATCTGATAATTTATGAGGAGAAAGCTACAGCATATGTGATATGACAATGTAATTGTTTCCAGGAAAAAAAAATCTAGATGGGAAACCTAAAGTTACTAGACATGGAAAGAGACTTTAGAGTTCCCAACTTAACTTTTTTCGGGATGGCCATTATGGGTCTCCATGACCAAGTCAACCATGAAAGCTACAGGTCAATGGAGTCAATGATAATGCATTGCCTATGGATTACTTTCTGTCAGACATCCATTGAACGTAGCTCAGACCACTTGCATAAGCAGGAATTTGGTACAGTAACTTTTAGAACAACTTTGGCTGTTCTGTTCCGGATGGAAGAAATGGTCCAATTATATGGTCTAAAAGAACAAAAACTATATAGTTAATGGTCCTAGCCAAAGCAATTGTTTGCATGTAAAACAATTGTTAATCTACCCAGTAATGAGGGTTGACAATTAGGTCTCGTTAAAAAAAAAACGATGTCGTTTTGTCAAACTGGCATAGGACTGCATTTTAGGAGGCTTAGCTGTTACTTGTTTGTTGAAAAGAGACAAGCTTTTGAATTCCATGGAGTGGTTGAATGAATGATGCTCGTGTTGCTAGTTTCATTTTTACCATTAGTTATTATGCACATTCCAATCTTTTTTCACCTGTTAAATATGAGTCTTCAAGTGTTAATGAATCTCAGGTGCTCTGGTAACTTATGGATCTTTAACTAAATTTTCCAGGAAAGTTGTGCAGAGATATTGTTGGAAGTGCATATTATGTTGCTCCAGAGGTCTTAAAAAAGAGATATGGTAAGGAGATAGATTTATGGAGTGCAGGAGTCATTCTATATATCCTTCTAAGTGGAGTGCCTCCATTTTGGGCTGGTATGGATTCTGCTATTACACTCTAGTCTCTTACGGATGAGAACTAACTATAGTTTATACATTATTAGTCCGATCTTTTGTAGGAGATAAGTATAATAATGAACTTTTCCAAAACATTAGCAGATGAATTCGTAGTTGCTGTTCTTGTTTCTGGTTTCTATAGCTGTCAATGTTCCTTGGCTTGTATATGTTCTGTTTCTGACTGTTATGTGGATTTATTTCGTAATAGAGACTGAAAGAGGCATATTTGAAGCCATTTTGGAAGGCAAACTTGATTTAGAAAGTTCACCATGGCCTAAAATTTCATCTTCTGCAAAGGACATTATCAGGAAAATGTTAACTAGAGATCCCAGTAAACGTATCACTGCTGCTCAAGCACTTGGTAAGTATAGAACAGTTCTTGAAAATTTTCTCAAACTTGTTCATCTGGAGTTAAACAAGCCAAAGAAAAATGATGGAAAGTTGGCCGAAATAAGCACTAAATACTTTTCCAAGAGATATCTTCCGAATCACGGGTATGGCTATGGAAATCACGAGCATTGACATAATCCTACCATGCAGAAAGTAGTTATAAGACCTTTTTGCCATGAATCATATAGTCTTGACTAATTTATTGATCTTTTCATATAGGATTCCATTTAATAACTATAGTTAAGCACCATTTATTCACCATATCAGTTCTGTTCAGAACATCCATGGTTGAAGGATGAACGTGAAGCATCTGACAAGCCTCTAGACAGTGCTGTTTTAATTAGGATGAAGCAGTTCAGAGCTATGAACAAGTTGAAGAAGCTTGCACTGATGGTTTGTGTTCCCCATAACTCCTTTTTTTAAAGTTATTTGCAAGTTATTAGATGTTGCAGGTCAGTCATTACATGCTCCAATTGATGTCTAGAAACCCAAAATCTTTTGGTTTTTCTCTATTCCATTGGTTTGTGAAGATGCTGTTCTTATCTAACTATGCAGGTGATAGCCGAAAACCTTTCTGGGGAAGAGATCAAGGGCCTGAAGCAGATGTTCCAGAACATGGACACTGATGGAAGTGGTACAATCACTTTCGATGAACTCAAATCTGGATTATCCAGACTAGGATCCAAGCTTTCTGAAGCAGAAATAAAACAATTGATGGAGGCTGTAAGATCTAACTGTGTTCTTCCTTGATACTTCATTCATTTCTAAAACAAGTGTTAAGAATCTAGTTTATCTTTTGTTTTCAGGCTGATGTCGATCGGAGCGGCACTATTGATTATGTTGAGTTTATCACGGCGACCATGCACCGGCATAGGCTTGAAAAGGAAGAACAACTGTTCCAGGCTTTCCAGTTCTTCGACAAGGATGGAAGCGGGTTAGTATTCTGCTATTGTTCAGCAGCTAAAGTTCTTCAATTTTTTAGCATAGTATATATTAGTAGGAATTGACAATCTTTTCTCTGAGATGCTTCTGAACATTTATGCAAGTGATTAGTGGAACTGATCGGTTTCGGTTTACCGGTATCAGGTTTATCACAAGAGATGAGCTAAAACAAGCCATGTCTCAATATGGAATGGGTGATGAGGCTACAATTGATGAAGTCATTGATGATGTTGATATTGATAAAGTAACGTTTTTGTTTCAAATTCCTTAAAAATATCCTACTTGTTCATTTCTTTCATGATTGTCTTGCTCGATTTGCATAACGAATTTTCCGTGTTCGATCCAACCTATCCAGGACGGGAATATCAATTACGAGGAGTTTGTAGCCATGATGAGAAGGGGAACACAAGATACTAATGAGAACCAAAGATAAGACAGTGCTTGCACATACAATGCAACCTGCATATTCCAGAGTTTATGGTTAATTTGTCCCTTATTACAGCATAAATAAGACCTTCAATTCGCTTGAATCTTCACAATGTCTAAGGCTATAGCTGAGTTGTATAACTTGTAAATAAGCCAATAATGTATTGTTCAGAGGGCCAGAGCTGAACTGGTTTGCCAACCTTAAAGGTGGTGAAGAGAACTGCACAAATATAAAAGCAATAGAAGATGCAAGTTTTAGGATTTGGCTAGGCTGATCCCCTTGGAAAGGTGGATTCACATGCTTGTGTTAAGTTGTTTGTCATTCCTAAATGTAATATGAATTTTATAATTATAATCTTATTATAATTTCATTTGCAATGTATATTTATCTTATTGTCTTTATTATATACATTTTAATATGTATAAAATAATGAATGCGAATAAATAATTATGTCATGAAGTTACAATCAATTATAACATAAACTACCACGGCATATATTGAAATAGAGTTCACATAAAATTTTGCATTTGAGATAAAATAATGTCGTTTTGGGATTCGGCTATGCTGATTCTTGGGCCGTGTCGGGCTGGTTTGCGAGCCTTAAGGGTGGTTAAGTGAATTATTGGAATATGCAAGGAATAGAATAATGATTATAAGATTATGACCCTTTTTTTATAAGAGTAGAAAGTTTTGCTAATCTTCATCCATGAGTAAAGCAAATGGAAATTGGAAAGTGAAAACCAACCAGAACAAGTAAGAAAAATCAAATCTCCATAACCAATGCGTGGTTGATGTTTAGATTTGTTCATATGCACTTTTGGAAGTCTCATGGGATTCTGCTGTCTCCTGATACTCTACTGCTGCAAATCTTGTTCCTGGATAATGACAGTAGTAGCTGCTCCTCATCAGACCTGCTAGCCGTCCCGAATCACCACCTGAAATACCACAACCACCAGCTCCACCACCACCTCCTCGACCTTCTTATGGTAGTTCAGAGATTGGTTCCGTTCTTGGAAAACCTTCCGGTAGCGTAGCCTCAATTTACGACCTTTATCGAGAACTGGGAAGAGGGCAGTTTGGAATCACTTACCTTTGCACAGACAAGTCAACAGGAAGAAAGTACGCCTGCAAGTCCATATCAAAGCTTAAACTCGTGACCCAGGAAGACATTGAAGATGTTAAAACTTAGAACAGAGATTCTTGTACTACAGCACTTATCAGGACAACCCAACTTAGTTGAATTTAAGGCTGCTTATGAAGATAGGCAAAGCTTGCATCTGGTTTTGGAGTTGTGCTCTGGTGGAGAGCTTTTCGATCGTATTGTAGCGAAAGGGAGTTTCTCAGAGCTTGAAGCTGCTAGAGTTATCAGGCAGATTGTGAATGTAGTTCATGTTTGCTATTCAGTTGGGGTCTTGCACAGGGACTTAAAAGCCTGAAAATTTCTTGCTTGCTACAAGAAATGAGGATTCTCCATTAAAAGCTACTGATTTTGGACTATCCGAGTTCATAGAAGAAGGTGATATGTGAATCCTTAACTCTGTTTATGATTCATAGTATCTTTAACAAGCTTGGAAAGTATGATTCTTTAACTGAATTTTCCAGGGAAACTGTACAAAGATTTTGCAGGAAGTCCATATTACATGGCTCCATAGATCTTAAAAGGGTGATATCGTAAGGAGATAGATGTACGGTGTGCCGGAGTTATATTATTCTGAGTGGGGTGCCTCCATTCTGGGCTCGTACGATGATAGTATTCTCCATCTTTATTTATTTATTTATTTAAGGGAAGCAAACATAACAATTTCACAACTAATATGGGAAACAGATTCCCGACAAATGCTCTAACAGAATAAGGTGGCACTCAATGAGTAAGGTAGTAAAATATGTGACACCTACATCAAAATGATCGGCATAATTCACTTGCCAGTCGGTGCATCTGTTGCTCTCTTGATAAACATATCGATAAATTAACCTAACCGAGTTTGAATTTAGTTACAATTTTTTTTAACATGTTACTTAGGCTCGGCCCATTCCAATTTCTTATAATTGATCGAGTTTGAAAAAAAAAATTCAAATCCAATCTCATCAAGCTTAAGTACCTAAGACTAAGATCAAGTATGAACCAAATTAAATTAGACTTAAATCATGCTCTTTGGATTGTGTCATAGTACTATATGTTTATGTTTTTGTTGAAATAGAAGATGTTTGAATTTATTGATGCGTGGCATATTTGAATACTCTAGTCTAAACTTTAAATTGAGTCTTGTATGTTTATAATTAGTTAAGTTCCAAAAAAATAATGTAAAACTTGAGTCTAGTTGAATGTCCAAACTTTGGCTTGAGTTTGGCCTAAGGATGACAATGAAATGGTCCATAAGCTAGTTTTGCTAATTTTTTTAAAATGTTGTTTTGTTTAGAATAATTAAGCTCATATTGATTTAATCCCCATCTTGACAGATTTATGGGTCACTATGTTAATATCCCTAATTTGACCCTAAGTCTTTTACCATGCACACATATGGTCATAGTATGACATGTTCTCTTTTTCTTTTGTTATGAAATAGAGGAGATGTTTTCTATGACTCCCGTCTAAATTTATTTCATAGCAAAGACTCAAATAGGTAAATTTAAAGCCATTTTACGCGACGATCTTGAACTAGAAAGTGCTATAGGATTATCAGTAATCACTCGATCTTTTAAAAAAATAACATAGCAAGAGGTGAGCTGCCTACTCTGTAAGGATAACCAACTATGTTCTTAAAATCAAGTAACTCTATAAATAATTATAAAACTTAGTCAACCAATTAAATCATACATATAATATGTATATACACAACAACACTCATTCTAATTCAAATAGTTGTCAAACATCTCAAATATTTTGTCAAATTATGATTAACACAAATATTAATTATAACTATCATTTATGCTTTATTCCAATATTTAACTGATTTTTTTTGTCTTTGCCAGCTTAACCTAGTAAGCATACTTTCAATGGTCTACCGGCTTATCTCATCATAACCTTTTATTAGTAGAAACGTAATTAAATGTATAAATATTGATACAACGTACCTCGATTTTTCAATCTTCACCCGGTATTACTCCAATTCCTAACCGTCGACATAAGATATCTTAAAGACTCAGGATATTTCGATACTACTCTGATACCTAGTCATTGACACAAGATATTCCCGAAACTAGGATGTCTCGATATCTGCTCCTCGAAGAGATACCTAGCCACCACTCACTCATATCGACTCAACATATCGATCTAAAACCATCAAATGTAGCCTATCTTAGGCAAACTAGCAATTATAGATTTTGACCAACTATTCTAAACATATTACCAATCAGTTTCTATTTTACACATTTTTGTTGAGTTAACATGCAACACACTTCATAATATGTATAACAAAATACAATCATGAAACATCTTGTACTTTGATTAATTTCAATGAAATAAGATAAACATAATTCATGTAGTTAATTATTAATCATTAATAATTAATGATCAATTCAAAATATAATTTATTAATAATAAAACAATACTTTATTTTAAGAGTAAAGTCTAAGGTTATCCTTATCAATTTCGAACTCAACTAATTGAAAATCCCAATTTCTCCTTAATCGAACTTTCGGACCTAAAATTTACAAAATTTTATTAGACTAATTTACCAACCTAATTACACCTAATAATCCAACATTATTCTCTCTTCCAATTTATTCTTAATTATAAATAAATAATATACTTCCTAACCGAACCTCTATAATTACTAAAATACCCTTAACTAATTAAAAGTCCATTTTACCCTCTTCCATTTCAATTAATACAAAAAATGCCTTTCTTACAAGAAAATTTCACATTTACTCTTAACTTTTTGCACTTCCTATTCTACCACTACATGCAACTTAAATTTTTAAAATAATGTCATCATCTTCACCCTTTTCTCTTCTTTTCTCTTTTCTTCTTTCGTCGCTTTCCACCCCCAATTCTCCACTTTTATCCCTTCATGCAACTTCCAAAAATTATCCCAAACAACCACAACATGTAATCTAACTACAATCTAATGTAGGATGATCAAAATAAAAAAAAAAGACATAATTTAGCTGTTGAAATTTACTTAAGTGTAATGCACTCTGGGGTTGTCAACCTCCAAAACTCCTTCAAATTTTTCTACTAAACAAACACAACGAGGGAAACTTATGAAGGAAGTTTCACATACAAGAGAAAGAGTGGTGATCTAGATACTTATCAGCTAAAAATTTTGAGAGAAAGATGGAAGAAAGATGTGATTTTTGTATGTTATCACCTAATTTCCAAATTAAGGTTCTTTTATACATGTTTAAAGGTTATGGGTTGGGCTGGGTTGCGGGTAAGTTATAATAATGAATGGGCGTTACACCTTTAGTGTATACTGAATCTGAATATGCTCACGGTCAAAGGTGATAGCACAGAACATGTTAGAGGAAGAAACCAAAAGCCTAAACCAGATGTTCATGAACATGGACACCGATGGCATTGGCAGAATCAGTTTTGATGACCTGAAAGCTGGACTAGCAAGATTAGGATCTAAGCTTACTGAAGCAGAAATTGAACAACAAATGGAGGCTATATGATCTAATAAACTCTATTCTTCTGCTCTTCTTATATCAATTCAGGTTCGGTTAGTCTTAATCCCAATCAGGCCAATCAAAATAACATCGTATTGACTAAATTAGGCTGGTCTGTTCGGGTTTGCTGGTTTTGTTCAGAATTAAAGATCTAGTTCGTGTTTGTGTCTTGTCAGGCTAATGTTGATAAGAATGGCCTATTGATATTGTTGAATTGTTGATAAGAATGGCCTATTGATATTGTTGAATTTATCACGGCCATCATGCATCGTCACAAGCTTGAGAGGGAAGAACGCTTGTACAAGTCTTTCCAATTCTTTGACAAAGGAAGGGACAAGGTTCTGCTATGCTTCTCCAAGTATATTGGTAGGAATTAGGGTTTGGGAAAAGGGCTCGATTGAGTCCTAAATCTAAGTTTGATTTAATCAGAGTTGCGGGTTAGATTCATATTTAAATAAGAAAATAAGATTTTGAGTTCTGAAAGTCCAACAAACATCTATAACTTGAGATCCAATTCGTTTTTTCGAAAGTAAAATCACATAACATAATTAACATATAAAATATCATAAAATATTAATTATATTTTAAATCTTATTCTAAAACTTAATTATTTTCTTGTCGTTTCTCTCAAACTCTTTCTAACAACCACTATAGTCATACAAGTATTCGACCTCTAACGGTATCAGTATAATATGTTAAAAGAACTCTAAAATTATTGTAGGGAGGGTTCGACAAAAAATACTAGCTTCCTTAAAACTTAAACTTATTTAGTATAAATTTTAGATATTTTAGTAATTTAATTGAAATAAAAATTCTAATTTCAGTTAAACTTTAATTATAATTACAATTAATTCTAATGAAATACTAAATATACCCTAATATCTTATTTATTATATATCTCTTTTTCTTAATTATAAAATTTCTCAAACTTTTCAAGCAAGTTCAACTTGATCAAAACACCTTTTCTCTTAAATTAATTCTTTGTGTGTGACCCATTGAGTTTTTAAATATGTTGGTAATAATTATATATTATAAACTTAAATTATATTTAGTA
Source organism: Erythroxylum shatona (assembly GCA_027568895.1). NCBI lineage: Eukaryota > Viridiplantae > Streptophyta > Magnoliopsida > Malpighiales > Erythroxylaceae > Erythroxylum > Erythroxylum shatona. The sequence goes on along the minus strand of JAOSBK010000006.1, from coordinate 839,115 downwards.
TTGGATAAATTAAACAATTTATATTCATAAATTAAGATTGACATCTAGTAATGTACCGTAAATACTTAAATATTTAGGAATATCAAAATAGTTTATCTAAACTTTTCATATATGATGTTTCTGTATAATTCAATACATTCATCACACAATGTTCCAAGTAGAATTAGAGCATGAAATTAATATTTCTTTTATTTAGGTCTAATAATGTTAGTTCTTTTCGTTAGTAATTGATTACATTAATGTCATTTGTAAACTATTTTACAAAGTATCATTTTACCTTGACTAAGAGTTTTCCAAATAATCAAAATAAATCAAGAATAATAAAATATTCTTCCTCATTATTTTAAGGTGATTAATCATATATTGATTACTCATCCACATCCGTACAGTTCCTGATTTATCTAACGACTATCGACTTGGCTACTATTGACCAGAATAAGTTATTATTAGTATCAAAATATATCAATCCATACTTTGAAGATCTGAAGTCAAATAATTAATTATGAAATCATCATAATTAAATTTTCCATAAACATATAAGTAATATTTTAAATGGAATTCTCATATAAGGTAAGTTTAGTAAACTTATTCTTTAACAATCACCTACACGTTTATTTAAATATCCTCATATTTTAGTATATGAGATCAATTATTTCCTTTATAAGGAAGAAACATATCATATGTTAGTCTTTTTTACGCTTTATTAATGTTCAATCTTAATATAGCAATGATTATGAACAACTTACGAATATAACAAAAATGCAATACTATTAGCAATGGTGACCTTATTACATGCAAACTATCACAGCTGGGACGCTAGTCCCTCTTCCTTATTTTCTATTTTATCGTCAGATCAGTTTTTCTGTAATGTGGCTGATAGGGAAAGGCTCGTAGGATCTGGGTGTATGGGGCAAGTCTGTCGGCTTGGGTTAGATTTTTAGCCTCTCTTTGTCCTCGATGATTTTGTTTTTCTTCCAAAAAAAAAACGCAATACCATTCTCACTATTATAATTTTATTATAATTCACTATTATAATTTTATTATAATTTCATTTACTATATATATTTTCTCATAAAATTTATCATATACATTTAAACATGTATAAGATAAGAACGTATATAAATAATTATATCACTAAATTACAATTATCTAATTGCTTGTAGGGCATAAACCAACATATCTTATAACGAAATAGAGTTTACATATCAACATGTAACGTTGAGTATGCTACCATTTTTGGACAAATTGTTTATGTAGTTATCTTCTCGTATGAATGATCTAATTTGAATTTTGGAGCAAAATAATTATTTTAATAAATGACGTATTTTTATTCTAATTAATTAAATTTAGATTTGGCAATGGAGTTGATAATTTTGGCCATCCAAGTCGAGCATGACTTAAAACTTTGTATTAGAGATAAAATAATGTCGTTTTGGGATTTGGCCAGAGCGATCCTCTTGAAAAGGTGATTCAAGGGCCCGTGCCATTCCGGTTTGCCAACCGCGAGGGTGGCAGAGAGAATAGAAGAAATATGAAAGGAATAGAATAAAGTTTATCAGATTATGATCCATTTTTATAAGACTAGAAAGTTATGCTAATCTTCATCCACAAGTATTGAGTAAAGCAATTTAAATTGGAAAGTGAAAACCAACCAGAAGAAGTAAGATCAAATCTCCATAACCAATGCTCGATTGATGTTTGGATTTGTTATTCATATGCACTTTTGGAAGTCTCATGGGATTCTGCTGTCTCCTGATACGCTGGTGCTGCGAATCTTGTTCCTGTGATAATGACAAGCGTAGCTCCTCCTCATCAGATTCTCCTCCCCGTCCCGAACCACCTCCTGAAAGACCACAACCACGGTTAATACCACCACTAACACCGCCGGCACCTCCCAGCTCAAATCCTGCACCACCTCCGGAAGAAAAACCAAGTGCTCGACCTTCTTCTGGTAGTTCACGGATTGGTGCTGTTCTTGAAAAACCTTACGTTGACATAACCTCAATTTACGATCTTGAGCGAGAACTGGGGAGAGGGCAGTTTGGAATCACTTACCTTTGCACAGATAAGTCAACAGGAAGAAAGTACGCTTGCAAGTCCATACCAAAGCGTAAACTCGTGACCCAGGAAGACATTGAAGATGTTAAAACAGAGATTCTGATACTACAGCACTTATCAGGACAACCCAACATTGTTGAATTCAAGGGTGCTTATGAAGACAGGCAAAACTTGCATCTGGTTATGGAGTTGTGCTCTGGTGGAGAGCTTTTCGATCGTATTATAGCAAGAGGGCATTTCTCAGAGCTTGAAGCTGCTAGAGTTATCAGGCAGATTGTGAATATAGTTTATGTTTGCCATTCAATGGGGGTCTTGCACAGGGACTTAAAGCCTGAAAATTTCTTGCTTGCGACCAAAGATGAGGATTCTCCATTAAAAGCAACTGATTTTGGACTATCCGTGTTCATAGAAGAAGGTGATATATGAATCCTTAACTCTGTTTATGATTCATAGTATCTTTAACAAGTTTGGAAAGCATGATTCTTTAACTGAATTTTCCAGGGAGACAGTGCAGAGAATTTGCAGGAAGTCCATATTACATGGCTCCAGAGATCATAAAAGGGAGATATGGGAAGGAGATAGATGTATGGAGTGCCGGAGTTATGGCTTACATTATTCTGAGTGGTGTGCCTCCATTTTGGGCTGGTAGGATGATAGTATACGCCATCTTTTGATTCATAGTATGACATGTTCTCTTTTTCATTTGTTCTGAAATAGAAGAGACGTTTTCTTTCTGACCCCTGTGTGGATTTATTTCGTAACAGAGACTCAAACAGGCATATTTGAAGCCATTTTAGATGGCGATCTTGATCTTGAAAGTTCACCATGGCCACGTATTTCTTCTTCTGCAAAGGACCTTGTGAAGAAAATGTTGACCAAGGACCCCAAAAGACGCATCACTGCTTCTCAAGCACTTGGTAATTAAAGTATATATAACTGTTCTTTGATCTGCAAATTGTTCACCTGCGAGGGAAAAATATTAAGTTTCATTCAAATTCTGCTCAGAACATCCATGGTTATTGGCGGATGCAAGAGGAGCGTCTGACAAGACTCTAGACAGTGCTGTTCTAATTAGGATGAAGCAGTTCAGAGCTATGAACAAGTTGAAGAAGCTCGCAATGAAGGTTTTGATTATTCCCATAATTCCCTTTTTCTTTTATTCATCAGAACTGATATCCTCCATTAACATGGCTCAATTTGATGGATACAATGCTGTCTACTTATCTGAATACGGTCTTGGTCAAAGGTGATAGCAGAGAACTTTTCAGGGGAAGAACTCAAAGGCCTAAAGCAGATGTTCAATAACATGGACACGGATAGAAGTGGTGGAATCGGTTTTGATGAGCTCAAAGCTGGACTAGCAAGACTAGGATCTAAGCTTTCTGAACCAGAAATTAAACAACTGATGGAGGCTGTAAGATCTAATGAACTCCATTCTTCTTATCTTCATACATCAGTTTGGGTTCAGGTAGTCCTGATCCTGATTATTGGATCGGAACCAAAACAACATCATTCTGGTCGTTTTGGCTGATCAGGCTCATACCGTTAGCTTCGAACTAGTTTTGCCAACTTTATAATCATTTATAAAACTGCAAAAGCAGGAATTAAGAAGCTTATTCGTGTTTGTGTGCTGTCAGGCTGATGTTGATAAGAATGGTATCATTGATTATGTTGAATTTATCACGGCTGTCATGCATCATCACAAGCTTGAGAGGGAAGAACACTTGTTCAAGTCTTTCCAATTCTTTGATAAGGAAGGGAAAGGGTTAGTATTTCTGATATGCCTAGTAAAGAGTTACAAAAGGGTTTGATTCGGTTTTAAATCTAAGTTTGATTTAATCGAGTTTCAGGTCTCGAACAGTGATGTGCAGGAACTGACCAGTTTAATCTAATCAGGTTTATTACAAGAGATAGGCTTAAACAAGTCATGTCTGAGTATGGAATGGGAGATGATGCTACGATTGATGAAGTCATTGATGATGTTGACACTGACAAAGTAAGGTTTTTTATTGACATTCCTTAAAACTATTCTAAGTGTTCTTCTCCTTTCATGATTTTTCAGTTCATGTAACTAATTCTCTGTGGATGATCGATCGTATTGTAGAATGGAAGAATCGATTACGAGGAGTTTGTAGCAATGATGAGAAAGGGAATTGCTGGAAGTTGACGTTTTCTCCATTTCGATTATAGTTTCGTAATGATCATCTTAGAAACAAAGTGGAGTTTACACAGAAGGTTGAAGATGCCGCCATTTTTAGGCAAATTGTTTATGTAGTTTTATTGTGCATTGAATGATCTAATTTGGATTTTAGGGACGGAATAATTATTGTAATAAATTAATTATATTTACAAATTATGCTTTTAAATAATAATAAATTATTAAATTTAACTAAATTTAGTAAATTTAGCTTGCCAATGAATTGAGTTGATTTTAGCCTTACCCAGGTCGAGCCTGACTTGAAATTATTTGAGTCTAGGTTTAGCCTGAAACTTGATTGAACCTGAAGCTCCAGGTCCTAGTCTGACCTAAATCAGGTTTTACTTTAAAAGTTTGGCTTTAAGTCGGGTTAGATTTTATTTGAGTTCAAAATTTAGAAAGTTAAAAAAAGACTCAAACTAACCCGAAACTCAAATCAACTTGAATTGATTTTATACGAGATCAAACAACTTGGCATCCATAATTAAATTTCAATCTTTTAGTTAAAATTAGGATTTTGAATTAAAATTTAGAATTTACTCGGAGCTAAAGTCAAAATTTTTTATTAAGATCAAATTTAATTATGTTTAATCAAAATTTATTTATTAAGTAAGAATAGGGTAAAACTAAATTAGGATTTACGTGCTCATTTCAGTAATTAAAGAGGTGAAAAAGGTTGTATTAGGAGTCAAAAGTAAAGCCTACAAGAATTTGTATCAAAGATTGAAAAATAAAGATGAAGAAATGATATTTTTAAGTTGGTGAGAGGCAAGGAATAGGAAGTGAAGGACTATATCAAGTTCGTTAAAAAATAGGAAGTGAAGGATTAGATCAAGTTCACTATATAAGAGATGAAGTAGGACAGGTTCTCGTGGATGGAAATAACGTCAAGAGGAGATGGCAACACTACTTCTATAGGCTTTTAAATGATGTTAGAGATAACAATATTTTCTTGGGTGATATTTGCAATTCTGAGCGATATTATAGCTTCACTTATTATTAGCATATTACGAGAAAAGAAATTAGAAGGACTTGATGAGTTACCCATAAGATTGTGAAAGAACCTTGAAGAAGAGGATATTACTTGATTGACCAAACTTTTTAATATGATCTTCAAGTTCACTAAAAGGACTAATGAAAGAAGACTTAGCATATTAGTTTCTCTCTACAAGAGCAAATGGGACATGTATAGCTAAAACAACTAAAGAGACATCAAATTATTCAGTCATACCATAAAGTTATGAGAGAAGGTGACTCAGAGGAGAATGAGAAAAAGTGCCCCTATTTATGAGAACCATGTTGGTTTTATACCAAGGAAGTTCACAACAGAAAGGGACAAAAAGAGAGACTTGCACATAGTTTTCAATGATTTAGAGAAGATTTATACAAGGGTATATAGGGAAGTCATGTGACGATGTTTAGAAGCCAAGAGAGTTCATGTCACCTATATAAGGGTTATTAAGGGTAGGTATGAACGTTTTAAGACTAAAGTAAGGACATGAAGATGGGATTTATAGATATCGGGCTATACTAAGGATCCTCATTGAGCCATTTTCTATTTGCAATAGTTATAGACGAGCTTACTAAGAATATTCAAGATGATGTATCTTGATGTATGTTGTTTGCTGATAATATTATTTTAGTATATGAAACAAAGGAGGGTGTTAATGTCAAACTAAAATTTTTGAGAGATACATGAGAGTCAAAGAGCTTTAAATTGAGTAGGACTAAGACTAAGTACTTAGAGTATAACTTTTTTAGTCGTAAAGTTGCATACGATTTGGAAATCAAGATTGGAAATTGTTCTCCCTTCTTCCTTACCATTACAAGTCTTTTTTAGACCTAATAACAAGATTGGAGGTCTACTAACTGAGCAGAAGTTATACCTTAAAAAGATTGTTTTAAGTAGGGATGACAATGGAATAGACTTGGGCCTGATAGAGCCTGAGACTACTAGAGCCCAGTTTGAATTATAACTTTTTTAAAATGTCAAAACGATATCGTTTTGTTATTACCTATTAGGCTTCAAACATATCGGCTCTAGAAAACCAGACCTAAGCCCCAAACCCGAGCCCAGTTGTCATCCCTAGTTTTAAGTACCTTGGATTCATCATCTAAAGCAATGGTGAGATAGAGGACGACATAGTGTCTCATATCAAATCAGGGTAGTTTAAATTGAGAGACATTTTAATAATTTTATATGATAAGAAGATATCAGTCAAGTTAAAATATAAAATTTATCATTTAACAATTAGGTTGACTATATTTTATAAGGCAGAGTGTTGGCTAGTTACAAGTCTTAAGTCAATAGTGACAAAGATGATGATGGTCCGATAGATGTGTAATATCACAATAAGAGATAAGTCAAGAATAAAGTGATAAAGTGATAAGAGACAAGTTATGGGTGACTAACATTTATAGTTAATTAAAGAAGACAAGACTTAAGTGATTCATATATGTTAAAATGAAACATCCCGAGATCCTAGTAAAAATATACGAAAAGATTGTACTTTGAGATTATAAGAGAAGAAAAGAAAGACCTAAAAAGAATTTGATAGAGGTAATCAGAAATGATATAATTCTATTAGAATTTATCAATGATTTCGCTCTTAATAAAAATTTTTGGCAAACTAAAATACAAGTATAAGACCTCGAATAGAGAAGTCTTTCTTTTATCATAGACTTATTAAACATTTTACCTCAATTTTTATGATTTTTATTAGAATTAATTTTTTAATACTTGCTTATTTAATTATTTTATTAATTTAAAAAAATTAAAAAATAACATCATTTTTAGTTAGTGACCAAGTCGAGCCAAGCAGTCCTAGCCTATAGCCCGATCCATTGACTTCACTCCAGGTCAGGTCGAATCTGGACTACCATCCCTATTATTTCCAAAAATAGGAAAAACTACTCAGTGCTTGTTTGGATGGACTTATATTAGTAGAGTTTTTTCAGTAGAACTTTTGTCAGAAGAATTTTTATAAAAAGCTAGTTGACTGTTTCACTGTCAATTAAAAAAAATATCTTTTTTGAAAGAGCTTCATACAGTAGACTGTTTGGCAACATAAAAATAAAATTTATTTTTATTTTTTTAATTATATTTTATTTTGTAATTAAAAATTATTTATGCATATAAATACTTTTTGCAAAGTACAATATATTAATTATCATATAATTTTAAACTATATAAAACATAAATGAAAATATATCTGACCTAATCTTTTATATAGATTATAACATAAGTAAAACTAATATAAAAAATAAATATTAA
>JAOSBK010000006.1:816212-831520 GCA_027568895.1 Erythroxylum shatona | reverse complement strand
AAACATAAATGAAAATATATTTGACCTAATCTTTTATATAGATTATAACATAAGTAAAACTAATATAAAAAATAAATATTAAAACATATAAAAAAATCAAATAATATTATATAAATCTCAAAATAAATACGAAGATGAGTTTGTATGTATTGTGAAAATTATGTATAAAATATAAAAATAAAAGAGACTAAAACTAAACTCATTAATTAATATAAAAAATTTATTTAAAAATTAAGAGCTTTTTAAAAAATTATATTTTGGCTGCCAAAAAAGTTATACCTACTAAAAAAAGTTTTTTTCATTTTCATTTTTTTTTTTACCGTTCATCCTCCAAAACTTCAACGAAATCTCTAAATTCTACACCTGAGCGAAATTATATCGGGTTATTGATTATCAACAGCTAAGACGAATCTAAGAATCAAAATTATAAATTCGTATACATATTAGAATTAAAATATGATTACCGCCAAACTAAATTTTATTTCATTTCATGAAGAAGATGATCTCTCTCTGCTGTGCATCTCAACTGACGTCACCTTCCGTCTCCTTCTTCTCTCGAAACCCTAGATTACTTTCTAGAACTGTCGCCTGTGGGACAGAGTCGGAGGCTTACCGGAATTGCCCCGAAGGTGGCGGTTACGGTAGTGTGAGGCTGGAGGAGACGGTGGAGGGTAATTCGGGAAAGTTGAGGCTCGATTCGTGGATTTCTTCTCGAATATCCGGCTTCAGTAGAGCTCGAGTTCAGGCGAGTATTAGGTCAGGCCTCGTTAGTGTTAATGGCAAGGTTGTTGAGAAGGTGAAGTAAAGAGAGACTGGTTCACTTAGCTCTTGTTTGATTGGAGAATTTGTTCTTTTCTTGGTAATATTGCTCTTTGACATGTATTCTTGAGTAGGCTTCTTATGGGGTCAAAACTGGGGATAAAGTGAATTGCACTATTGCAGAGTTGCAACCTTTGAAAGCAGTGCCTGAAGACATACCTTTGGACATAGTTTATGAAGATGAGCATGTTCTTGTCGTTAACAAGCCTGCACATATGGTAGTTGTTGTCTGAGTTTAGATTCATGTGTTGTGTTGGATCAATTTGTTGACTTGTTTCTTCCCATTTTTCAGGTTGTTCATCCAGCTCCAGGGAATACTACTGGGACGCTTGTTAATGGCATACTTCACCATTGTAGCCTTCCCACAGCTGGGTTTTGTGGAAATGACAGTGTCATATTATCAGAAACAGAGGATTTCTCTTCTGACGAGGAAGGGTTGTGTTATAGTTCAAGCGAGGCATCTTTTCGACCTGGAATAGTGCACAGATTGGACAAAGGCACTAGTGGGCTGCTTGTTGTTGCAAAGGTGATTACCTTCGTCCTTTAAATTGAGATTGTATATTATGCTTGCAAATTAGATAGTTGGTTAGTCTATGGAAGTGTTTTTATTATGATCTTGTACCGATGAGAATTTGATTTCACGAGAAATTGAACAAAAGCTGCGGAATTGGCCAATTTCTTGGGTATCCCAATTGAAGTGTTTTGAAATGAATTGAAGAATTTGGTTTTTCATATGCTTTATGGCAGGATGAACATTCTCATGCCCATCTGGCAGAACAGTTCAAGCAACACACCATCAAAAGAGTGTATGTTAGTCTTACTACTGGAGTGCCTTCACCATTGTCCGGAAGAATAGACATCCCAATTGGTCGTGATCCAAATAACCGGATTCGCATGGCTGCTATACCTGGACCATTTAGTCGAGGACATGCTCGTCATGCTGCTAGTAGGTGATTATTATCTTCTCACTAAATTTTATGTTAATAGTCATTGCTCCGGCACTTATTTTTCCTGTGCTAGTCGTGCAATTTGGAGTTCATGTTGCTTTCCAATTGAAGGGTATTGTTGGTCTTTGCTTTGCCATGACAAAGGCTGCAAAATGATTGCAAGATAGATTCCTGCTTGTATTAACATGCTCATTGGTTTTGGGGTGGGACTCATGTAGTCAAATATTTTTCTAGTGATTTTTCATTCTTGTAATTTGGTTGAATCCGTACTCTTATGTGTGTTCCTTCTTCAAACCTTTTGGTATGTGTTGACCCCAACACTATGGATCATATCCACTGGAAGAGAAACTCAATTCTGCACTGCTGCTGAGTCGTCTTCTTTTATCAGGTATAAAGTAATCGAAGTACTGGCTGCTGGTGGTTCAGCTTTGGTGGAATGGAGATTAGAAACTGGGCGTACTCATCAAGTACTTCAACTATCTTAAAAATATTCCTAATCTTGTCTTGCATTCTCTACTCTTGATCTGACTTGGTGAATGAATCAGTGATTATTAGTTTCTGCAAGCACCCATTGTAATGAACTTAATGCTTCTACCCTTATCTGCTGCTCACTTACCAATGCTGGGATTCTTCATTCTTTTCTCCCAAGCAGATCTGTGCGCATGCGAAGTATATCGGAAATCCTCTATTAGGCGATGAGGTCTACGGAGGGACCAAAAACATGGCCTTATCGCTCCTTCAACAAAAGACACCCCGTAGCTCTCATAGTCGAGTTTCGCTCCTGTTGTCAGGAATGGACAGGCCTTGTCTCCATGCTTTGGCACTTGGGTTGGACCATTTTGGTTTGCCAATTTTGCTTCTGCCTTCAAACTTAGAGTGATTACAGGATTTTAACCTCGGCCCGTTTTCCTGCAAGGTTTTTACATCCGGATACAGGAGAAAAAGTGCAGTTCTCATGTCCACCTCCTTCAGATTTTTCCAGGATTTTGACCCATCTTCGAGAAATGGGTTCACAAAAGGTACATCTCCTTCAAATCTTTCGTTCAATCAGTGAGCTATTACGCACTCTTTTAAAATACGAAATCTCCATCAAATTTTGGTTTCTAGACGGTGTTTTGTAAATACATAATTATCTTATTCGTCATGGAAATACACATCAAATCTATACTCACATGCATGCTTAAACATATGGTTGCCATCAAACTGTTCTATCTGCAGGTTTCATGCTTTAATGATCAGATTTCTTTTGTCACAATTTGAGCAGGTGAAGTAGTTATTTTGGTTGGTGAAACTGCAAATACTTTGGATTAGTAGTACGAAGAAGAACGATTCTTCAATCTTCCACATGGAGCATCTCATGATGGGTCATTTTGTTCATGTGCTCTTAATTTCCTATATTCTTTCTATTATAATTTATTGTAAAAAGCAAAATATATTATTATGATCATTAGAAACGATTATTCATTCAAACTTCTATTGAATTTTTTACATTAATGTCAATTTGTCAATTTTTTATTTTAAGCACATAATTAACAACTATAAGACTAATTTAACTAAAAATAAATAACATGAAGAATGAGAAAATTACATATTTATTTTGTTTTATTAAGCTATATTTATAACTGTAACAGTCAATACTACGGTGTCGTATTATGACAAGTGTTGTTATAGTTCTAGAAGTTAAAGCTTACCCTCTTGAAATTGCATCCTTTTCGCAGAAGCAGATACAGAGAGCCGTCAATGGCGTTACTGAAACCAAACCTTCGATTACTACCTCCTTTCTCTCAATCCATAGCTCTAAATTTAACCTTCTCTTCTAGTTCTTCACTGTCTTTACAAGAAGATGACTTAGACCTAGAAGCTTCAACTTCTCAAACCACTTCCTCTTTGTCACAAGAAGAAGCTTGTTTAGCGGAGAAGTTCCATTCTTTGATAAAGGACCACCACCGTCGAAACCCTAATCCTAGCCCCAACCCCACACCGCCAAGTTCCGATTGGACAATCCCATCTCTCTCCCACGACCTCTCGAAGATTGCCGCTGCTAGTGCCGTCTCCCCGCTCACTGTCCAACGCGTCGTCGAGAAATGCGGCGGCGTCCGTCATGGCGTGCCGTTCCTCCAAACCCTCGCCTTTTTCAACTGGGCCACCGCTCGCGACGACTTTGCACACTCGCCGGAACCGTATAACGAGATTGTGGACCTCGCCGGAAAGGTAAGGCAGTTCGATTTGGCTTGGTATGTGGTTGATTTGATGAAAGCGAGGAATGTTCAAATCACTGTTGAAACGTTGTCGATTCTAATCCGCCGCTATGTGAGGGCTGGATTGTCTTCGGAGGCGGTGCATGCATTTAATCGTATGGAGGATTATAATTGTGCGCCTGATAAGATTTCGTTTTCGATTGTTATTAGTATGTTGTGCAGAAAACGAAGAGCTCTCGAAGCTCAATCCTTCTTTGATAGTTTGAAGGATAGGTTTGAACCTGATGTTATTGTGTACACAAACTTGGTTCGTGGTTGGTTTAGATCTGGAAACGTATCAGAGGCTGAGAGGGTGTTTCGAGAAATGAAAATGGCAGGCATTGAGCCTAATGTATATACATATAGCATTGTGATTGATTCGTTGTGTCGGTGCGGGCAGATCACTCGAGCTTATGATGTTTTTGCAGAGATGATTGATGCTGGAATTGAACCGAATTCTGTAACTTTTAATAATCTGATGAGGATACATGTTAAGGCCGGTCGGACGGAGAAGGTTTTGCAAGTTCATAATCAGATGAAGAAGCTTGGATGCTCGCCAGATACGATTACATATAATTACCTTATAGAGACTCATTGCAAGGATGAAAATCTTGTTGGTGCTATTAAGGTGCTTGATTCAATGGTTAAGAAAGGGTGCAGCCCGAATGCTTCTACGTTCAATGCTCTGTTTTCGTGCATTGAGAAGCTGCGGGATGTGAATGGTGCTCATAGAATGTACGCCAAGATGAAGGAGGTCAAGTGCGAACCTAACACTGTGACATACAACATATTGATGCGAATGTTTGCTGGGTCGAAATCAGCTGACATGGTTCTGAAGTTGAAGAAAGAAATGGATGAGAAAGGTGTAGAGCCTAACGTGAACACCTACCGGATTTTGATTTCTATGTACTGCAGGATCGGGCATTGGAATAATGCCTACAAGTTCTTCCGGGAGATGATTGAGGAGAAGTGCTTGAAACCGAGTTTGCACCTTTACGAAATGGTGCTAGAGCAACTGAGGAAAGCCGGACAGCTGAAGAAGCATGAAGAATTGGTGGAGAAGATGGTTGATAGAGGTTTTGTTTCTCGCCCTTTGTAGAGGTAAAACTGTAGAACTATCTTACATGGATCTCTTATCTATTTTTTGAGTACAATTTGGACATCCATAAACAGATCAAGAGATTTTAAGGTTGTTTTTCCTTAAACATCGATTACATGTCGTGTCGACGGAGAGACCTTTCGGCTCGCCCGGAACAACAACAACAACAACTAGAATCAAAATCTCATTGCAAAATTGATTCTATTAGATCAATTTTAATTTAACTTGTTGATTTTAAGTCGGGTCGGCTTGGGTTTGGACTGATTTGTTCTAATCGGTCAGCTTCTGAAATTTTTGTCAAATCCAAACTCAAGTCTAATTAAACAGATCTTAGGTTAAGTCGGCCGGTCTAATTTGTCATCTCTAATTCAAATGAAACACAAAGATGAGACCGGTATACCATGAGTTTTCCAAAGTCGTTATAGCTCTAGCGTTGTCCTTGCTTGACCGTATATGATTAATTAGCAATGAAAATCTTCAGGAAACGACACGAAATTGTCTTTGACGACTGGGAATTAATCACGTCAAGTTGTTTGAATTTAGCGCTCAGGTGTGTTCACATAGTTTCTTCAGATCTATTGGTCTAATTTGTAAAAAGAGGAAGTACATTAAAATATATAAATTTTGTTAAATCAATTTTGTTATTTAAATTTAAATAATTAATTTATTTCTTCAGATCTATTGGTCTAATTTGTCAAAAAGGAAATACATTAAAATATATAAATTTTGTTAAATCAATTTTGTTATTTAAATTTAAATAATTAATTTATCAATTAATTTAACTAAATTTAATCAGTAATTTATTAAACAATTTAACTATACAATTTAACAAGTAAAAAAAATCAATTATTTTTAGTTTTTGAACCGTTCAATTTATTAATTCGATTTTTAATTTTTTAGTTTGATTTATTTTAATAATTGTTACTATTAAAAATTAATTAATAAGTTAATTTTTATTCATTAATAAATTTTTATAAATAAAAAAACCAATTCATTTTTATTTAATAATTTTAAAATCTTTAATTTTATTATATTTAATATTTAAACAATTTTATAATAATCTAATATTAATATACTGATTAATTTTTTAAAATTTTAAAATTTTATTTTATTAGTTTAACTTAATTTGTTTATATAATTAATCGTAAGTTTGCAACTAATTAGTTTTTTTTAATTTTAAATTTTTTATTTTATCGGTTCAACTTTTAATCCCAATTTTGAATACGTTTATATAAGCACTAGCTGTCACGGCTAAAAATCAATTACTCCAAAAGTATATTGTCTCTGAGTAACAAGGAGGAAATTCTTTGCTTCCCAATATTTCCAATTAAATTGAAAATTCAAAAACAACTCATTGAAAAATTGGGACAATAATCATCGTAAACCCTAATCTATGATCATAATCATAAACCCTTTTGAACTAGGAATACCCCTGCATATCAAGCATGTCGTTCAAACCTTTTACTCTCTCCAGTCCTTCACTGATCAGAAAACGAATCCTTTGCTTGTCACTGCAATTCCTGTTCTTCTCCATCTCTTCTCTAATTGTTTGCTTCAGTTCAGCTGCAAAATTATAGAAGAAATCAAGACAAGAAAATCTCAAGTCAAAGATTCCGGATTTTGAAAAGTTTTTCAGCGAAAAACACAAAACCCAGATAACGATTCACCTCTAGAATCAGCCGGAGCTCTTCGAGCAGTCCTCAGAGCTTGCCTGTACAGTTTAATCACTCGAGCTCGTAGAATGAAGTCCTGCAAATCCATGGAGAGAACCATTACCGATTCTCTTCCTCAACTACACAAACACATAGAGACGTGTTTCAAGCCTATCTAGGGCTTCATTTCCCAATTTGTAACAGATTTCGGAATTCAAGACGGTGTCGTTTATGTGCAAGCATTACAAATAATCTCTTACTTAAAAATCTCCAAAAATCTCGCAAATTTTTTTAAATTTAAAAATATTAAAAAAGTTTTAATTGAGTCCAAATCTGAAAATTTTAAATTTATCCGAAGTTTAATTCTTTTAAACCGTTTTGTTTTTAAAAAATTGAATTTCAGATTAGTTTGAACTTGATTTGACTTAAGAGTTGATTCATCGAAATCACCTAAATTTAAGTTTACGAATTAGCTCATTATCATCCTTATTTTAAATTTTTCAACTAATTAATCAGCATTTTGATATGTATCGTAATACAATATAAATATTAGAAGAAATTGAACAGGTAGGAAAGAGAAAGATGCAGAGGGAATAAAGATCTTCTATAAAATTGCGTGTCGTTATTCATTCCAACTTGATATATATATATAGCAGATTAGAACTCAGAAGCAAATGCAAATCCTAACTGATCGTGGCCCTTAAGCCTTACAAATAGGAAACTGAATAACAAAGTTAAAAATAAGTAACCAACAACTAACTCTTTATTTGACCAAATCCTAAGAAAATCTAACAACCACGTAATCCACGTAATCCTCTACCTTTCACGCACGGAAGAGAAAGAGTGTCACTGCAGTTGCGTTTTAATCACCTTCATCTACTCCCTGACAACGCAAGTAACTGGTTCTATATGTCCAAGCACGTACAACCAACGGTACACATCACATTTTAAAATTTTAATAATTTAGTTTAAAATATTAATTTTGTTAGTAATTTATTGATTTAGTTAGTAAAATCTTTATTATTTATTATATATAAGTACTTATCGAAAAAAAAGTACGTTTTAATCTAACTATGATCACTATTTTAGTGAACATTTACATATTATGCTCTAATCAACTTCAATAAATTATTACCATAATTAACATTTTAAACTCAACTGTTAAAGTTTTAAAATATTAATCATTCACTTAAAAATTTTAAAAACTTATTAAGAATTTTCAAAATATTATACACTTTAAGATTAATTATCCTTTTTTTAATTTGTAAACATGTAATAATCACCAACCAAATTAATTAAATTTAACTGTTTTAATTGATGATTCTTTTCATATACCTTATTAATTGGGAATATTCAATGATTCATGATTGACGCACTAATAATTAACCCTAATCATATCAACTTAAATTATAAGTCATGATTTTGAATACAAAAAGGAGATTTTTTTAAAAATAAAACTGTACGGATAAATGTTATATATGTTAATGAGTCAAATTTAAATTATTTTATATTTTATATCGGCTATCAATTCAACCACTTTTTATAAAATATTTACTTTTTATAACAAAAGAATTTATAACTTTACCTTTCGATCATAAAAGATACGTATAAAAACAATTAGTCGACGAAATAATAATTTAAAACTAAGCCCAAATTAGAATGACAGAGTTACATTTTATCATAAATTTATTTTAATAAAAATAAAACATAAAGCTATTATGAGAATAGAGTAAGAAAATAAATAGAGATGACAATAGACTGGACCGAGCCAAGTCCCCATTCGAGACTTGATCATCAAGTCTGAGTCTAGGCCAACCGAACTTAAGGTAACCCTGAGTCTGAATTAGTAGAAGGTGATAATTACTTTTCTTCACCACAAAAGTTTTCTTTTAAAATAAGTTTTTGACTGTAAAATAAAAGGTATTTCTTTAATATATATGACTTTTTTGGCAGTTAAAATACGGCTTTTTAAGAAACTCAAATTTGGAGCTTTAAAAAAAAATGATTTTTTATGTTATTTTTAAATCAATTAATGAGCCTATTTTTAGTCCCTTTTGTCCTTATATTTTACACATAATTCCCACAATACTCACAAACTTATATTCTCGTTTATTATGTATTTAACTATTTACTCAACTTAGATATTTACTTTGGAATTTATATAATATTATTTGAATTTTTATATATTTTAATATTTATTTTTGATATTAGTTTACTTATGTCATCTATATAAAAGATTTAGCTAGATATATTTTCATTTATGATTCATATGGTTTAAAATTATAAAATAATTAATATATTATGATTTGCATATTGTTTAATATACTTTAAATAATATTTATATGCATAAATACTTTTTATTACAACATAAAATATATTTAAAATTAAAAGTGCTTTTTATTTTTATGTTACCAAACAATCTTCTGTATGAAGCTCTTTTAAAAAATTATTTTTAAAATAAAAATCAAACAGTCAATAGACTTCTTAGAAAAGTTCTTCTAAAAAAAGTTTTAAAAAATTTTCCACTAACAAAAACTCTACTAATATAATCCCGAACCTAAGTTAGCTCGCCCGGAATGAGGGGGGTAGTTTTCATCCCTAAATACAAACAAGGAAAAGAGCTCGAATATCGCTCCAAGTCACTAATGTGCCGTCCACGGCGGGTATATAAAGTTAGATCATACACTCTTCAAGAATCATATACTCTCGAAATTTATAAGCACTAGGTTTTAGTGCTCATGTGAACCACAATTGTCATGATTCCAATTTGCACGCTATAAAATGCCAAATCATATGGTAGTTTATTATTGACTTTAAAATTTTATAATCCGACAAACTTGCCTTTTTATATATATTATTGTTGACAAAGACATCATACCTCCATACCTAACCAATGAAAAATTATCAATCACACATCTGAACTGCCGACCATTTCCAAATCTATAGGTCAAATTTTGTATGAGTTAAGCCAAAATCTTGGTATAAACGTAAGAAAGAAGAGAAAATAAAAGGTGGGTATGATTAATAATTATAAAGAAAACACTATAATATGGGATCTCATTATTAGATGATGGGTCACAAACATGCAAATTTCTAAATGAATATATAAAATTCTATAAAAGGGTAGCATTATTCATATTTTTTATTAAAAAAAACTCAACTGATTCAGCTCGATTTAATCGTAAAAATCTTGAACTATCTAACTTTACAGTTTGATTTATTTTAATATCTCTTGTTGTTAAAAATCGATCAGCTTATTAATTAATTGATAATTTTTTGTAAATTAATAAATTATTGTAAACTAAAATAAATCAATTATTTTTTATTTAATAATCTCTTGTTTAATTAAACTTCAAATTCGTTGACGGGTAAGGACAATTTCTTTTAATCATATTTCAAATTCTTTAATTTTATTCAATTTTTACTCTGTTTTAAGACGATCTAATATTAGTTAAATATTTTAAATCTTAAACGTATTGTCTTACCGATTTAACTTTCGGTATAATTTTAAAACATTATTTTTATACCAAGTTGTCAAATGGGCAATTGTTAAAAGATCCATATAATTTAAAATTCATTTTTGTGCCAATATTTCAAACATATGACCATCACTAGTATGATAGATCATCTTATAAATGTAACAAGAGAAAAGAAAAGGTAGGTATAACTAATAATCATAATTTACTCGAGTAATACTGTGAAGATTGTGTGTCACAAATATATAACTTTTTAAATGAAAAATATAAAATTCTATCAAATGGTACATTTTTTATATGAATGTGCCAAATGGGTAATTATTAAAAGACCCGTACAATTTAAAAATCATTTGTTTGCCAATATTTCAAAAATATGACCATCACATCTTATAAGAGTAAGAAAGAAGAGACAAGAAAAGGTGGGTACAATTAATAATTATAATATTGGGTCCCATTATTAGTTGGTGCGTCATAAATAGCAGATAAAATTATCTATCCCAATTTTGCTGTTTCAATTCTGTTTCAATTCATCTCATCCACATATTTATGTGAGATTTACATAAATGTGTAGATAAAGTCAATCGAAATAGAGTTAGAATAGTAAAACTGGCATAGGCGATCATGCCCTCATAAAAAAGTAAATTTGTTAAATGAATATATAAAATTGTAGCATTATTCACATTTCCTTAGGAATATGTCAAATGGGTAATCATTAAAAAATTCATATAACTTAAAAAATTAATTTTTGTGCCAAAATTTCAAAATATGACCATCACTAGAATGGTTTGTATATATTGAATCTTGACCAAGACATTTTGAAAAAAATACATTTCTTTCCCTCTAAACTCACACCATGATTGTAAACTTGCCGACGTGGTTAGGACAACAAAGCCTACCAAGTCAAGAAAAGCCAATAGCTAAAGCTATGACTAGATAAGATAAAATCTTAATTGTTCAGCCAATTAGAGTCATTAATCATCACAATAAGTGCAAGTAATAGATTGTAGCCGCCTGTTCAACTATCTAATTATGAACTGATTGAACATGTATATGCATTCAATATACATATAAGATCATATCCATAGGCATTTACATACATAAATAACATCAATATAGAAATATCTCTAATTTTATCAACATTTTAAAAACCAAATCGAGAGTTAAATCTGAAAGACGGAAAATTTAAGATTTAAAAGGCTCAACTGGTATTAGACCGTCATGTTAAAGATTAAATAAAATTTAAAATATAATTAAAAAAGATTTTTATTTTTATTTTTACTTTAGTTTGTAAGAAATAACTCGAATCGAAAAAATAAAAACTGAACCGAAAAATTTAGCTATTTAAAATTTTAACGGTTAAACTGATTAATTAGAGCAAATTTATTTTTAATTATATTTTAAAATTTTTGACGTGTAAGAATAATATTCTTTAATTATTTTTTAAAATTTTAAATTTATTTAATTTTTAATTAATTTTATAACGATTTAATTCGAGTCGAACATTTTAAAATGTAGATTGTGTATTTGTATATTACACGTCATAAGACAATGTCTCCACGGTTCAAACGAGAATAGACAATTAGAAAAGTCGCATGAATGTTGCTTAGAATTTGGCCATGAGGATTTTTTTTGGGTTAGTACATGAGATATTTTAGGAGGGTCTTAACTGTAAAAAAATGTGACGCCTTTAAGCCATCCATTTTTAGATTAATTTTCACTCGCACTGGATCAGTCCGTAAAGAGTAAAGTGCTGGCCAAAAAAATTTCTCCATTATCAGAACTTGAACTCGAGACTTCTAATTAAGGGATGAGAATGTTGAATCACTGTACCAACCTATTTGGTTTGGCCCTGAGGATTTAAATAATTTAGGTTGAACATAAAACAAGCAATCCGTGTGTTAATTAGTCGTCTATACAACAATGGTTGGCTCTCGGTATTGGACAAAAATGGCTTGCTGAGTCTCACAGTTTCATTTTGACCAAATGTCCTTCTTATCTTCCATGTTGCTGACACGGTCAGGACACGAACCATATGTACGTAACTTCATGGTATGCTCTAGTTGAATCTCTATCTTATCTATATATATTTATGCAAAAGCTATGAACTTGGTCTCTGATTCTCAAGCTCGATCTCGAATGGAGAAACAAGGTAAATCCAAGAACAAGTTCCTCAAGCTGCTGCCAAGAGCAGCTCCTGCAGTTAATTTCCAAAACCCTCCGTTCAGTCCCGGTAGAGACAAGTTCAGGGGTAATCAACATGGTTGTAAGGGATTTTCCGGTCCGATAATCAAGATGATCCCCGACGAAGTTCGAACAAAACCCAAGAACGGAGGAGAGTTCGAAACTCAAGAACCCACTTCGCCGAAAGTCTCGTGCATTGGTCAGATCAAGCACAAGAAGAAGATGAACAAGGCCAAACGTGCAGAAGAAAAGAACCATGGAGCTCCACGACCTGATGAACTGAAGAAGCAAACGTCGGGGATCAGGAGGCTTTTCAGTGGAAGGACAACAAAAGATAGGAGAAAGTCTGATGCTTCGAAGGATGAGAAGGTTAGAGTTCCTGATAGAGGACCACCTGGGTTGGGACAAATCAGGCGGTTTGCTAGTAGTCGTGATACGTTTGCGAACTTTGACTGGACGGCACAGATTGCTCCGGTTGACTTGGACCACCGTGAATATCCTTTCTCCGATGAAGATATAAGAGATAGTGATCGTGAGGAAGAAGAAGAAGTAATTATTCCTTTCTCTGCACCCATGGCCATAGGTGGCGGAGCTTCGAAGCCAAGAAAAGAAATCAATCTATGGAAGAGGAGAACTACGAATCCACCAATCCCTCTTCGCCTGAATTCCAGTGACGGCTGATTCAATTTTTTTTAATTTATATTTTTATATTTCCATATTAGTTATAATGTAAAATTACGCGGAAACGATGCGTACAAGATGTGAATGTATGTCTATTTCCTATTTAATTCTTTTTTCCTTTATTTTGCTTGCAATTATAATTTTCTTAAAATAAATTATCTAACTTTTTTCTTATTCGGTTTTTTAATTTTTGATTCAATTTACTTTTATTAAAAACCAATTAATTTATTAACTAATTCGTTAATTTTTATACATTAATAAATTTTTATAAAATAAATTAAATAAAATTATAACGACGACCTTTTAGGAGGTGATCGAGTAGGTAGAGTAGAAAGATATGGGGTCAAAAGGTCCTGTATTTGATTCTTCCCACCTACACTCTCTCGATCGAATCTGTTGCACATAAGGTTTTGAAACTCGAACCGGACGTCAAACCGGAAGCTTTACTGGTCACTGGTTCGATCGGTTCGACTACCGGTCGAATCAGTGTGACGTCATAATTACGCAATAATTATATTTAATTATATATAATATTAGTAATATTAAAAATAAAAAATGTACCAAATAATATAAATAAATATAAAAAATTCATTTAATCGGTTCAAATAATATAAATAAATATAAATAAAAACCGTTATGTATTTTAGAAAGAAAAAAAGCAAAAAAAATTTAAAAATTCATTGAACCTGTGGCCAACCGGTTCAACCAGTTTCGGTTTAACCGGCTAATTGACCGGTTTGCACTGGTTCAATTAGGAACTGGTTTTTAAGAGTCACTGGGATCGGATAGCCGACCAGTCACCAGTTGAACCGGTCGAACCAGCCGGTTCTGTTCAGGTTTCAAAACATTGGTTGCACATGGTTAACTTAGTGTAAAATATCTATGCAGACTATTGTGTCAATCTGAAAGTTTACCCACTGGGTATAGCAGTTATGGGTTCTTCGTTCCCCTAAAAAAATTGTAAGGATGATTTTTTTGAATCATATCTCAAATTCTTTAGTTTTATTGAATCTTTAGTTGATTTTATGGTGGTCTAATATCAGTTAAATATTTTAAACCTTAAAATTTTTATCTTATCGGTTTAACTTCTGGTCCGATTTTTAGAATATCATATGAAATTTATGAATTATTATATTTTTCTTTATTTTTTAATTTAACATATGGACATGTAATTCATAAGTGTTCTTGCTTTTAATTTTATAGAAGTAAATTGAATACGTAATTTAAAAAAAATATATTAAATTTAAATTAAGTGACTGAATTTAAAAGTAATCTGTTTTTTTTTTTGTTTTTTTTTTATATTTGAGTGATTTGGACATTATTGAAGAGATGATGAGATGTGGGATTTCCCAACAACCCAAAAAGAGACGATCCATCGCTCTTGAAATTAATTAAATTTTAAATTAAACTGGATAAAAGGAATTGTTTTTAGTTGAAGACATTTTATAAAAAAAATAATTTCAAAATTATTTAAAAAACTCCTTATAATTTTTTTCTAGACTTCAAATAAAAAATATAGCTAATCAAATGTTACTAATATATTAATATAAATAAGTTCAAATGCCCAAATTGAACCAATTAAGTTTGCTTAAATTAATAATTTAAAATTATGTTAAATTTAAAAATTGAGTTGAAATATCATGTAAATAACAGTTGATTAATATAAGTGCGATGATCATTATCCTGTGTATTTTATTTTTAATTTTTAATCAATTTTTAATATAAGGAATTTTTTGAGAAATTAAAAATTAAAAATTGAAAATTTCAATGATAGGGAGTTTCTTAAATTATAATGAAAATATATATCGTTTACCCTAAATTTAAATTAAAAATTTTGTTTAAATTTTGATTTTGAAGTCTAAATTACTTCTTTAATATTTTATTTAATCTTTTAAAATCATATTATTTCAATATGCAAATTTAAAAATTCTATTTAAAAGATCTCTTTTTTTTCCGCCTCAAATTTTCAAGTTCAAATTCTGTGTACCCAACATTCCGTTCCAACTTTATTCTGCCTCAAAAACAACATCACTTTAAAACATGATGTCATTTTTTCCTTATTTAAAACGACGTTATTTTTTTTTATAAAGGGAAAATAACAAAATTACATGGTAGATCGCGAGTGACAGATCCCGGACGTGTCCTCTAAGAGGAGTGGTATGCATCCGCTGGGAGGATGCTCAAGATGGGTGATCCCAAAGGAACACTGGGAGGCT
>JAOSBK010000006.1:781783-813753 GCA_027568895.1 Erythroxylum shatona | reverse complement strand
TAACAAAAGAGTTTGGATGACAAGTGTGCTCTTTGATGAATATATCCATTGGTTTGATAAAAACATGCACGGCAGAAGAATTTTGTTTGTGGTAGATAATTATCCAGCACATCCAAGATGTATTGAAGGATTACATAATGTTGAGTTGTTCTTCTTGTCACCTAACACGACATCAAAAATTCAACCTTGTGATGTCAGAATAATAAGAGCTTTGAAGATGCACTATCATAGGAGATTTTACCGTAGGATTTTAGAAAGCTGTGAGTTGGGACAATCTGATCCAGGTAAGATTAATATTTTGGATGCTATCAATCTTGCAATCTCAGCTTGGACAATTAATGTTCAACAAGAGACAATAGCAAATTGTTTTCGATACTGCAAAATTTGTTTAGGAAATGAAGTCTCAAGGAATTTAGATGAACCCACTTGTGAAAACTGATCTCAACTATCGCAATAAAATGGATGTCAATAACCTATTGGATTACCCAGGTGAAAATAATACATGTTAAGAGGTCTAGAGCTTAGAAGAGATTGTGGCTACTATCCTTGAAAATAATGTTGATGATGAAGTTGAAGACGATAAAATACCTTTGGAACCAATTACGCATAAGGAAACACTTATCGCGTCTAAAACTTTTCACAATTTTGGTGTAGTTCGAGAACACAACACTAGAAATTTTGAATGCAATAAGAAAAGTTAGAGATGAGCTCCAACTAGACTTAAATTTTCAAAAAAAACAAACAACACTAGAATCATATTTCACTAAATTGTCTGTTTGTGTAAGTTTATATAATTATTAATTTAAGATATTAATGGGACCCTATATTTACACAGGGGTATTTTAAAAATATATTATCTTATTGAAATTTGTTAATTTTTCAACTGACCCAAGTCGGGATTGAAGAAAAATATTATCTTAGAGAGTTTATCAATTTACCGAGTATCAATTTAAAAAGGTTCTACTGTATTATTATTATTATTATTATTATTTAGTTTTTAGTACTTTTTTTCCTTCAGGTTATATTTTGTTTTTAAGTGTTTCCTTTAGTTACTTATTTACTTTTTAATCTGCATCATTATTATTCTGTTACATCTGTATGTGAATCTACCGGAAATAGCCTCTTTATTATGTAGGAGTAAGACTGCGTACTATTAAACTTCCCGATCCCGCTTCACTGTGGGACTTCGGGATATGATAACAATGTATTATTACATTAATTGCACTCAATTAAAAAGAAATTGCATAAAAAGATCAATATACAAATTTCTTAAGAAGCTGGTCCAATTTTGTTTTCTAGTAAGTTACACGAACACCTTGGTATCTAAGAATCTCTCCAACTAGCTCTCCTTTGCCTGACCCAACGTACCTTCCGCAAATCTCACCATCTCTGATGAACAAGAACGTAGGCACTTCAATCACGTTCATGTCCTTCAAGAACTTCATGCAGCTCTCATTCTCATCACCGTTCATCCTCGCGAACACGACCGTATCAGCCATCTGTCTAGACAGTTTAAGCACCGTTGGATACACCTTCACGCAGGGACCGCAGTGTTTCAACCCCACGTCAAGAACGATCAGCTTGTGATCAGCCTTGTGTTCTCCAATCAGCTTCTCTACATCTTCTCTAGAATGGACCTGCACAACAGCTGAGTGATTGTCTCCGTAGTACAACACGTCTCCGACGAGCCGGTCCGGACCAATCCCTTCCTCTTCGTGGATCTTTTCCATGTTCTTGTAGAAACTGAAATGTGGGACTTTCTCTATTCTCTCCCTCTCGCAGAGCTTTTTGGTCTTCTCCGATTCGTCACCCATTACAAGGAGAAAATCGACGTCGTTGCATGATCTGCTTAGGTCTACCATGAAAGGGTAGATTTTGCTGCTATTGGAACTCCGACTCGTTGCGAATTCTACCACCACAAGCTTGTTTTTCGCAAGTCTAAGAGCTTCGTCGAATTGTTCTATACTATGAATCTTCTGTACTCTTTCGTCACTCTCTGTTTTCTTAGTCCCTGGAGTAGCTGTAGCTTTTGTGGCGAACTTTACTCTGTTCGTCTCAAGTTTTGTTGCTTTAGACTTGTTCTTACTAAGAACTGGAACCAAAGAAGAACCATGGAAGAAGCAAACGGTAGTGACTTTGGGGTGGTCGTTTGGCAGTGAAGAGGGAGGTTTAGACAGGAAGGCGGGGATTGTGGCAGCCATGGAAGGAGTTATTGTGAAAGTTAGAGAGATGGGATCGTTGAAAAAATGCTGAGAAGCAGAGAGGGTTTATCTCAGTGAGCGTTAATGGTGTCCACTCAATCACTTGTGCTCTGAGGTCGACCCGTTTTGTCCACAAACTTGGATGTCCCACGTTGATTCTTTCTTAGGAAATATCACTTGTTAAGAAAAATACAACCAAAAGGTACAAAATTTAAAAAACTTTTTAAATTTTATTTAATTTAAAAGATAATATTATCATTTTAAATTGAATTATTTTAAAATATTATACAGTACTAATATATTAAAAATTCATTAAATTTATGTTAATTTGTTAACCAAATAATTTGTAAAATATTATACATATTCTATTTTTTTCTACTCATTACGGATAAGGTTGCGTATTATTAAACATTTTTAAATCTTACATCTAAGTGGGATTTTAATGAAGTGTTGATAATGATACTCGGGATATCATTGCCCAGAGGTCCATGGGGAACACTAGGGGTGAGCATTCGGGTAATTCGGGCCCAATTTTTACTATTCGGTCCCGGCCTTAATTACCCGAAATTTTTTCCATCTTATCCGGCCCGAAACCGAAATTTCATTACCCGAACTTACCCGGCGTGAATTACTGGAAATTTTGTTCGGGTAAAACCCGAATTACCCGAAATTTTGTCTGGTTCTCTTTCAAAAATTACACAAAATAACTAAATACTTGAATTACATTTTCATATCTCAACAAATAGTTGAATTCACTAATAATATAACCAAATATTTCAATTAACTAGCATAATTAATCTGTTAATTCTACAAGAAAAATAATGAAATGTATTTTCATAATTTTTTAAACCTAATTCGGGTAATCGGGCCGGCCCAAATTTTTTTGGAGTTATCCGTCCCGGCCCGAAAATAATTCGGGTAATACCCGGCTGGCCCGAATTATCCGAAATTTAACATTTTCTTACCCGAATTAATTTAGACTGGGCAGGTAATCGAGTCGGCCCGAATAATACTCACCCTTAGGGAACACCAGTCGTGCTTATAAATGGAGAGCATTGGAGAACATGGACAAACAAAGCAAGATTGTAGTGTAAATTTCAGGTATATTGGCCTACACACAAACCCTTTCTGTCAACGAGTATGTCTTTTAGGAGTCTTATTGCCTGTTTGGAGGGACTTTTGAAAGGTCAATAAACACTTTTCTTCATAGCCTATTTTAAGAAAATGAATGTTTGATTGTAAAATAAAAAATTATTTTTTAATAGATATGACTGTTTTGGCAGCCAAAATATAGCTTTTTAAGAAGCTCAAATTTAGAGCTTCTAAAAAAAGAACTTTTTCAGGTAAATTTTTCAGATCAATTGATGAGTCTATTTTTTAGTCCATTTTGTTCTTATGTTTTACACATAATTTTTACAATATTCACAAACTTATCTTCACGTTTATTTTTAGATTTGTAAAATATAATTTGACTTTTTTTATATGTTTTAATATTTATTTTTGATATTAATTTTACTTATGTTATAATTCATATAAAATATTTGGTTAGATATATTTTTATTTATATTTCATATGGTTTAAAATTATATAATAATTAATATATTGTGTTTTACATATTGTTTAATATACTTTAAATAATATTTATATGCATAAATAATTTTTAATAAAAAATATACTTAAAATTAAAAGTACTTTTTATTTTTATATTGTCAAACAGTTTACTGTATGAAACTCTTTCAAAAAAATATTTTTTAAATGACAGCTAAAAAATCAACTGGCTTCTTACAAAAGCTTTTTTCAAAAAATATCTACAAAAAAGCTCAACTGACAAAAACTCTATTAGTTTAAGTTCAACTAAACATAAACTTACACTCCTCAAACAGAGTTAACGGCAACTCTTGCACAATTATTTATTTTATTTTTTTTATAAAGGGAAATGCCAGAGCAAATTACAAAGCAGTTCTAGAGAAACAGATTCCCAACTGATCCTCGAAGAAGAAATGGTGGCACCCGGTAGGTGCAGTATCAAAAAAAGAAACCCCAATAGCGAAGCGGTCCGCCTGGGAGGCCAGCCAGTCGGCGCATCTGTTACTTTCTCAGTAGACGTGCCGATGAACAACAGACCAATTCCTTGACAATAGCTCGTGGATGCCCATAACTATAGGGTTGGCGACCTGGGTCTGGTGAGCGGTGGAGGTGAGTAGATTATGCACTGCAAGCGAGTCCACCTCCAACTCGATGATGAGGAAGCCGAGGCGCCAGGCGCAGGAAAGGCCTGTGAAAACTTTCCAAAGTTCAGCAAACATCGGAGCACACCATTCTAGATTCTGGACTCTTGCACAATTATTTATTCCTGCTATATATGGGAAACATTCTAACAAGTCTGAACAATCCTCTTAACCATTTGAACTATCTGAACCATCTGCTTCTACTTTATATATAAAATTCAATCATATTATAATTTTTATTAAAATAATTTTATTATACTTTAACAAATTTTTTAATTTTTTTAATTTCAAAAATTATTTAGTTAGTTTATAATAACACTTC
The DNA here is from genome assembly GCA_027568895.1 of Erythroxylum shatona. Lineage (NCBI taxonomy): Eukaryota > Viridiplantae > Streptophyta > Magnoliopsida > Malpighiales > Erythroxylaceae > Erythroxylum > Erythroxylum shatona. The sequence goes on along the minus strand of JAOSBK010000006.1, from coordinate 809,002 downwards.
TAACACTTGTCATTAATTAATTTTTATTAAGTTAGATTTAAAATTATTCAATTAAATTATTTTATTTAAAATATTAAATATGCACCTATATCCAAGACAGCATTAATGGTTCAGGGGGTAATAAATACGGAATGTCGTGGGTCGACCCAAAAACATCGGACCCTTGAGATACGCCGGTTCACCTACCACTCTGCAATTATTTAAATCCAGTTACGTCAATGTAACTAATTAATGTCCTTCTTCTTCTATTACCAAACACTATCCAAATTGGAAATCAAAGTTCACCATTTTTGGTGGTAGTAAGCAAATATTTTTTAAAGCTAAAGTTCCTAAATTCAAAATCTTAATACGCAATCACGTGATATCACCAAAAATGGTGAACTTTGATTTCCAATTTGTCGTCCTTCAACACTGTTGAGAAGAGAAGAAGTTGAAGGACGACAAGAAGCTGAACCAATCCAACCCACCATGCACATGCCAACACAGTTAAAGTCAAAATCCATTACTTGCCCACTTCACTTTATAGTATTAGCTGCCATTTCTGGAAATCTCAAGCTCTGAGTAATCTTACAGTCGGTTCTTACAGTCCCATAAGTTCATCAGACGAAGACAAAGCTGGAAATATAATATAAGAGAATCCAGACAAGACAACCATCTTCTTGCTCTGTTGATTCTTAATGAGTAACATCACCGAGTTGAAAACAAGATCCAGCCACGAAATTTAATTAAACCCCAAATTTAAAAAAGTACAAAAAGAGACCAACCTAAATCTAAGAACATAAGATTTGAATCAGAGAACAACGGAGGTAGGGTGTTAACTCAAGAACAAGTACAATGAGCTAAGAATTTGAAGAAGGGTTCTCAGGCTTTTTGCAGAGAATCATATGCATAGGAGTGAAAATCCCAGTCTCACCACCTCTCGTCAGCTGATCGGCGGTTTCGAAGAGCATCTCATGAACATCTACTGTCCCTTTTGGAGCAATCCTCAAGAAGGCCAATACAGTCACCAGTATGTGATTCCTCCAATATGCGACCCGACCCATTTTGAGCCGGGTCCACCAAGGTTGCGCCGGCGGCTTTGCTAAGTCCTTCTCTTGAACCACCTTGAACCCGACTTTCCTCGCCGTCGTCGCAATGTCGGCGTAGCTTCTCAGACCTGGAAGAGCATCACCTCTCTCGATGCCTTGAATGATGTCCAAATGTTGCGGGTCGTTAGGTTTGTACTTGTCAGTTGTTACCCATTCGTAGGATACGTACATAGCTCCAGGCTTCAAGACGCGAAAGATCTCTGCGTATACTTGTTCGAGCTTCGGCGCGTGGCATGTGGCCTCGATTGAGTACGCGCCGTCGAAGCTGTCGTCGGGAAACGGCATCTCCAGGAAGTTCCCACAGACAACCTCGCACAGCGTGTCCAAACCTGCCTTTTTGTTGTGTAACCGCGCGCGGTTCACCTGGTACTCGTTAATCGTGATTCCAACAACATTGGCGCGTGAGTGTTTGGCAATGGCGCGCATCGGCCCGCCCACCCCACACCCGACGTCCAGGATTCGATCTCCATGCTTGGCGTTGATGAGATCCACGGCCATCTCCTCGTGGAGGCGCGTGGCGTCCCGGTGTGACTTTCCAGGGACCGAGGGCGAGAAGTGGAAGGACTGTCCCCAACCCCACTCGTAGATATCGGTGACCAAGTTGTAGAACGTGTCGACGAAGTCTGGAACTTTCTCGGTGGTTTCAATCTCCTTTGGGCGGCGGAAGAAGGACCAGTACTGCTTGTACTTGTCACCGACTTTATCGGAGGAGATTGAGCCGCCGGAGAGTTCGACGGCGCGTTTGCCCTTTTGCTCGGCGGGACCCATAATATAGACGAACCAATAGAGACCACCGGCCAACAGAGCTCCAGTACAGATGAGAGCGAGAGCATCCATTTTTTTGCGAGGAAGGAACACGAAAACACAAAGTGTATGGTGTTGTTCTCTTTTTATTAGGTTGATTAACGTTAGCTATAAATCATAAATTAGTGTTAATTTATGGTTATTAGTAACTAATTAGCCCTGTTAATTATCTGTAATATGAAATTTTAATTCCGATATAGTTTTACCTTTTAAGTAATTTTTTCATTAAAATGTTAAAGTATTGAAAATTTAATGATTTTTTAATATTTTAAATTATTTAAAAAAAAATTTAGTTAGCCCACGAGGTGTCCTAAAAGAGTTTCAACTGTGAGAAAGAGCTTTTAAGTCATCCATTCACAGACTAATCCTCGCTCGCACCAAGTCAGCCCGTAAAGGATAAAGTGCTGGCCAAATAAATTTCTCCATTCTCAGGTCTCGATCATCCATTCCCAGACTAATCCTCGCTCGCACCAAGTCAGCCCGTAAAGGATAAAGTGCTGGCCAAATAAATTTCTCCATTCTCAGGACTCGAACTCGAGACCTCTGGTTAAGGGATGAAAGTGCTGAACCACTCACACCAACTTATTAGGTTACTTAAAATACTTTGTGAATATTAGAGGTAACAACTGAACCCGACCTAATCTGGCCTAAAGTTAGTGGATCAGGCTCGGGTTGACCGGGCCTTAAATTTGTTTTTGGGCCCTAAATAGACCTCAGTAGGGCTTGGTTTCAGGCTCAGGCTAGCGATGCTAGGAAAAACTACATCGTTTTGTACCTTTAGTTAAAAATAATTAGCCAGGTTACTTATGCTCGAGCTTTGGCACGAATCTACCCAGATGTGACCCAATTCTTTACCATTTTTAGTCAATGTGTATATTATTAAGTTTTCATTAAACTATTTTAAGAGATATTCTAATTAAAATAAAGTTAGAATAATATTATAAACATTTTCACATTGTTTAGTTGGCCAATTTTTATTAAAAGTTTAATATACGAAGGTTTTTTCAAAGTTTTTAATTAAAATAAGATAATTGAAATAAATTTAAATTATAAAAATATTTTTAAAGCTAGTGAATTGTTATTATATTTAATTCATTAAAAAAGAATAATGCGTGATTTTCCTAATTTTAAATAAGTTTTCTAATGATTTTAAAAGATTTCACAATTAAAGTCAAATTAAAAATTTTGTTACGAATGTAATAATTATTCTTACCGGTGAGTGGGCTTTACCCTATAAATTTAAATGCATATAAATGTTTCTATGTACATGTATTTCAATTCCAATCTACTAAACTACATGTCCCTTGAAATCAATTCAGCTGTTTCCATTTTCATGTGTCACCGTACGATCAACACATGGAAATAGAAACAACCAGTTTCCATTCTTATATAGTACAAGGTTGAAGTTTGACTCGAAAGTTAGTAAATCTAGGTTCAAATTTTAGGTTAAATATTATTTAAAAGGCTAGTCAGCTTGGCCCGATTGTCCAATCAACCTCCATTTTATTATAAAATGATGATACTATAATTTTAAAATATTTTTATTAAAATGATATTTTTTAAAAAATTTAAAGAATATAGGGCACACGACTTCCTGCTACGACCATGACATTTTTGCTTACTTGACAAAATGTTTTTTTAAAATTAAAAGAAAGGAAATAATTTCTTCCATAAAAGAAGATCGTTTTCACGGGATATATGTAGAAACTTCTATGTATTTGTTAATGACTCGACCATAGACCAATTCCACTTTTATTGGAAAGTGTTGAATATACCCATAATTTTGAGTTTTATGATACTCTTACTAAGAGACATTTCAGATCCAGGGCATCCCAATTTGATTAAATGAAATGACAATTTTTCATTCTAAAACTATAAAATCAAACTTTTTGATCAAATTGTAGGTCGTAATAAACTAATTCTTCTAATTATTTAAGAGGTTTATCTAAAAGATTTGCGATATAATTAAAAAAATGTTTCAAATATCACACATGGGTTATTGGGTATTCCAATGTGATATCTTTGTGTCAAAGAATGTCAATTTGATATAGCCCATTTGATATCTTCGTATCAAAGAATCAACAAATTTGACTTGGCATTTATTACAAAAAAGTTATTTTTCGTGAATCAAACTTACAACCAGGTATTCACTAAGATACCAATTAGTCTAAAACTTACCCTTAACAAATTTTCTATCATAACTCTTTAAATATTAAATCATTTTTTTGTGTTTAAAATTTAAAATTTAGTTGTGTTAACCATAATTAAAATGTCAATTCTTAACTTGTAACATCATTCTCTTTACGTGATGTGCTCTCCACACCCAAGATCTTTCGCTATTATACTTAATGGCTGTGATAGGTTATCTTTGAACAGTCTTGAACAAGTTGCATTCCTCATATAAACACTCACCTTAATTCAACCCAAGTCCTGTCTCGATCATCTCTTCGGATAGGGGAGATGGGTATGTTAAATTTTCTTATTAGTTATTGCAGGTGTGAATAGGCTTAATAATGGGCTCAGGTTCTCCTCAGGCCCAAATTTAACCCCTAAAATATGTTCTTCGGGTCAAGCTCGAAGTCTAATTAGAACCGAGGCTTCAAACACGAGTCTGAGTTTAATTAAATGTAGACAGTTTAAAACTCGATCAAGCTATAATTAAGTTTGGTTAAATATATTTTAAATTTTTATTGAAATAATTTAAAGTTCGATCAAGCTCACCTTATTTAGAATAATGTAAAAATGATAAGAGGCTAATTTGAAAAGAAATGAAGCTTCCTTTTGAATTGAAACTCATCTTTCAAAAATTAAACAGTCCAATAGTCCATTTCATTTTCTGCACCACTCACTTGTCTTTCATTCCATCACTTGTCTCTCAGCTTACATGGAATGAAAGACAAGCAACAACAAAACAAATGGAGATATTGCCTTTCCACACCTGTCTCCATGAAGATTAGAGTAATTTTCCGATGGTTTAAAATAATGAGCCTTAGTTTATTTTTATATGGATTTTAAAAAATTAAAAGTAGTTGATTATGTTAAATAGCATAGCAACACACACAAATAAATTGTAATTTTTTGTGTTTTAATTGTTTTAAAAATATGACCAAAATGTGACCAAAATGTGACCAAAATGATCATTAAGTTGTGACCAAAATGTCAAAGGTTCGGGTTACAGAAACAACTTATTTGTAAAATATAAAGGAAATGTTGCGTACAATTGATGTCCATTGCTAACTCTTCACAAATTAATATATTTTATAATTAATTGTCAATTAATTAATATATTTTATAATTAATAAATTTTACATAATACCTAATATTATTAATTTCATAAAAACTTTAGTGAAGTTACCAAAAGAGTAGGCATAGGCTCCAAAAATATTGGGCCTATACGTAGAATATAATATCTTGGTCTCGAGGTTGAATATGATACACAAGAGAAGACAAGCCCATAGGTGCAATCAACTCTTTTCTTTTTCTTTTTCTTTTTTTCTTTTTTCTTTTTTCTTTTTTCTTTTTTGAGTATTGAGTAATTTATTTAAGTAAAAGTGAAAGACCTTTTTATTTAAGTACGATTTTTTAATTCTAAAAAACATTCTTAATTTTTAATTATTCAAAAAGGCCCATTCCTTTAAATTCCTACTAAAAAACTGCAGTGAATCATACATTAGTGTAGACTTAATATTTGATATACAAAACGTACAAGAAGGGAGGATTGAATTGTGTATTCGTTTTTGAATACAATCTCCTTTTTAAGTAAACTTCTTTTAAAAACAAAACTTGCTTTCTCAAACAATTGAAAAACAGTATTATGAAGTATTGCAATCTGGTTCTAAGTATTTGTATCAACAACGGAAATTGAAAGTTGAAAGTTGAGAGCAAGAATTGACACAGCAATTTTATACTGGTTCGCCCTAAATCGTGGGCTACGTCCAGTCCTCATAATCTTTTCTGAGATTTCACTATACTTCTCAAAGATACAAGTATTCTTTTCTCCGAGCCTCTTCAGGTCTCTTACAACAAATATTCTTTGATGACTTAGCCTCTTCAGGCTATCAGCTTTTTTCCTTCTACTGAAAGATGTTTCGAGCTTTGTTACAGACAATATTAACTCTAAGTTTTGAATAATAAAATTTCTAGCCTTTTTTGAAAATCACTGATCAAATCACTAACTTTTTCAGTCTTCGACTCCGACTCGTATTTATAGTCTTTGTCTTCAACCGCTTCTTGATAACTGCTTATTTCTTCTTGTTTCTTGATCTTTGAAGAAACAGTTATTCAGTTGAGTTCTGTAACTAACTCAACATGAATAATCATCCGATGAGATATCGGGTCTTTGTCTTCGATTCTTTCGTCTCATATTCTTCCGCCTCATTTTCGGCTTTGCTTCGTCTCATTTTGCTTTCTTCTTACGTCTCATTTCTATCGTCTCATTTTTCTCTTGCGTCTCATATTTGTATCTGCTTGCGTCTCATTTCCGTCTTGCGTCTCATTTTTCTTGCTTCTTATTTCTGTCTTATGCTTGCGTCCCATTTCTGTCTTGCGTCTCATTTTTCTTGCGTCTCATTTTGTATCTGCTTTGCGTCTCATTTCCTCTTGTGTCTCATTTCTGTCTTGCGTTTCATATTTGTCTTGCGTCTCATTTCTTCTTACGTCTTATTTTTCTTGCGTCTCATTTTGTATCTACTTTGCGTCTCATTTCTGTCTGCTTTATTATTTGGTTTTCATCAAAATTATTAATCGTAAAGTCATTTTGACTTTACAAAAACAATAACAAAATGCATGCATTATGAACATCACACTTGTAGTAATCAAATATTGTTTACATATATTAAAACTCAGCTCTGAAATTAGAATTGAAATAATTAAATTTAATTCAAATTATTAGTTTATTATAATTATTTTAAATTAATAATTTAAATAAAATTGATTAGTTTGAGTCGAGTTTAAGAGTTAAGTTGAGTTACTATATTAGTGATATTTGATAAATTTATGTCTAATGTTTACAATGCATTTGTTTTTTATTATTTTTAAAAGTTTAAGAGAATGAAATTTTTTAACTAAAATATAGAAGAAAATTTTTGATAAATTTAAAGATCAAGGGTTACTCTAAAATTTCTTAAAATGTATGAGAGATTTATGTCTTTTACTCTATTATTTCTTTATTTTGTAATTGAATAAAGATTTAAACGTAAGTGCACAAGACTTCCTGTCTCGTGAAAGTTAGGTAAGGGTCATCAATACATATAGCTTTTCCCTTGTAATTTTTACAAATAGGCTATTTCAGTTATTCAAAATTGTGACCTTATGATCACAAATAAGCAACTTTTATCAGTTGCTCTAAGGCTCTCTCTTAAACTAAACAATAGATAATGAGACTCAAATCCAAAACTTAATTTGTACATAGTATGTTCGTTATTTATTATATGTATGGATTATTATAGCTTGTTTTTCCAGAGTCAGATAGCTCATTTCTTATGGTCAAACAGACTAAAACTTAAATTTCTCTAGCTTCTTTCACTTATTACATATGTCTAGATAATACTTTGAAACTTGAATATGGATGTGTTTATAACTATGTAAATAAGGGAAGACTTCATTCATCAAATAAATGACTAATTAGGACTAGTAATAGATCGGGTTAGGTACAAGCAACTTGTGCTTTGAGTTTGGTTTTGAATTTTTTTCCGACTTAAACTCAAACATTATTGATTCTAAAAATGTTCACTTAAACATGAGTTTAATCTAGTTCTCTAAATTTATTTTTTATAAAAAATGGATGGTATTTTGATAAAGCAAACACAAGCAAGAGGGGAGTGAATTGCGTGTGATTTGAAAATTTTTGCAAGTTATTTTTAATTCGTACAAAAGATAGGAGCCTGTTAAAGTTTTTTCTTAAAGAGCCTTTTAGAAGATAGGAGCTTGCTAAGCGATAAGTCCTATTAAGAAAATTTAAAACAAAAGGTGCCTGTTAAAACTGAAAGGAACCTCTTGCAAGCTGAAAGCAGAATGAGCCTATTAGAAAAGTGAAGGAGTCTCTTGCAAACAATATAATGCAGAAAATTAAAAATTAAGAGGAGAGAAAGAGTGATGTAGACGATTTAGACTGGCTCGACTTATAAATCAAGCCTACGTCCAGTCCCCAACTATCTAACTTAAGTGTTTCACAAGAATCCCAAGTAGTACTTTGGCGAGCCTCTTCAAACTCACAAGTACATATTTTCACGGTTCTTCAACCTTCCACACTAGTAGTATTTAGCTAGCCTCTATAGACTCTCAAGAAATGACAGAATAATTTGCTTGACATGAGCTTCAATGATCTCTCTTTAAAAAAAATTTGACTTTCTAAGACACAAGAGATTTGATAATAATATAACTTTTAAGAGTATTGATGCTACGAATATATTTCAAAAATCTGGCTTCTTGTTCACAACTGCAGTGACTCTTCTTTAAGTAGACATTTCCTTTAACTAGTTGTTGCTTCCTTTTTGTTGTGAGTTGATTTTGTATATAATAAATCTTCGATATCATCTTTGCTGCAATCTTCCAATATTTAAACGTTAAGACATAATATTGGAGCTAATTGCTCGAATTAGTAAGACCCTTCCAGATATTGTAAAATAAATAAGATAAGTCCATTAGGAAGGTTCTTGCAAGAAAGGAAGCATTTTTTCTATGATTTTATTTCCATTTAAGAATTATATCATTATCTATACAAGGAAAGAAATCCAATTTGAACGAGATTAACAAGATCCTTCAAGATATTGTGAAATAAATAAGGTAAGTTCATTAAGAAGGTTCCTACAAGAAAAGAAGCATTTATCATATGATTTTATTTCCACTTAAGAATTATATCTTTATCTATACAAGGAAATAAATCTAATTTGAATTTTAAAATATTATATAGTTATCATCAAAATTATTAATAATAAACCTTGAGCTAACAATCTCCTCCTTTTTTAAGATGACAAACAATAACAGATATATTTTCAAAATTCAAATAATAATAAAGGATTTCACAAGATATTTGTAAACTTTCCATGTTCTTACTCACAATCATGATTAAAAGGAGCCTTTTTTACGTCCTTTAAAGTAAGGAGCCTATCGTTTGTAAGATAGCATATCATAGATACTTCACATATTCAGTTTAAAAATATTTCAATAGTTAATATATCACATATGAGTATTTCATCATGTTAAATATAGCATAAACATAAGAAAGTCTTTTAAGAGACATTTACTCTAACCTATTAAACTAAGAGGAGCCTTTTACTTAACTCATTCAGACTGTAAAAGTCTTCTAAATAACTAATTTAACCTAGTAGGGGCCTTCCATGTAGAAGGAGCCTACTAATACCAACAAACAAGAGTGGCATAATATCTTCGAGCATAATTAAATTTCAAATAATCTGCACATACCAAGTTCTTTTTCTTAATAAACATAATCCATCTTCTGAAAGTGGCTTAGTAAAACTATCATCTACTTGATTTTCAGTATAACATGCAAAAGATCAATGGTTCCTTAAAAAACATGATCTTTAAGAAAATGATGTTTGACTTTTATATATTTAGTCCTAGAATGATGCATAGAATTTTTAGAAAGATTAATCGCACTTATACTACCATATAGAATAGGAATATTATTAAAGTTTAGAATCAAATTTTGGAATTGATGTTTCATCCATAGGATTTGAGCACAGCAACTGGCTGCTGCTATGTATTCCGCTTCAGTTGTCGAAAGCGTTATGCAATTTGTTTCTTGCAAGACCATGAAACTAGGCTTCATCCAAGAAAGTGACAGTGACCACTTGTGCTTTTCATATCAACTTTGTCACTTGCATAATTTGCATCACAATAGCTAACTATGTCAAATGAATAAGTTTTTAGATACCATAATTTGAAATCTATAGTTCCGAGAAGGTAGCGAAAAATCCTCTTAACTGGTTGAAGGTGGCTTTCTTTCAGATTTGATTGAAAGCATACGCAAAGACACACATTAAACATAATATCTGGTCTTAAGCATATAAGATATAGGAGCGACCCAATCATTCCTCTGTACTTTGTCTCATCTGTAGTCCTGCCTTCTTCATCATTGTCAAGTTTAGTTCTAGTATATATAGGAGTACCCATTGGTTAATCATTCTTAAAATGATTTTTCTTGATGAGTTCCTTTGTCTATTTGTCTTGACCAATGAAGATTCCCTTTTTCTGTTTGTCTAATTTGCCACCCAAGAAAGAAAGATAGTTCTCTCATCATACTCATTCAAACTCCCCCTACATTAAACCTGAGAATTCTTCATAGAAAGATAGATTAGTAGCACCGAATATTTTGTCATTAATATATATCTGCACTATAATTAAATCATATTCGTTTTTCTTAATGAATAAGGCCTTGTCTACCTTTCCTCTTTCGAAGTTATTCTCAAGCATAAAATTACTTAACCTTTCATACCATGCTCGAGGAACCTGCTTTAAACCATACAAAGCTTTAGTTAACTTCATCACATAATCAGGATGATTTTCGTCTTCAAAACCTATAAGTTGCTTAACAAACACGTCTTCGTTAATATAACCATTTAAGAAGGTACTTTTAACATCTATTTGAAATAACTTAAAATTTCTATAACATGCAAAAGCTAGTAAAATTCTAATTGACTCTAAGCTAGCAACAAGTGCATAAGTCTCATGAAAATCAATACCTTCCTGTTGCTTATAATCTTGAGCTACATGTCTAGCTTTGTTTCTTACTATTTTACTATTTTCGTCAAGTTTGTTTCAAAAAACCCAACGAATTCCAATGACTGACTTGTTTTGTGGATGGGGTATTAGATTCCAAACTTTGTTCTTGTTAAATTGATTTAGTTTGTCGTTCATCGCTGAAACCCAATTTTCATCAGTAAGAGCCTCTTCAATTGACTTTGGTTCTAATTATGAAATGAGGGCAACAAAGATATTTTTAAAGATGATCTGGTTCTTAAACTTTTAGAAGGGTCTCCCATAATATATTGATGTATATTTTGACCTCTCCATTCTCTTTGTGTTGTTCATTGCATAGGCTCCTGCTAAGAGAAAGGAGCCTGTTCCGTCCTGACTTTAGAAAGACCTTCTTAATCTTATGATTTGAAGGGTACTGTAGGTGTAGTTGATGTATTTTTAAGAACCAAGGAATGGTCTTCATCATCTGAATCGGTTGTTGTTATCGAAGGTAGTGCTTCATCAAGCACTACATGTATTGATTCTTCTATCTTCTTTGGTCTTTTGTTGTAAACTATGAATCTTTTACTTGCGGTACTGTAACCCAGAAGGATAGCTTCATCTGATCTTGCATCGTACTACAAGGTTGGCTTTCCCATTATTTAAAACAAAGAATTTACAACCAAATGCTCGAAAGTAAGTGACATTCGATTTTCTTCCTTTCCACAGCTCATAGGGGGTCTTTTTCATAATAGGTCTTATAAGGAACCTATTAAGTATGTAACAGGTAGTTGACACAACTTCTGCCCAATAACTATGATGTAGACCATTTTCACATAGCATTATTCTAGCCATATCAACGAGAGTCATATTCTTTCTTTCAATAATTCCATTATGTTTAGGAGTCCTTAGGCATGAAAAATTATGAGTTATACTATTTTTGTCACATAACTCTTGAAATTTTTTGTTGTCAAATTATCCTCTATGATTGCTTTGAGTAGATTTGATGCAGTATCCTTTTTTAGTCTCAATTTTTCTACAAAACTTCTCGAAGACTTCAAAAGCATCATCCTTATTTGATAGAAAATAAACCCATGTAAATCTAAAATAATCATCTACTATAACAAAGTCGTAATATTTACCATCAAAGCTTTGAGTCCTAGTATGATCAAATAAATCCATGTGCACAAGTTCAAGCGATTGGTTAGTAGAAAAATTATTTTTACGAAGGAAGCTGCTTCTGATTTGTTTTCTGCTTGAAGAAGCTTTACAAACTTGAGTATGTCCAAATCTTTTATACTAGATAAATGAATCATTTTATATAGAAACAAAACATTTGACATTTTGTGAAAACATATCTTCCAGTTGAGTACAGTATATGATGTGATTTCTAGGACCAATAAACACAATATTGTCGTTAATATTATCAATAATTTCACAATGTGATGCATAGAAAGTAACTTTATAACCTTTATCATATAATTGACTTACACTCAATAAGTTATATTTCAATCCATCAACATAAAGAACATTATCAATAGAAGCAGAGTTAGAGTCACCAATTTTACCAATTCTAGTGATGACTTTACCTTGTTTTTGTTAGTAAAGATAACATTACCTCCATCTTTCCTTTCTATATAGTTAAAATGTGATATTTCACCTATCATATGTCTCAAGCAACCATTATCAACTCTCCATTGATTTTCTCTTGTCTCTGCTTTAAAGCATATCTCATCGTCTCTTGACTCAGCTATGAAGCAAACGTTGCTAACTTCTTGTTGCTCTTCTTTGTCGAAGTTTTCAAATAAGGTAAGTTTATTAAGAAAGTTTTTGCAAGAAAGGAAACATTTATCTTATGATTTTATTTCCATTTAAGAATTATATCATTACCTATATAAGAAAATAAATCCAATTTGAATGAGATTAACAAGATTCTTCAAGATATTGTGAAATAAATAAAGTAAGTTTATTAGAAAAGTTCCTGCAAGAAAGGAAGCTCTTCTTCAAATACATTTGACGCGGTGCACAAACCTTTTTGAGAGATTATAGACAAAAAAGCCTGACAAGACATTCGAAATTTGTAAACATACCAAAGTGATGTTTAGCACTTCGTAACGTAATTCACAACTACTAAAAACCAGCCCAACTCGATCCTGAAACTCTCGATTAAGGAATATTTGTGTCCTGTCATGGTTTGGACATGCCTTACTTTTAGCACGCGAGACCAAACACGCCATTTTCTCTAACTTGCACGCATCATTGCGTAAATCACAACCATGCAAGCGTCCACATCTCCAAATCACTAAAGTTTTCTGATATGAAAGTCTCCAAAGGTTCTTGTTCACGCTTCGAAGCAAAGCATCAAAACTCCAAATCAGTGCCTAAGCTTGTGATCGATGATCTACTCTGAAAGCGAAAGTGAGGCTTGACCGACCACTTCTTTAACAAAATCTCGAGGTGGGATTGGTTGTTCTATTTTTTGTGTGTACTTCTACACTTTCTCTTTTATATTTTTCTCTTTTTTCTTTGTCACTTTAACAGTTCACCACTTTTTCTAATAGACAGTTAGTCTATAATTCATGACATGTATTAAACAATGATAATCACACCTATCTAATAGATTCGTTCACTGTTGCTTAGGCGGATTTTGCTGGAACCAAGTTGTCTATATAGGGTTAGTCTGCAGCAAGCTTAGTTATTACTCTTTTATTTGGTCTGCTGCGAAAGTTATGGAGAAACTGTCAGGTTTAAGTCAGCTCTTCATGACAGTTTTTCTCTACTCTTTCTCCAACTTCATGGTGATGCCTTCAATCACCGATGTTACAATGGACGCTCTTTGTCCTGGAAGAGACCAATGTTCATTAGCCATTTACTTAACCGGTTTCCAACAAGCTGTAAGTTCACGAAAGACCCTTTTTTTGCTCATTCGTTTTTGCATTTCATCTTCCCTCTGCAATTAATGGGGTTCACCTGATTCGTCTGTTAAGAACTGCTACATTCATTGTTTTGTCTGGTGTTTATGTGCCCTTAAAGTGATCAAAGCTTATGATCATCCACTTTGTATGACCTGAATATAACTGACTAAAATAATGTCAATTCGATCAAAATTGAAATCATGTTGAATTTGACTCGTTAATTTGAGCAGACTCAAGTTGGTTTTCAAGATTTTGCAAAACTTAGTTTCTGTGTGATTGTATAAAAGGAAGTGTCCAGTGTCCAGTGGCCAGTGAGTTTTTTTTTTTATTTTTTTTGGTTAAACCACCCGGTATCCGACACCAAACGGGCAATCGACTAATCCAAATTCGAGCCAGGTAGGACCAGTGAGTTTACTAACGAAGAAACTACCAAACGAGAGCTCACATCAGTTTCCCACTTTTGTGGTGAATTGGGTCGACTCAAAAGTCCAGTTTATTATTAGCTTAGAAATCAATATTAGCATAACCCAACCCAATGTCTATGTTAACTCTTCTTTTACTTTGTATAGAGACTTAAAGCCCAAATTCAAAGCCTATCAAGCTTTACTCATAACAAACCGGTCTAATTTAAAATTAATGAGTTAAATTTGAAAAAAATTAAGTTTAAGTTTAAAAACACGTTATTCAAAACTCGAAAAAAAATTAAACTCAAATTATTGAACGAGTTTGGTCTTTTGGGATATTTTTCAAATTTGAACTAATTCGACTTTGTGGGACTCAATGAATTGGACCATGACTTAAGTTAGGTTTTGATTTTTTTTCTTCAATTTGTAAGTTTAGGATTGAATTGGGTCAGACTCAAATTATTCCGTTGGAATTAAAACTTGAATATTTTGAATTAAAAAATTAATCGAAATCGGCCTATGAGATTAGGGCCCGGCCCGGGTTGATGCCAAGCCTAATCAAAAGCTACACTTGTGATGATACGTGACTAATTATATTATTTTAAATGACAATTATCATAATTATCCTTCCTACCAATGACCAAACCCTTTTCGTTTCACACAAAAACTTACAACCCAAGCGTTGTGTCTCTTATCGCATTCACTTTTCCTCGTATGGCTAAAACAGGCGAGAATTGGAAGTAAAGTTAACCCACAAACTGTCCAACTTTTCAAAGTTAGAACACTGAAAGAGCTCTGGTTTGACAGTGACGACACTAAGCTCAACGCACGCTCTCATTTGATCATCTCTACACAAGTTGAATTGATGTCAATAAATATATATATATAGATATAGATATAGATCTATATATATATATGTCAATAAATATATATATATAGATATATATTAGAGGTACCTACCAGTCTATAGAAAACAACTCTGGCTTGGGGTGATGTCTTATATATCTTCATACCCTGTTTCAGTGTTCTTCATTCTTTGGCAAAAACCAAGCTTTTGGAGAGTGAAAATGGAAGACTTTCCAACGTTGAGCCATCTCTTTTTGACCTTTTTTCTTTCCACTTTCTCAACCTTCATGGTGATCCCCGCCATAACTGATGTAACCATGTCGGCACTCTGTCCTGGAGAAGCAGAGTGCTCTCTCGCAATCTATCTCACGGGGTTGCAACAAGCGGTACACCCAATTTAACCAACCTCCTGGTTTATTGTTTACTGTATATGGATCGTCTCCGTTCAAGCTTTTTTTCATATTTTTGTCTTTTCACAACCAGTGATTTGTATCAAATACGAGAGACAAGTTTTCGAAAGTAACGCGTGTTGCTCTGTTTCTCAATTTAACTTGACTTTTACTCTGTTGGCCCACCCTGAGAATTAAGTTACTGCTACTAGTGGTCTGAAAATCATATGGTTCGTGCACTGAAACTAAGTTGGATCTTAGCATTATCATCAACCTGACATGGGTTTTGTCTGGAATTTGCTGCAGATTACAGGGATTGGAACGTTGGTGATGATGCCTCTGATAGGATATCTCTCAGACAAATACGGAAGAAAAGCTCTGCTTACCGTCCCACTGTGTCTTTCTATAATTCCATCAGGTAAAAGAACAAAGAACCGAATCTGTAAATTGATTTTTTAGTACTCGAGACTGATTTGTTTCTCCAAGGTACCAGGAAGTTTGAGGGTTTTGTTTTGTCGATAGTTCTGACTCAGGATTATAGAAAAAAAAAAACTGAAAGTGCTCTGTTAAAACTCGACATAGCTTAGTCTTGTCACTCACTCAGAAAGTCTTCCCTTCTTTTTAGTTTTTCTAACTGAAGCTAAACAAGTGGTTTTGCATTTTAATATTTAAATAATTAAATAATTTAAATAAGTCATTATCAATATCTTTGTACTCATTTACAATCTAAAATATTATTTATTACATCTTAAATCAGATACAAAGGTGATATTGTGAAATATTATGATATAAATTATATATTTGATTAAATTATTTTTAAAATTCTATCAATATTTTGTAATTTCAAATTATTCATTTATAAAGTTATATAAACTAAGGAATCGTTTGGTTCTATTTCTATTTTTCTGTTGTAGTTTTTAATTTTCGTTTTTAGTTTTTTGTTTCTATTTTCTTTCAAATTAAACTTAATTTTATTATAGTATTGTTAATATATTTTTCAAACCTCAAAACATAATAGGATACTATTATTTATAGTTGTAATTTATTAAAATTTTGTTTTGACATAATTTACTTTAATTCCAAAAAATTACAATGGACCTTCTTTGTAAATATTATTAAATCACATTTTTTTTAAATATTACACAAGATATTCAACCCAATATCAATATGAAATCTTGTTAATTATTATTGAAAGTTGTGTAGCTATTACTTAAAGTAGTTAGACATTGATACATTTTGTATATCTTTAGGTCTCATTATAAATTGGAATGTGTCTAATCAAAAGATATCACTATGACAAGAGAAGATTGTGAAAGAATTGTTTATTAAATTGGTTACTTTGTTACATATTCAATAGCTTACAAAAGCCATAGAATGGTGACAACTACCTTCAACCACCAATGATAATTTTCTTCTACCATCCTCACCTAAGTTATAAATAGCATTTATAATTTGAATTTTGATTTAACTCAAGTTTACAATTAAATTTTGAATTTGTTCAAATGTTTTAAATTTAAAATTTAATACAAAAGTTAAATTCTTTAAAATTTTGAATTAATTGAATTTAAATGAAATTATCCAAGTCAAAATGTTACGTCTAATTGTAAATTTAATACCCGGGTCGGGCCCTAATCTAAATTTAATCCTATTTAGATTAGGTTTGTGTCACATAATCTAAGTTTAGCCATGACCATAGGGAAGAAATTAAGGTTGTAAATACACCAACTCTAGTTTGAATGAACAAGGGAAAGTCACAACGGAGGAGATAACTAGAAACAAATTATTTATTTTTCTATTAAATAAATAATTTGTAAAATTGTTATTTAATAATTTAATAATTTTACAAATTATTTACGAGGAGAATAAATATTTATAAAATTAAAAATATTTAAAGTTTTATAATTTATAATAGTTTTTATTTAGACAAAATTCAATAATTAACTATTTTATTTTTATTATATAAATAAGCTTTTATTCTTATTGTATATTAATTTTAGTATTATTAACAAAATTTTAAAATTTATTTTCTCGAAAGAATTATTTTAATAATTTAACATTTTAAAAATGAATTTTTGTGAAGACTTAGAGCATCTTATTGATTTAATGCCCACTAAGTAAGCTCTATATTTCCAAACGACCCAAACGAGAAGTCAGTGGTCGGCAACACGCAACCTGATGTGATGTCGAAGCTTCTTCGTTACGTAAGTGTAAGAGAAAGTAAGTGCTCTGTCCACCGGGAAAAAGTGGCCGACCAAAGAAGTTTTTAAAATTTTGTTTAAACCTTTTACAATATTAGATACAAGAGGCACCTTTGGCCATGGAGTGTCGTGGCTAAATCAGAATCTGCTCAGGTTATGGAAAACCTGAAAATAAAAGGAACTTTTGGCAGGATGTTCATTTACAGGACCTGGAATGATGTTTCCTGAGACTGACTGAAGGCACCGATATTATATATATATATATCCTTTTTCTGTTCCTTTTTCAGAAGGTTTCAGGACTTGTAACGGGAGATTGAACTCGTTAATACTAATTTCAGGTTTGACATATGTAATTGCACTGACGAAATGAAAATTTTGGACACAGCAATATTGGCATGTAGCAGGACAAGGAACTATTTCTACGCGTACTATGTGGTTAAGACTCTTACTTCAATGGTGTGTGAAGGGAGTGTTCAGTGTCTTGCACTTGCCTATGTGGTATGTTCTTATTGTCTTTTCTTCTTCGGGATCACATTAGCATAGAACAAGACAATACAGGTTTGTTGTTTCTCTGCTGTTTCAGGCGGACAATGTTTCAGAAGGACGGCGAGCATCGGCATTTGGAATCCTGACAGGAATTGGAACCTCAGCTTTCGTCTGCGGAAACCTATCCACTCGTTTCCTCTCCACAGCCTCCACTTTTCAGGTCTCTTTCTTCTTTGTGATTTATGTTTCTGTGTATGGATTTTTCAGGTTACTGACAAGATTTACTTCTGTTCTTCGTCAGGTTGCAACTGGAGTTGGGATAATAGCAGTTGGGTACATGAAGATTTTCTTACCAGATTCCATGATTGAGAAAGAACTCTCTGTACCAATACTTTCCAAGGGAAAGGCAAAGGTTGTCTCCACTTGTCCAAAGGCTAGTCAATTTTCATCCAAGAACGAGCAAATCTTTAAACCGATCCCTTC
The DNA here is from genome assembly GCA_027568895.1 of Erythroxylum shatona. Classification (NCBI taxonomy): domain Eukaryota; kingdom Viridiplantae; phylum Streptophyta; class Magnoliopsida; order Malpighiales; family Erythroxylaceae; genus Erythroxylum; species Erythroxylum shatona. The sequence goes on along the minus strand of JAOSBK010000006.1, from coordinate 790,692 downwards.
CTTGGACGACATGATTTGCTTGCTTAAGACCAGGTTGGTTGTCAGAAATTGTCGTGTCTTATCTTCATAACTATACTCTTATGAACCTGTTGAAGATCATGTACTTGTGTATTCTGATTCGCAGTGTGACATTTTCACAAGCAGCAGTTGTTGCATTTTTCAACAGTTTTTCAGAAGTTGGCCTTCAAGCGTCATTGTTGGTACTTTCCTGTTTGTTTTAGAACATCGAGGACTTGGTACAATCGGGTTGGCATTTAGGCCTGGACCCTGATATAAACCAAAACAATATGCTCTGTTAAATGACTAAAGAATTGGTCGTCGATTCTGTCAAGTTTTAATCCTTACCTTTAGGATACACCTACTCTATTGAATCTCCCATCATGTTGAAAACCCTTTCTGGGTTTTATGCAGTACTACTTAAGGGCACGGTTTCACTTTAACAAGGATCAATTTGCTGATCTAATGGTGATTTCCGGGATTGCTGGAACAATTTCCCAGGTACATTTTCCTGTTCTGATTCAGATTTCAGTACAGTTCAGGGACCTGTCTTCATTGATCTGAAAGTCTCAAGTAAACCTGCAGTTGCTTTTCATGCCAATTTTAGCTCCTCTTTTAGGAGAACAGAGGCTACTTTCTATTGGGCTCTTCTTTGAATGCATTCACGTAAGAACCTTCTCCTCCATAGCCAATGATACTCTGTTCTGAACACAAACTTGCAAATGAGTATAACTTTTCTGTTTTAAGATCGCCATTTACGAATTTGTTTCCTGCAATGTTTCAGATGTTTCTTTACAGTATCGCATGGTCCTTCTGGGTAAGTAATTGCAACTAATTATCAAATTTTAACAGCTGTTCTACTTGATAAATAGCTAAAAACGAGAAATCCTGGCAGGTTCCTTATGCTGCTGCCATGCTCTCTGTTTTGTTTGTTTTTGCACAACCATGCGTGAGTTCCTTGTTCTTCTTCAATCATTTATAACACTATGATGAGGAATTAAGAGTTCGAAGATGATTTGCAGATGCGGAGCATTGTATCTAAGCAAGTTGGATCTTGTGAGCAGGTAATATTTCTGAAAAAGTATAAAAAATATTCTGATTCAAGTTGAATTGAATCCCGTATCAATATTTGATATTTTAACAGGGAAAGGCTCAAGGATGCATCTCAGGAATTTGTTCCTTCGCCAATGTAGTTTCTCCATTTGCATTCTCTCCTTTAACAGGTGATGACAGGAAATTTTTTAACAGGAAAAAAGAAAATCTTGTCAGCCTGAATAATCAAATCAAAACTAACGAATTTCAGGAATCATTTTGCAGCTCTGTTCTTATCTGAAAAAGCACCATTCCCCTTCCCTGGTTTCAGTATTCTGTGCACCACATTTGTTGCAGTAAGTTCCTCCGTATTCTTATGATATTAAATAAAAATATTTTATAAAACTTAAATTTTATAATAAAAATAATCATTTATAACTCACTACCTGATTTTCCTGCGTAGATGATTGCGTTTATTCAGAGCATCCTGATAAGGGTAGCTCCTCCTGTTTCAAGTCAGCTTGCATAGTCATGTCAGGTTTTTGTATTATAGAGTTTCACGTCGGGGGACTTGTAGAAAGATCCTTGGCAGCTAATCTTCAGTTAGTTCCCATAACCTGGGACGTTAGTTGGTTCCAAGAAGTTAGGATACAGAAAAAGCCACAAAGTTCAGTTCAGGAATCGACATTGGCTTGTGGCAGAGGAGGTTGTATTGTATTGATTATTTGTTTGTATGAAGTGGACGATGTCTTTGTGTATATTTTTACTTATCAAGAAATGGAAGCATATAGCACAATTAATCACATTGAAGAAAAACTTAATTTCTTCTAATTTACTTACTTTTTCTTTTTAATTATTTATTTTTGAAATAAACTACTTAATAAACCATTATTTATATATATATATATTTACCTAAAATTAATTTTGAAAACGTATAAAAAAGATAAAAAAGAGTAGTAATTAAAGTTATTTAATTCACTTATTTATTATAAAAGGATTTTACTTATTTCATGGCCATCATCATCAACATCTAGTTGAATTCCTGTAGAGGCATGAGTTTGAGGAGGTCCTATATCTTATTTCTACCTAATAGAGGGATTATTTTTGATACACCCACATGCAATGTGTCATGAATATATTACAAAATATATTAATTTTATTTACATAAAATATAACAAATCAATATTTTCAAACAATTTGTTCTCAATTTTATTTTTACTAGTTTATTTATATATTATCGTGAGACAATAACATAATTTAAAATCAAAAGATATTTTAAGATGTGAAATTGACTAATATCAAATTATAGTATTTATGGTGATGATTGACATAAAATATTTTAAAAATTAAAATTAAAATTAACTTAAAATTAATTAAATTGGAGGTTGAATCTTTGAACAATTAGTAAAGTTGTTCCTTTGTGACCATTAGGTCATAAGTTTAATTTACGAAAATAGTCTCTTTGTAAAAATAAAAAAGAAATGTTGCATACATTATGATCCTTTCCATACTCCCGCAAAGTGAAGAATCTTATGTACTGGATACGTTAACTTTTTGACTTTTTTAAAATTTAATTAAATTTGAGAATTGTCAAATTTATCAAATTTTGAATAGAATAAAAAATAAAATGATAATTGATAGGAAAAAAGTTTTAAATTAGTCTTATAACTTTTATTCTAAATGTATACAAGCCTTAAACATTTATTTTTATTAATCTTACTTCAACTTTTAAAGCTAAATTAGGACCAATTTATTAAAGAATTAGATCTTTTGTTTTGATTATAATGTTCTTTTTATGTTTCATTAAATTTCATTTATTTATTTACATAAACTTCTATAAATATATGAATAAGATTTATCAAAACAAGCGTAGAATAGATAAACAGAAGGTTTGATGTGATTCGTTCACTTCATGCTAGAATATTCAAACTTATTAGTCTAATTCGACCTTTTTTTGACCGATTGATAAGTTGTCAAAAAGATTCAAAGCATGACCTAATGCTAAGGATTCGGCCAAGTGATGGTAAGGACGAATCGGAGTTTTCAAATTGTCGTTAACACTCACGACGTCACCGCCTCAATCGTGGAAGTCCCTCCAACACCCATTGCCTGTCATTGTCAGATACAGATCATGTCCAAACCGCCCCATTTTTACTTTTAGATTCCCAAGGACTACCACCAAAGCACAAGGGTTCGTATCCGAATTTTTTTTTGTCTAATTTTATAACATTTTATTATGCCTTATAAATCTCAGTTATATGTTTACGTAGGTCTCATATGAATTTCACATAAATAAACGTAGGACTCGTATAAATAAATGATTGAAATTCATGAGAAATAATAAGACACCATAAAATTAGACAGAGAATCTTGTCTCACTTGAAGACATGATCCTCTATATAATTTTATGGTGTCTTATTCGGTCCTATGAATCTCAGTCCTTTATCTAATTTTATGGTGTCTTATTCTGTCTCATGAATTTCAGCCATTAATTTATGCAAGTCTCGCTTTAATTTATACGAGATTTACATAAAATTTATATAAATAAATAGCTGAAATTTATAATACAGAATAAAACTCCAAAATATTAGGGAGAAATACTCTCTCCACTTGCGCCATACAGACTCGGATTAAGTTCCATAGTTAGAAGTCGTCACTCAGAGGTTCCAAGTCCACCCACCAACTAGTGATTGACGCACTAATCTCGCTAAATGGTTGAAATTGCAAGGGAATTATGGCATGGACCAATATACACTCCACATGATTTTAGCAATAGTATGGAAACCCTGAACCAAGTTCATACTTCTTTTTGATTTTGAGTTTTCTAGAAGTTAATATTGGTTCTGACCGCTGACATTTAAATATCATAATTCATAAATTTAACTATTTTAAATAAATTATTATTTAGATAAAAGGCTCAAATGATTATATAGTTTTTATAATTTAATATTAATGGACATTAGAATCCACAGCACCCAAATATGTTAACTTTTGATTTGAGTTTTATTTTTTCATAATAAATAATTAGGCGAAATTTGTAGTACTCTTTAAGAATACTATCTTGCTATAAAAATACAAAATCACCAACCACACTATCTTGTTCGTTGTATAAAACACTACTGAAAGTCCTTTTTTTGTTTCTGCATCACATCTTCTTCAAACTCCTTCAAAATGGGAAGCTTTTGTTTGTATTCAAAAACCTTAGTACAAACCCTGGTTGTCTTGCTTCCATTTCTTGCAGGTGTGAGTTGCCAGATTATTGATACCCCATTAACACCAATACTATCTCCCTTACTGCCTCCAATTATTCCTGAGATAATAAATTTCTTGGACCAGAGACTAACCATTTTAGTACCTATTATACAAGCCTTCAAGAACACCATCACCTTCGACCCCTTAAACGTAACCCAGACTTGGGTTGGTCCCAATATCTGCAACTACACCGGCTTCTACTGCGATCATCCACCTGATAATCAATCTGCCATCGCTTTGGCCGCCATCGATTTCAATGGTTTCCAGCTTACGGCCCCTTCTCTTGATGGTTTCATTGACCAACTTCCTGACCTTGGCATCTTCCATGCAAACTCTAACAACTTCTTTGGGGCCATACCTTCAAAAACTGCAAAACTTCCATTCTTATACGAGCTAGACATAAGCAACAACGGATTCTCCGGTAATTTTCCTATGGAGATTCTTGCTATCACCGGGCTGTCTTTTCTAGATATCCGATACAACTCCTTTACTGGGTCGGTTCCGCCACAAGTTTTCACTCAAAATCTTGACGTTCTTTTTCTGAACAACAACAATTTCATGCAAAGGCTCCCGAAAACACTTGGCTCGAGTCCTGCTCGATACCTCACCTTCGCTAACAACAAATTTACTGGCCCTCTTCCGAAGAGCATATTAAACGCTTCCTCAACGTTAACAGAAATATTGCTCCAGAACAATATACTTAGTGGTTGCCTTCCCTATGAACTAGGGTTACTGAAACAACTAGTTCTTTTCGATGCTAGCAACAACCAACTGACAGGTCCTTTGCCGTGTTCGTTGGGATGCTTGGCCAATATCCAGCAACTCAATCTAGCCCAGAACTTGTTATTCGGTCAAGTACCGGAGGTTCTGTGTGCACTTGGGAATTTGGCTAATCTATCGTTGTCAAGTAATTATTTCTCAAGGTTGGGTCCAATGTGCAGGAAGCTGGTGACAAGTGGGGTCCTTGATATCAGAAAAAATTGCATTCGGGATCTTCCCGATCAAAGACCAGTTCAAGAGTGTACAGCCTTTTTCTCTCGCCCCAGGAGTTGTGCCAACCCTGCATCATTTACCTTTCTTCCTTGCAAGAGTACTCCTCCTCCAAATCATCATGGGTTAGGACCAAAGAGAAATTTGGTGAGTTACAATGCCCTTCTGAGACATAAACTGTAAGAGCTTGGGTGACAAGATTGAATAACTATTCCTTTCACATACCGTCATCAATTATGTTTGTAGTGGTTTCCTAGCATGCGCGCAAAATTATATATACTTCAATTTGGAAATGATTACATGTGGAACACTAGTTCTAGCGGCTCATGTTGACTTGAAACAAAGATTTGGCATGAAATTGTTTTCCACTGCCAAACTATTCTATAAACCTATTGTTCCAACTGGGATCTATGTATGTCTATGGATCGAACTTCGGGATTTTCTCTGTAAGGCCCTTCATTTTATTATCTTAATTATTTATGATAGGCTGAGCTCAGCCCTTCGTGCTTGTATAACAGGTTATTCCAATAGCCTATTCTTTCAATTATAACTCCACATAGTTTGGATTGAAACAGTTTAATTCAGAAATTTTAAAAGGTTTAAGCCCATCTCCAACGTGACTCAAAAAATGAGATTCATATTTTATATTCACACTAACTTATTATTAAAAAATTTAAAATTAACCTCAACTTATAGATTCATTTATCAAGTGAAAATAATTTTTATCATCTTCTAAATATTTTAATTAAATAATATAAACTGTCATGATTTTAATAAAATATTTGTATAAACTTTTACTATTCTAGAATTCTTTTTTCTTCATCCTTTGAATTATTTCCTTTCATTTTAATAAATAATTAAAATATGATAATTAATTTAAAAATAAATAAATAATAATTACAATTAATAATAATAAATTATTTATTTATTTATTTATAATCATCAAACCTTTGACCAAACTAAATATATAAAGAAAGATTGAGTGGACGTTTATGATACGTAGTCTCCCTTTCGTTCATTTGGGAGCAAAATCAGATCTTGCGAGTGGTTGATAAACTATGATTGCATTTTGATTTAGGAAATTTCTATAGATGTGCGGCTTAGCGCGTGGAAATGATGTTTTTCACGAATTACGTGCAAAATGCAATCAGGCATTCCGTAAGAGCCAATTCTCTCATTAAGAACCAACCTTGCCTTCTCATCTATCTTCGCCTGCTTTCAGTTTATCCTTTTTTGGATATCAATTTCCTTTTCACAAGTCTTTTTTCTTTTAGAACCAAGTTGCTTGTGAAAAGGGTAAAGATCTAATATTAAATCTATTGATTTAAGAAAATTATTTTCATTCCACTAAGTTTCGCATATAGAGTCAAAAGAGATTCATTCACAAGTGCATGTGTTTAAACTACTTACATTTGGAAAATTTTATTTCTAGTGCATGTGTTGATAAAAGATAATCATTAATAATGATGGAATAATAATAAAAAATTTTGGAAAATTTATTAATAATTGAGAAATATCAAAAATTCAAAAAGATCAACTTTATCAATAATAAAAATTTTAACTTTTCTATAAAAAAAGGGGATTATACTTTTAAAACAAAGGAATAAGATATTTCTCCCTGAAAGTGTTTTGAAACTATCCACTTATTAAGTCAAAATTCAACAAACAATATAGAGATAAAAAATTAATACAAGAGTAAAAGCCCTTACTAAAATACAATTAAACACTTCATTTTAAATAGTATTAAGAGAAGATAGGTTTTATGACTTTAAAGATTCTCTTTTAAGCTTAGAATCTAGTCTGGTCCTATCTCTTTTGATTGTTATCCAAGCTTAACTGTATCCCTTCAAAATAAAAATATTTTAGATGCCTTAGCATTATAAATAAAGACTCATAACACAAAAGAGAGGATTGTCTTCCCAACAATTTGAAGTCTCTTATAGTAATAACCATAAAACTTGTAGAAGTGTAGTAAAACCTTGAAAAACAAAAATAAAATAAATTCAGATATAAAAACATTAAATATTTTACAAATAATATAAATAAAATAAGAAATATTATAGTAAAACCCATAATTTTCCATCAACATCTAAATTTGGAAATATAACATACTATATGCGCGGTAAAAAAGGTCATACAACCCAATATTGTTGAAGCTTCCCCTATAATGATATCTATGCTACCGAAAAAAAAATCTTTGTGTTATTCAATTATCTACCGAGCAATGAAAAAGATTGAATAGAAGACAAAAAAATAATATCTAGTTTTTCGAAAAAGAATAAAAGAGCAAAAATAGATTCAATGAATGACTAAAAAGTGATCCAGTGATCCCTCCATACATCTCGATCAGTAAAAGTTTTAAAGAATAGGATGTATTAGATAAAATTCAAACTTTAATGATAGCAAATAGCGAAAACCCAAAAGATTTCTTTAAGAAAGAATTTGACAATGAAGTATTATTTTTAATAGATTTGGAGATAGTGATTGGAGTAAAGATAATGGACAAGTAGAGGTAGAAAAGCATATTATTAAATTAATAAAATATCAAAACTTCTTTTGAAACATATGGTCAACACTTGCCTTCTACATTTTTAGTCCTCAAATAATTGAACAAATATGTTTGACAAAGCCAAGAAACCAAAAAAAATTCAAAATCAACATTATCTAGCTTATGCCAAGAAATCACAATGATAAAACAAGAACTAAAATCATTAAAAAAATAAAAGAAAGATAGTAAAATCACTAAAAAGTTTACTTCAGCAAATCAATAGATAAGAACACGACTTATATATAGAAATTAATAGAAGCATTAAACTTAATAATAATGAAAACCTATTATGAAGACTTCTTTATATTAAACCAAATGACTTCTCATAAATATTTGATTATGATAATTGTTAAATAAGTGAAGATATTAATCTTGATACTATTTCTCTATTCGATACCAGAGCAAATATAAAATATATAAAATAAGGAATAACTCCTATAAAGGTACCACAAAAGAGTCAAAAAATTGCTTAAAGTTGCTAAGAACTCAAAATTAACACCAACTCTAGCAATGAAAAATGTATTTAGTGAAGAGTTGAGATCGTTTTCACGAGGAATTTTAACGGTAAAGATTATATGAGTTCAAAACTAAAATAAATGGGGAGATTTTAAGTCCCGTAAATTTGAGAAATTAGAAATAACAAAAATAAAAAATTGACAAAAATAATCGAATCTGAAAATTTAGTAAACAAACCTTGGTTTCAGATCACTGACGTTATCACACTAATATGGATCCTCGATATAAGATTTAGCCCACTAACAAATGTTCATTGGGTGATGTTTTCTCTTAAGATTAAACAAATAGAAACATGTATTCTAAATATTCTTATTAGTCAACAACTTAGATACGATCTTAAGTTTAATTGATTAACAACTTTAAGAACTAAGAAACCAATGAACAAGACAATACATGTACGATATGCATTTAATCATATTGGACTCTTAAAATTTTTCTTTAAGTTAAGAATGATTTGAAATAGTTTTGAGGTTTAGCTAGATTAAATTCTTAGAGTTATAATTATATCAAGGATAGTAGGTTTGTGTTAAATGAAAGGAGGGGTAAATATGGAAAGCCAAGTTTAATGAGGGGC
>JAOSBK010000006.1:724265-746320 GCA_027568895.1 Erythroxylum shatona | reverse complement strand
TGTCTGTGGAATCCAGCCCCGGAGTGCTTTAAACACGACATTTAATTCAATATCAGTCACTTCTGTACTCAGTCTAACAGAGCAGGGCTGGATCTTCTTAAGAGTCATTATGTAGTTTCTCCGGAAAACAGCGTTTAATCCAACTCGGATCTTCTCATTTTCAACCCCAAAATGCCACATCTTAAGCCTTGTCTACTTCTCTTCGTACATGGACCATTTGAGTCATTTTCCGGGGGGGACATTAAACTTTTAGAAGCAGACAGAGGGAAGAAAAGAAAGCAAAGGAATTCCACACGTAATGATCTGTATGTTCCGTACAGTGAATACACGTTTGACTTGGCTTTTCCTAGCAATCAACACCCCTTTGAAACCAATAATTTTAGTTTATGTTTGTAATCAGACACTCGTGCAAATTCCCACTCAATTGAAGCTTTCAAGTCATAATTGGTAGACCCTGATGAGGCTATTGCAGAATCTGGAAAAGGTTCATGAACGAACCGATTTGTTCTGATAGATTGGAAAATTCAACAATGAATGATTGGGGTCCCATTGCAACAGTCCTCTAAGCATTTTCTGTAGTTCTTTTCTATCTCCCCCATTATATAAACCCCATCAGTCTTTCTTCATCATTCACACCATTATCATACCCTTTCTCTCTTCATGAGAAAAAACTATGCACTTTGCTCATAAGCCAGCTTCTAAGGAGCCCCGAAAGAAGAAAGTCATGCTTCCTCCAAAGAGAGGTCAAGTCAAAATGAACATCATATCCAAGTTTGTGAAGATGGTAGCCAAGGCGAGTGTAAAGCTGGGAAAAGCATTGGCCAGAAACTAAAAGGAGACTGTCCTCCGAATTGAAGACCATAACTGGCTGTGGCTGCTATGGAAGCACCAACTTTCTCAATGCTCATTGGGTTAAGCTTTTTAGTTTTTCCCAGTTTTTCCCTTCTGTTAACCTTCATTTATTGTCATTGAAACTTTGCAAGAGTAATGTTTGTATCAGAAACTTTTGTTAATCACAAATGCAGGCCTTTCTATAAGAACTAGCGTCTTCATGGGAAGTCTGTAATGAATTATACATGATAATCTTCACTTTGGTGAATACATTCTTTATAGGTTGATTTGTATCCTCTTCTAGTACTTTGAGATATCACTGACGAAGTCCAAGCTTTCTCTGTAATAATCCACTTTATCAACATGTAAGTTGCATCATCTAAATTATAAATATTTTCTAACAAGATTTATCCATCATCATCGCTTTTAATATATATACAACAATCACGCTCACATCTCTTATAGCCAATTTATATTTCACAGGAGGCAAACGTTTTACACCATTAACATCGACACTACTTTAACCATAAATTGATTTCTTTAATTTACACTTCAAATACTGTTTTTTAGGTTGATTAAACCAGTCTACTTGCCCTATATTACCATAAACAAAAGTTATTTTCAAGTCCATTTGCTCTACTTGTGTATACAAGCTAGCTACTAACATTAAAATCTTGACAAAAGTATGACAAATCATTGGAAAATATTACCCTTTTGCCACTAGTCGATCTTCAGACTTTTCTCCTTTTCTGTTATTGTTGGCTTCCTTATTTAGCACATACACTTTGTGTCGTATGTGTCTTTTTCTTTTTGAAAGTTGCACCATCTCCAATGTTTTATTCTTGTTTAAGGACTCTACTTTCTCCGTCATAACTCTTTATCCATCTATACTTCTCTTGACTGCTCATAACCTCTTAGCTGGATTTTTATTTTTCATCCATATCTATTTAGTGGCCTAATGGTACATGTTGTTCTATTTGTGGCTATATTATGATAGTGTTCTTCCTCTGACATTGCGGTTGAACTATAATTTCCCCCGTTTTAAAGTTCGACCCAAATTTGTTGGTTTATGACCTAAAGCCAATCGGTTGGTTATAGTTTAGTAACAATCAAGGTTTTGAAACCCAGACCGGACGTTGAATCGGAGGCCTCACTGGTCACCGATTCGACCATTGGTCGAACCGATGTTACATCATAATTACGCAATAATTATATTTAATTATATATAATATTAGTAATATTAAAAAATAGAAAAATATACCAAATAATATAAATAAATATAAATAAAAAGTGTGACGTGTTTTAAAAAAATAAAAAAATAAAAAATTTATTTGACAAATTCAACCACCTGTACCGGTTCGTACTGGTTTAATTGAAGACTAGTTTTTAAGGGTCAACCGGATCAGATAGCCGACCGATCATCGGTCCAGTCCGGATTTCAAAACAGAGGTTTGGATTATTAATTTCTTGGTTGTCTGTTTGAAAGTCCAGTCCCAGTAGCCCGATCTGGTTACTATTGTGTTTATTTCAAGTGACAACTAGATGTCCAGTTCCAGTTGTACTTAAATGGAGTGTTTAGAATACCTACATGTGAGTGTCCCATATTAAAAAAAGAAATAAAAAAAGACTAACATATAAACCTAATAGGCTACTCCATCTATTATCAATTGATCATAAAATAAAACCTTATTTAAGCTTATGTGTGGTCTAACTTTTCTTCTGGTAAAAGATTTATGTTTTTATTGTAAATTTCACAGAAATAATATAATAAGAGGTAAAACATAAGTGGTTAAATGTATTTTTGCATAAATTAAATGGACAAAGAGGTGATATAAGCGAAGCAAGCAAAAAGGTAGGGCGTCGTTAGAATCCACGTAGACGCGCGCTTATGGATGCGCATTGCGCCACTTCTTTTAAACGTTCTTCTTTTCTTAAGCTCCATACTTGTCACGCATGTCCTTCCATATATATATATGTTGAGTGAAAACATAGATAAACTTCCATTTCCAGTGATTGCCGAGAGTCTTCTCGAAGCATCGTCTTCAAGAACTAAGCAGCAAACGGATTCTTCGTCATGGGAGATACAGAGAGTTGCAGCAGTAGAGCGGTGGATTTTGTTGCGAGTCAGAGTCGAAACCAGAGGCAGAAGATAGAGGTGTACAATGAGGTGCTTTGTCGACTCAGAGAGTCCGATGAAGAAGAAGCGAGCCTTCCTGGCTTCGAAGACGAGCTCTGGGCTCATTTTTATAGACTTCCTACCAGGTAATGTAATATTACCGAAGCTTGAAGTTGAATTGATCGTTGCTTTAAAGAACTTAAGAGAAAGATGTGATGATATGTCTGTAATTTAATGGAATCTCATGTTTGGTTACCGAGAAAATTTTAATAACCGACTCCGTACCTTTCCTGCTTTAATTATTTTTAAATGTCACTTCATCTTATCAAAACATACTTAACTTATATTAAGCGTGGTCGTCCTTTTAATATATTAATATTTTATATACTTGAGCAGAGTTCATACTTTTTGCAGGTATGCATTAGATGTGAATGCGGAGAGAGCGCAAGATGTGCTAATGCACAAAAAATTACTGCAAATGGCACATAGTCCTGCAACGAGGCCGGCAATTGAAGTTCGTGTTGTGCAGGTATGAATGCGAGATTCGGTGATTTGATACAGTAATACGGTTTAGGTATCTCGAGTTTTGTTGCTTTCCTTTTGTTTGATGCAATATGCTTATAGATTCTACTCTATGATTTCGACATAAAATTATTTTTCTACTAAGCTAATGTCGGTTGCTGATGCATTATTCTTCCATTATTTTGCTATTATAATATTGCACATAACTTCTTGTTTTTTTATAATAATAATTAGAAAAGATATGAGAGAAAAGAAAAGAATGTGTAACTTGTGATTGCTTATAAAACATTTGTTTATCTGGTTTGCTTGCAAGTTTGATGATCAAGTCCTTGATTTTGAAACATAACTGAAGTGGTCATTCTTCACAAGAATAGTTGAACTGCTCTTGAGGCTGAAATTGACAACTTACAAGTTATGTGTTTGACCAGTTTGGCTTTTCTTTTCCAATTTTTCTTTTCTGGTTTCAATTTATTATTGATAATGGCAATTTACTTCAGAGGTCTATGTATCTTTTATCTGGGCATTTCCGTAATCTTCTAAAGATGGTGTGATACAATTTTGCCTTTCTTTAATCACACCGTGGTTGTAGCTTCAAAAATCTTGATGGGTTAAATGTCTGGCCATATCGTTTTTTCAGGTTCACTCTGTGACTGATGGAAATTGTAGCGGTTTAGAACATGTAGACTCTCCAAGAAAACCGAATGTCCGATGTTCTCATTTTTACAGCAAACAGAGGCATAGTTCTGTAATTTCCTTGTGTAGAATTTGATATTTGCTTTAATGAATGATTTTTTTAATCATCTTGGAAAGATTCTTTTCTCCCTATCCTACGTTCAGCAGCCATCCACCCCCAGCCTTTGGCCCATTTCCTGATTTTGATACTACATATGAAGCTCAAAATTCCATAATTCACGGTCCACTTTACTCTAGGTAATGTTTCTGAAGTGTTCTCTCACAAAATAATGGTGTTGTTTCACATTGGTTGGTGACTTGATGTGATTTTCATAACTAGTGGCAGTTCAATTTTTTTTTTACAGGTTCATCAATATCACACTTGCACATAGTAAAATGCATTTTCAGATGTTTATAGTGTTCTGTTTGTCTATGATAGACCACCTTGATTATGTTTTATAGATTGAGAGAGGGAAACGGCCACCAAGATCTGTAAAATTTTTTGGATGCATTTGCTTCTTCCTCACATGTGTGGATTGTGCTTACTTGAGGTTGATCGGTAATGTTTCATTTAGTTCCGGAGATCTTTAATAAAATAATTTCTCGTATTTGTAGGTTGATGCATGAAATTACAATTTCGACAAAGGATAAGCCAAAACTCCTCAGTGAGGTCTGACATCATTTTAGTTACTTTTACTGTTTCATCTTCAGGTTCTTTTTAGTTCTTATGAAGTTGTTATTAGCGGATTTTCAGATTAAACAATGACCATCCACTTATACAGAACTGTCGTATTAAGAGAGAAAAAGTCTTGATAATAATGAATCAACTTTGATTCCTGTGACGACTTGCAAGGCCTATGTACTGGGGAAAATAAACTTCATACTTCGAGTGATGAATTGAACATTAAGGTTTACTGCAGTCACACATTGTTACAGTGTAATGTGGTTGTCATTTCTAATTTTTTTTTCTTTTTAATCGTATGTTTATTCACTTTTATCTGTCCTCAAATACGTGTGTGTATTAAATTTGTGCTTCAAAATTGCAGTTGACTTCTTTGCTATCCGAGATTGAGCTGAACATTCAAGAAGCACATGCTTTTTCCACAATAGATGGGTACTCCTTGGACGTATTTGTTGTTGACAATTGGGCATCAGAGGTACTTTACAAATCCATCAAATAGCCCTTTGTCCTTTTGAAGGATTCATAGAAATTATCACCATCTGTAGGCCAAGAAAATCTAAAATATGGTTAAGTTCTTGATGTAGTTTCGTATCTATAAATTGTAGGAGACTGAGCAGTTGAGAAATGTGTTGGCAAGAGAGATTCCAAAGATTGAGGTAGCTCCTCTAGTTGTAATTTGTGTTTTATAGATGATATATTCACTGACACCTCAGCTAAGCCATGGTACATACAAACAGCAGGAAGTATGGTTGTCTAAAAGCCAAGTTTCTACTGCAAATCTACTCAAACTGACATAGTAAATTCTGGCCTATTTTCGAGCAATATTTTATAGTTCTATGCTAATTATCGAAAGATGAGACTCTTCTCAGATAGCTAGCCTTTTAACCTTAATTTTGGTTCATCTCTTTATACGTTACAAAATTGGAGTGCAATGCAGAAGTACAGTTCGTCCAAATTTCTAGTCCAACCTGTCATTGAACAACAGCAACCAGGAATCAAGCCTATAACCTCTCATGTGATGATACCTGCTGACCAAATCGATGTATGGGAAATTGACACAAGCCTGTTGAGATATGAAAATAAGATTGCATCTGGATCTTATGGAGATATGTAAGAGGTCATCCTTTTGATTCGATGTTTTCTTCTGGTTATGAATATTGATGGAATGGTTAAATTATCTGAGTTGCAGGTACAAAGGCACCTTCTGTAGTCAAGATGTAGCTATTAAAGTTCTTAGGACTGAGAATTTAAACGATAAACAGCGGAGGGAATTTGCTCAAGAAGTCTTTATCATGAGGTTGGTAAGATAATTTAATTATGATATTAGCTTGCTATCTTTGGGTCCAGTAATCATATCATATGCTCCCAGTTTCCTCATTTCTTCTTCTTATTCTTCACCTAAGTACATTCTTAGTTTAGCATTTTCAGTCCAGGAGTGGTGCTGAAAAAGATTCTCCTCTGTTTGCTAAGGGTTTATATGCTGTTTGTTAGAGATACTTTTATCATCTAAACACCTCTAAAGAAGACTATTTCATTTACTTACCAAGTCATCCATGATTGCTATGCCAGGAATAGTATCATTGTAGTTGTTGTCATTTGTGATCTCAACCATATCTAGTCGTAACATGTCTCTAATGTCAGGAGTTTTACCTTCTGTGTCTATCTTAAGACCTCTCTCAAACTTGTAGGAAAGTCCGGCACAAGAATGTAGTTCAATTTATTGGTGCCTCTACTAGACCTCCAAGCCTGTGTATTGTAACAGGTAATTTGTAAGATCCTTTTTATGGTTCCATCTGTTAACTATATGTTAGTTTATTCTGTAGTTTCTGTACTCCAAGCATAAAAAGAACGTAAAGTTTATACTTTTGTATATCTTTACCAGAATATATGTCAGGCGGAAGCGTGTATGACTTTCTGCATAAGAAAAAGGGCAGATTGGATCTTCCATTCTTCCTGAGAGTGGCAATTGATGTTTCCAAAGGAGTGAATTACTTGCACCAGAATAACATAATACATAGAGACTTGAAAGCTGCCAATCTTTTGATGGATGAAAATGGAGTAAGATAATCTTTTTTTCATTGTCTACTTATGTATTGCAGCATTCTTGTTCTCGATTTTTTTATTTGTTTTCGGCAACATGCTCTGGTCTTAGGAGAATGATATACGTGTCCAATTGAGTTGACTGTATTCCTTGTACAGAATTTTTATTTGCGGTTTCAACTTTCAAGACCGCAAAACTTTATCATTTTAGTTGTGAATCGTTATTCATAAATTTTGAAATTGTGGCCAATAGGTTGTTAAGGTTGCCGATTTTGGTGTGGCTAGAGTGAAAGATCAATCTGGTGTCATGACTGCAGAAACTGGAACTTACCGCTGGATGGCACCAGAGGTTCGTTCTCGAGCATTTGTTCCTGAATATTTATCATCTGGTATGCTTTGAAGAAACTGGAGTTGTGGGAGTCTAAAATCCTGACAGTTCTCATTTTTGTGGGGGCATTTGCCGATATGATTGTACAAATTTTCATAATGGTTGCTTCAGAATATGAAGAATCCCCCACTAATTGTCTTGCCTTTAATATGGTTCTTGTAAATTTTGGATTAATGACTGGTAATTGGAAAATGAATGACTTGCTGTGTTTCATACGTTCATATTGAACCACAGATAAAAAATGTGACTTAAAAAATTAAGTGATGTTAGGTTCTGGTTTGCGAGTTGACGATAAGAATCACTTAAAAAACGTAATTGCACTGAAGCTTAAAAAACTTTTAGTATCTGCCCTAGGATTTCTAGTATCTTTGGTTTGGCCTGTATTACAGAAAACATTGGTCGATTAATGACATTATAGTGGACTGTTGCTTTCGGGCCCTTAAATGTTTCAGTCTGCTCCCTAACATGTGATTTGATCTTCAACGCATCAAAGGTTATTGAGCACAAGCCGTATGATCATAAGGCGGATGTCTTCAGCTTCGGGATTTTCCTGTGGGAGCTACTTACTGGAAAGGTAATATACTAATATCTAGTGAGATGTTTGATTGAAAATACTGTGTAATACTTTTTCCTGTCGCACAGATGTTTCCTTTTAGACAATTGATTTGCCATTTTCTCATTTTCTGACATCTTAAAGCCATAAAAACGATGAGCTGAAAGTTTACACAATTCTCAATGCTTTTCTGACTCATGCCAGCTTCCATACGAACACTTAACTCCATTGCAAGCTGCAGTTGGCGTGGTCCAGCAGGTAATCCCATTCGTATAGCTTTATTGCCTCTTGATGGCATTTTTTGTTTCAGTCATCTGTTGGATAAACCAAGCACGTGAGTTGATGACTTTTTGTGCATACAATGAGCCCTTTGTTCTCAAGGAGACCCACGGCGGGTCTCTGCCGCTAATTTTCTTTCCTTTAATACCATAAGTTGGGTGCACTTCAAATGAAAATAATTTTGGACAGTCTCGAGGCAGGTCATGTCTCATAAAAAGCTCGAGCTGGGACTGAAATCTAATCGGGTTTCGGAAAATTGGGTTTGACCCACGTTTGATAGTTGAATATCCTCAAACTCGAAAGCCGGCCCTAATCCTAATTTTATTAGTAAGCCTAAACCCCTAATTTGACCTTATTAAACTTTTCCTGTTGACTTAGTAGAATTGGAAATGTAATGGAATTTTGTTTTACTGACATCCGTTATTGACATGGATTTCAGGGTCTAAGACCTCCAATTCCATTGCATACGCATCCGCAACTGGCAGAATTGCTACAGAGGTGCTGGCACCAAGACCCATTTTTGAGACCTGAACTCTCTGAGGTTCTGCAACTTCTACTGCAACTTGCCAGGATGGTATGGAAAATCTTTTTGAGTTGATCTCATCCCTCTCTCCAAGTTGATCTATTTCTCTAATAGTTCATGCTTAGAAAATGTGTGATTTTGAAGTAGGTACCTGATGAGACGCGGAAGAGAGGTCTGACGGAGGGGTTTCTAACCGCAAGTTGGCAAGGCAGAGGTTGAAATTTAGAGTCCAGTGTATATTTTATATATAGCAGGAAGGATCCAACATCTTGTTCACGAGTTGCTCCGTTCGAAGTTTTGATTTATACTTTATTCTGATCCACGTGGTAGCGTGATTTTCTTGATGCCAAAGTTGTCTTCGATAACTGCTTGTGGTCTTATTCTTGAAAGCATTAGTATCATGTTTACATTATCATCTGACTCCTAAATCATAAAAGTAGAACAATCGGGTCTGACCTGATTCGATTCGAATTTAAATGATCGTATTTGAAAATGGGGCCAAACTCAAAAGTGAGTTTTGGTCGGGTAGATGGTCCAGTATTATGGTGGACCGATCTCAGTGCCAAATTCTAGGGATAAAATGGAAGGGAGGACGTGTGTTTATTAAGAACAAGAGAAAGCAAGGGGTTTAGAAGTCCTGGCTTAAATTCTCAACCGTGGAAGAGCGAAATGGCAAGTCCAGTAGAAGTATATAGAACACCATTTGTCAACAGCGGCCCGTCTCTTCGAGATGGACGTTAATTTTCAGCTGATTCTTGTCAGAAAGGAACGTAAGAAGCCTGCCTAACTTCCTCAAGATTCAGGTACTACACACCTATTATTAGTTTTACACTTCCTTTCGCTATATTTCTGATTAAAAAAGATTTGATTCTATTTCTATAGCCTTTTGGTCAAATACCAGCTTTTGAAGATGAAAACATCTATCTTTTTGGTATATAGTCACTTTCATCCCATTCTTAACTGTCATATATTTTCTAGTATCGGACAATTAACTGTATTTTAAATATATAATTATTAATGCTTCTATTATAAGATGTTTATAAAATATTTTAATAAAATTGAAGAGTTAAATAGAGAACTTTTTTGTAAATGAGTTGTTCAGTTTTTAAAAATTAAACAATGAAATTAAAAAAATTAATCATTTGTAATTCGATATAATTTGTGTTATTGTCGTGTCTAGAATCTTTATTAATTAGGTGGTTTTAATTACTGGTACTAGAATCGAGTTTAATATGTCGATACATTTGTGAGGGGTGCTGATCATTTGTGTCGTTTATTGTATTTCAACTCTATGCTATTTAATATCATCTGCAAATTTTAAATAAACTGTGGATGAAGAAGTATGCACACAAAGGAAACAAGACCTTATATGGCACGAACCCATTGGCCAAGGCAAGTACAGATCCGTGGTTGGATGCTGAAGGGCAGAGCTTAGATTTAGACTTTAAATTCGTGGATACTCCAAAACCCCTTAAGCCTATCAATTGGCCCAATTAACAGAACAAACCCACTTTATCACCGCCATTAATATCAAATATTTTTGAACTTATTATCCATTTCGCACCATCTTCAATGGAATCGAGTTCCAAGCAAGAAGAGGAGATTGAAGGCTACAACAGCAGCAATGTAAAGAAGGCGAAATTGCAGTCAACACTCTCAGCTCTGCTCAACGATCCTATTCTCTCCGATGTACCGAAGAAACCAACTTTATCGGACGTTGATACTCTCATCAGCCTTGAATTGGGCAGTGCCATGCGAGTCTCCGTCCTCAAGCTAGATGGCACCGAGTTTGGTATCTGTTTAGCTCTTTGTTGTCTCTTATTGACCTTCTGTCGAATACGTATCGTGCAACTCTTGAGTTGTTTTAATTCTCGTTTAATTCTTGGGGTTTTGGTGAAGATGTGGCGGTGATGAACACAGCAACTGTTGAAGATCTGAAGCTGGCAATCACGAAGAAAGTGAACGAAATGGAGCAATCTAAGATGGGCCATCGTCATATTTCGTGGTAAGTTCAATTTCGTTGAGAAAAGTGCCCGAGCAAGAGGATTTATATTGGAAAGTGGTAATTGTTCTTAATCGGTAAAAGTTACACTGGTTTACAGGAAACATGTGTGGGCTAATTTTACCTTGTCACATAATAATCAAAAACTCCTTGATGACAACTCTGTTCTTCAGGATTTTGGCATACGCAACCATTCTCGGGTACGAGTTCTAGTGAAGATACATCTATTATTTGGATTTCACAATAGAACAAGGCTTTTTCCCCGGAACATCTTCGTTTAGTTAGGAGTATTAGTTTGTTGATTCACTTGATGCGTATGCAGGTGCAGTTTATTCACCACGTCGTGTCAAAAAGTTCAGGAAAACATTCTAAACGCAGGAAACATCGATTCTTCCACGGCCTTAACAAGCAATATTGAATTCTGCATGCTTGTTTATGTCTTGGAAATTTGACAGGCAACGCAAAGAATTGGGTGAGCAATGATGCACGAAATCCGTTTCCTGTCTCAAGCTCAAGAGTTTCCCACCAGCAACATGTGTACAAGTGAATCAGACGTTAGACATCTCGGGATCAGGACGTCTGTGCTTGACGTAAGATTTCACGCATGTTTCTCGAAAATTACTTATATGTACTATATTCAATTCACCTCCATGAATAACTCATATATGGATTTGATTTAATATCAGACAATCAGAATTCTATCATTATCAAAATGTGTTGCAACTTTCTTTATCAACAGAATGCTTTTATTTTATACATTAATGATCAACATGGTATTACTGCATTTGGCAAGCTTTAACGGGAAATGAAAATTGATTGCATTTTACGTAATCTTACCCTTCTTGTATCTACGTATTTGACATAACAAGATACTGTTCTTATCTCATATTCCTTAACAATAGTGCTGTATCTTCATTTGGCAAGTCCTAAAATGCATATCCTGTCTTTATCACGAAGTAGGAACTTGGCCTTTACTGCAGGAGTGAGCTATTGGTCAAAGATGATTGATGACACGGCCATAGGCCTACAGGTTCTTTGGTTACACATGATAATAAGAGTAGTCATATGGGTTAGAGTAGGGTCATAAGACATCTATGGATGTATTAGACATGCTCATCAGCGTTCCTTATGTACATGCTAGACATAGGAGTTGCCGACCACAGCATAATTACCTAACTTCTACAGCTTTAACTTTAATGGTTGCTTCTTCCAACTTCCATGTTCTGACGCAGCTTCTGTCTCTCTTTATATTCTTTCAGTTCTCTCTTGTACCTTTCTTTGTCTTTCAATCCAATGTTCTGGTAAACCTGACAAGCAAAATAACAAAGTGATCCCTTAGTTATGCCACATGCAATCAATAACAACCAAGGAAGACGAACAAGTTGGTGTTCTAAGTGCTGTAATACCATTCTCTCTTCTGCACTTAGATTGCTCCATGACTGGCCAATCATCTTTGTAAACTCTCTTTCTCTATTAGGATATAGAGATTTTAGCTTGTAGTGCTTTTCTGCAAAGAAGAAATTGTAACCACTGCGGTTGGGTTTTGGGTAGCTAGGGTCACCGGCTCTTCTGCTTCTCCTCCTCCTCATCGAATGGCGACTTCTGCGACTCTGAGTGTATGGAATTAGGGCATTACTGGTTTCAGGGACAGAAGTTGATGGCTCAGAGTGGTCTGGATGGTAAAGCACTCCTCTAAGAACCTCTGAACCCAGTTTTACAGACACTATATAACCGCAATCAAATTTCCCCTCAATTGTTCCAACAGCTGAAAGATGAGAAGACCCTGCAGAGACGATCAGGATGGTTAAATTTAGCAGGAAGCTTAAGAATAACAGTTACGGTACTAGGTTAAGCTGTGGAAAACTGGTTTAACAAGCATGCTCTTCATAGTTCTCACTTTTCTTATCTATATGGATGGAACCTGCAGTCACTACCCTTCTGATGCATAATACTAGACTGTTGGCTACACGTAATGATCAATAAATTATGCATCTTTGAGTAAATCATTTGATTCATAATGCATTCCGTGATGCCTAAATAATTACATCAGGTTTCAAGTCATTCATTAGAGAAATAACTTGTCAAAAGCTATTTATGTAACATCAAAGTACTGATAACATTTCACAGCTAAAGAGGATCTGAGTTGGATTAATCTTGACCACAAGAGAAACAAATCCAAAGGGTAGACAGAAACATCAGAGGAAAAAGGTTTCAAACATACGAAACTTCATATGATAATGGCAGAGACGACAGCCACATACTCAGCTTGGAAGATAAATGTAGTGGGACCACATGAGAGAATTTCTGAAATCACTATAGTATTCATGGCCTTATAAGACAGAAAGCTTGCCAACTAACTTGGCACCTTATATCCTGAAACTTTAGTTAAATATACTTGGATGATTATACAAGTTAGAAGATCAATACATTTGTGGTGTGTGTTTGATATTCCATTTATCCTCTGAAATTTTCCTATATATTCAAAACTCACCTTCACTTGGTGGATCAGGACTGTCACTTGCAGGTTTTGGAGAATATTCCACAATAGCTAGTTCAGGTCTGAATGGAGAAGTGTTGGTAGGAGAAAGTAGAGCTGTAAAGCAGCAACAGGATTAGTAAAAAAGAAACAGAGGAAAACAGAGGATGAGTTAATTGGGGACAGAGCATCCATAAATAGGCCAACAAAGAGAGAGAGAGAGATAGAAGGCAGAGTGGGGCAAGCAAGTGAATCCAAATCATAAAAAAATGAAAAGCAAAATCAGAGTTACCTGTTGGACTACACAGTGGACCCTGAATCTTAAAGAAATGAACTCGCTCATAGTGAAACAGAAGACTAAAGTAATGCTTTCTCAATACAAAAGAAGCACTTGTTGTCGTTGGAGAGAACCTGAAGACAGAACCTACTTCCCTCCATTTCTTCTCTGCAACAACCTACACCGAGAGATTCAGGTTTTTCCTCCATTAAAGCTCTGAACTTTCACTAACTCGTAAAGCAAGTTACATGTGTGTAAAAAAAACTCGAACCTTTTCATAGCCACCCCTTTTTGTAGCTTCCACATATAGAACATGCAAATCCAGTTCTTTCCCTCCGATCACAGGTATCCTTCAGTACCAAAAAACAAATAACACATGAAAAGAAGAAAACAACCAAAACCCTCTTCTCCAATCCCAAGTGGAAGTGTATTTTTGAAGATGAGGGTGGAAATAAAGCTTACATGAACTTGGTCCCCATTACAAAATGGAACCTCCTCAGAGTGTCCCAGAAAATAATAGGGTCCTTGGCAATAACTTCATGAGAAGCAAGAGGAGCAGGATAACACTTTTCAGTCACACCATCCTTATCATCTCTTTTAGCCGTCTCCGGTGACATTTTCTCGCCGGAAAAAGGTTAAGCAGGAACGAAATATGAAGAGTTGGTTTTTTGGAGAAAGAACAGTAATGATGGTAATAAAGAGAAGATGATTCCACTATATGAGAGTAATTAAAAGTGACTCTTTTTCCTCCATCTTAATGAGCCTTCTGAAATTTAAAGAATAGACCTGACGCGTGGAAGGTAACGGTTATGCAGCAGAACAAATTGGCCTTTTCTGGGATTTTGAATGGCCAATCCATTATCACAAATCCATTAAGCCCTTATTTATTTCACAGACAGACAGAGAAGCTACGTTCATTATTATTACACACTACTTATTAACTGTTCTCAGTCTCTTGACTCTCTTCCCACTTCTCAATCTCTTTGTCTCTATCTCTTTATCTCTCTTCCCTGTAGTGTCATTCGGAGACTGACATCTTCTCTGCAAAACTGTGAAAGCTTTGATTTGGGCATCTTTTACTTTTATTTCTTGTTATTAGTCTATTTCTTTTTCTCACAGAAACGTTGACATGCACGCCCCTAGCTAGTTTGGTTATGGCTTCTTGGCCTTGGTCAGTTAGAATCTGACCATATCTTAGCGTACATCTGTAGAAAGATATAGTCATATAGCCTTCTGGACTAGCGAGTGTATCGACTATCGAGTGCATGAAGAGGTCGGGTCAGGTGGGTACAGATTACATGCTTTGATTCATTAAAAGAAAAAAACAAGAAACCCCCCTTTTTAAGGGTAAGTGGATGACATGCTTTATTCCTTTTTTTTTTAAGGAAAAAAAACCTTTTAAGAGTAAGTGGAGTTTCAATCTAATTCAGAATATCCAAAATTATATTTAAATTAATTAACCTATAAAGTTATTTTTTCCCACGAAATATTTTAGGAGGATCCTAATTATGAGAAGATACTTTTAAGTCATCCACATCTAGACTAATCCTCGTTCGAGCCGAATAGGTCCCTTGCGGAAGGCAAAGCTCCGGCCTCAAGTTTTAAACGGCTGCATACATGAGGACGGTTCAAACTCGTGACCTCACTTAAGTCAGAAGAGCCCCTTATCAACTCACCTGCGTCTTAGGGTTAAGTTATAACTATATGATTACATGTTTAAATCACAAAACAGTCTTTATGTAAAAATACAAATGAAAGATTATATATCTTATAACTCTCTTCAATTCTTGTAAAACTAGAAGTTTTCTATATGAATATATTAGCTTTTATTTTAAGTTGGTTTAATTAAAAAATAAATATTTTAATTCACGTGATCTAAATAATGTAATTTATATGTTTAAAATCCATTTTGGCTTTATAAATTACGAGTTTGACTGGCTGGTTAATACTTAACACATAATGAAGTATGAATTGTTGGAAAGAGATAGGCCATGCTCCTAAGCTCTCGCGACCACACCTTAGTGTACGGTTTTCCATATAAAACCAACTCGAAATTGGTAACGGAGAGAGCAAGAAGGATAGAGTATGACAGTTTTGGGTGGGCCTTTGGTAGTGTGTATTGTGTAGGCCGAAAAGGCTTTTTATCTAAAGGCCCGGGTTAGATGACAAATATAATAAGCCCAATTGAATCATACGATCATGAAGCCCAATATCTTATCATTTGACGTGTAGATTTTACATAAAGAATATTTCAGTGTACTTTTGCCCATTGGACCCAACTTTTAACTAAACCAAATATAGTTCATGATACTATACCATTACAATGATGAATTACAAAAATGAAAATAGGTTGGATCAAACTTTTTTAGGTTTAAAACTTTATTTTTGAGTTTGGCTTGAGTTGAACCCAACCGGTGTTCATATTTTAAGCTCAAATTTGAGATTGATTAGGTTTAAGTACCCTAAAATTCAGTCAAGTTTGATTAAATTTATTATTTTTAAAAATTGAAATGATGCAAAACTTGGTTGGTCTAATTAAATTATTTTGAAAAATTAAAATAATGTCTTTTTTTATTTAAATTTTTTACTTTAAATCAAACAATCGAGCTCGATTTGAAATCTGAAAGTTTAGTTTAGCAAACTTAAATAAAAATTTAAACCTCAAACTTAATTATTTACAATTTTGACTTTTATTGACATTTGAATTTATTTAAAATTCAATTAATCTGGCTTAAATTTGGTAAAACTTAAAAAATTGAAAAAAAATCAAATTTTGATGCACTTCAATTTGGACTTTTGTTTTCTTTAAAAAGATTGGGCAAGACCCAAGTTTTAACAGCACCCAAGTTCAGCCCATTGCTATCTGTTCTTAAGTTACTAGTTTATGAAGATTTGTTCACTTGATGGGTTTCTGACTTTGAAAGATGGGATTTGAAGGTTATAATGTCAGCTTCTTCAAACTACTGTCTTTTACACAAACTTGCATTTGCTCTTCCTTCATCTTCTTCCCTTCAGTTTCACACTTTCTCAACTATAGACTCATTGGTTTCGACTTTAATCTGTTCTTTAAGCTCCTGCAATTCCGTCTCTTATTGCCGAGCACTTCATTGCCAGATCATAAAATCAGTGAGTTATAAACATGGCTTCATTGGCGATCAGCTGGTGTCGGGTTATGTTAGATTGGGTTGTCAAAACGATGCGCAGAACCTGTTCGATGAATTGCCTGATAAAGACATTGTGTCCTGGAATTCATTGGTTTCTGTGTTTTCTCGCAAACGGGATTTTATTAGTTGTTTGAATGCTTTCTCAAGGATGAGGTTTGAGTTTGGGATGAAACCCAACGAAGTAACCGTTTTACCTGTAATTTCAGCTTGTACAGACGAGGGAGCTCTTAATGTTGGCAAATGCGTTCATGGGTTTGCAATGAAATCGAGTTTGGTTTTGGAGGTTAAAGTTGCGAATGCTCTGATAAACTTCTATGGGAAATCTGGAGTTTTTGATGCAGCTTGTCAGTTGTTTGAAGAAATGCCGATTCAGAGCTCTGTATCGTGGAATTCAATTATTGCAGTTTGTGTTCACATGGGATTAGCTGAGAGAGGGTTTGGAATTTATGCAATGATGAGAAGAGCTGGAATTGTTTCTGATCAAGCAACTTTAGTAACGTTACTTCAAGCTTGCGAAGTTGTAGGATCAAGGAAAATGACAGAGGCAGTTCATGGTTACATCATTAGCTCTGGTCTTAATCTGAACTTAACTATAGGGACTTCTGTGTTGAGCTTGTATGCCAAATCTGGTTTATTGAATGCTTCACGGAAGATTTTTGAAGAGATGACAAATCCAGATGCAGTAGCGTGGACCGTGATGCTCGGAGGTTTTGCTCTTCATGGATGTGGAAGAGAAGCAATAAAGCATTTTGAACTCATGGTTGAAGTAGGAATGGTGCCTGATCATGTAACCTTCACTCACTTATTAAGTGCCTGTAGCCATTCAGGCCTTGTGAAGGAGGGACAATCCTACTTCAGGATTATGTCTCAATTTCATGGAATTGAGCCAACAATGGATCATTATGCTTGTATGGTCGATCTTTTGGGTCGAGCCGGACTTTTGAGTGATGCTTATAACCTTATAAAAAGCATGCCAATGGAGCCAAATTCCGCTGTTTGGGGAGCTCTTCTTGGTGCTTGTAGGGTTTATGGTAACATTGAACTTGGGATTGAAGTTGCAGAGAAAATGTTTGTTTTGGAGCCATCAGATTCAAGAAACTATATAATCTTGTCGAACATGTACTCTGCTGCTGGACAATGGAAGGATGCTTCAAAAATGAGAGCTTTAATGAAGGAAAGAAACTTGACAAGAAATAAAGGGTGCAGTTTTATCGAGCATGAGAACCAAATTCATAAATTTGTTGCAGGTGATCAATCACACCCCATGACAGATCAGATATACAGGAAGCTGGAAGAACTTGTTATGAAAGTTCAGGAAGCTGGGCACGCTTCAAAAACAGAATTTGTTCTTCATGATGTTGATGAGGAAGTGAAAGAGGATTTGATTAATAAGCACAGTGAGAAGCTGGCTATTGCATTTGGGGTTTTGGTGACTAATCCTGAGATGCCATTAATCATAACCAAGAACCTTAGGATATGTGATGACTGTCATGCTGTAGCAAAGCTGATCTCCCTGATTGAGAAGCGTGCTATCATAATTCGAGACACAAGACGATTTCATCATTTTACCAGCGGGTTGTGTTCATGTGGTGACTACTGGTAGACATCTTGAGTTGGGTCGAACTCAAATTCAACCCGTAAAGTTTGAATTAATCAAATTTTAAGTTAAATTCAGTTTAAACTGAAACATTCAACATTTTTTTTCCTGAAAACTCAAAAGAATCCGACTTTCAGTGCCCATTATTATAATTCGAGACAAGATGATTTCATCATTTAAGACCGAGTTCATCCCGATCCGAAGTTAACAGGCCAAGCTCGGCTCAACTTGCGGTTTGATAAGACATGGGTAAAATGATATCGTTTTGAATTTTAAAAATAAAAATAAAAAAGCCAATCTGGTCCAGTTTGGCTGCCCTCGGGCCCAGACCTAAGGTAGCTAGGTAAGATCCGGTCTATTGTCATTCTTAATTTTAATTAATTTAATTTTAAACTTAATTTTTTCAATAAAATATAAATACTTAGAACTGCTTTTTTGGACTGGGACGTTAATCTTGCATCAATACTGGGCCAGTGTGATATCGGCTCAGCCTAGTAAACTCATAGTTTGGTTTCTTCTTTTTGCCGCAACTGAATTGGCAGAGTTCAGTTTGTACTTTCTTTGGTGGATTCGTTTATTTAGTGATACGACAGTCAAGATTCTTATCTGATGATGTCAGTAAGTGTAAATGCAACTTCCAACAAACACATAATTGCTTTGGTTGTGATGACCCATTCCGAGGAAGGAGACCCTTGGAATTACCCACGTATATAGTTAATGATTGAATTTGGTTCGCTTCCATCCGAAGTTTAAAAAATATAAATTAATTTTAATATTAGTATTTATTTTTAAAATATAAGATTAAAATTATATTATTTTATAATTAGAGAAAGAGGACTTTCATGTCATCATCAACTTCATTTTTATACCTTGGTTTTTTTTAAGCGGAGTAACTCGTAATTGATATTCTTCATATGTGCACTGAATAAATCTTTGAAGAGACACAATGTTCAGCAAATCACCTTAGTTGGGTACTTTACACTAGACAAGTCCTGTATGGCAAGTTCGATCGAAAAAACGTAGGTAAGAGAATTTAAACACAGGATCTTTTGGCCCGTGCCCTTCACTCCACCAACTTGACCATCCCCTAGGGAGTCTCGAGAATAAATATGCATGAATTATTTCACGAAATATATATCTTAATAATCCAAAGTTTCGATAGTTAACTCTCGATTTTCTAGTCAAAAAATAATGTCAATAAATACGTATTAATACGATATCTCAAGGTAATTTTAAATCTATTTAATTAAATTTAATGTATTAATTTTAAATTAAATTTATCTAACTCGAATCAAATTAAAGCTTTTAATCACTTAAAAGAAACAAATGAAAGATAAAAGTTTTAAAATATGTGGTAAATAAACCATTAAATATATATTAAATCATAAATAATATCTTTTATAAATCAATAAATGTGACAAAAGGTTCTTATATTAAATATTTATCTTTTAATTTATGTTTCTTTAGTTTCAATAAATTAATAAGCACCTTATGATAAGTTAAAAATAATTAATCATACACAAAAAAACTAAATTAAGCATTTATATTTAAGTCACCTTGTATGGTAAACATCATTTGTGAACTTAATCAATGAGGATAAGCGTCTTCATTTAAGACTATTAATACATGAAAGATAATGAAAGGTATAAATTTAATGTAGTTTTCTTAATAATGTAATCTTGACTTGTTCATATGCTTTTAGGAAAATTTTAATATATAACCATTGACTTATTATTAAAAGTTTATTTAACACTTTATATATTAATTACATAACATCGAGCAATTTACAACAAGCCTTTTTATTAACATAAGGAATTTAAATGTATGCTAAAATATTATATATATTCGGATATAAACAAATGATCGGGTTAATTACCCATAAAAATTCAAAATTTTGTGAATTTTTTAATTGTAACTCGAATTTTAAAAAGTAACAATAAAATATTTAAACTTTTATTTTTTCAATTATAGTTCAAACTTTAAAAAGTAACAATAAAATGTTTAAATTTTCAAATTTCTTTAATTATAGCCCGACGTTATCTATTACTCTTCCAATGGTCTCAGTCATTTGTTTTTTGTTTATTATTCTGACGTCCTAAACTATTCTTTAATTATAGCGTACTGCATCAGTAAGTTATTCGTTTTTAGCTCATTCTCTTGATGTCCTTAATATGAGGGCGTCGGAGCTGCGTAATATGAAAATTAGAGGAGGAGGACGTCAAGAGAATAAATTGAAAATGGAGAAAAATTTGAAATCAAAGCATAAGGTCGTCGAGATGTGTAATCTGATTTAGGTCATTTTTAAATAACGACTAAAATTAACATAACAAATTAAGATATTGTTTAATAACGAAACGACGTCATTTTAATTATGTGATTAAACAATATCTTCATTTGTTGTGTTAGTTTTGGTTAACGTGTATTAATAGTTAAGATTTTTGAAACACATAGCAAGTTACATCAACAAACCTAATGTCGTTTTAATTACGTGATTAAACGATATCTTCATTTGTTGTGATAATTTTGGTTGATGTGTATTAATAGTTAAGATTTTTGAAACACGTAGCATGCTACGTCAACAAACTTAACGAAAACACTAACGTTCGGCTATAATTGAAAAAATTGAAAATTTGAGCATTTTATTGCTATTTTTTTGAAGTTCGAGTTATAATTTAAAAAATTAAAAGTTTTGACATTTTATTACTAATTTTTAAAGTTCGGTCTATAATTGAAATTTTGATAAAAGTTTAAGTATTTTTTATAATTAACCTAAAGGATGTTACAATGGAAAGGTATTTTTTTCGCTTATCTAATCTTTTTTTTATAGAAATATGTATTGCATTACATCTTTATTTTTATATTTATACGTATTTATTTATATTTTATATTATCATATTATATGTGAGTCTATTCAAAACAACTTTTGTACCACATAGAATTAGATTGCGTACTATTGTACCTTCTTAAACTGTTCGTGAAACTCTTATTGAATGTTAAGGTATTATATAAATTAAAAATATATTGAACAATAATATTATTTTGATGTAAATTTTCTTATATTTCATTATAAAAAAGGATAATGTTTTGGGACTTTCTTCCTCTTGAATTGACACGAGCCTCTTATCTCATCCAGTTTATCCATATCTTATAGCCTATCCCTTTCTACTATCCTATTTTAATTTAATATCGTTTACTTCTTCAATTAGGATTGAAAAATTACCACATAACCTAATCTAAACTAATTAGATTTTAAACTACATTTAAATTTGAAAATTTGATTGAATTTAAAATTATTTAATAAATGAATTTTATTATAATTAAATAAATTAAATTTTTTAATTAAAACGTGATCAAATCAAATTAAAATTAAAACTAAAACCCGATTAAACCAAACACGACTTTCATTGCTATTATTATCTTGAATTGAGTCAATTAATTGAATGCTTCCAATTTCCATTACACCTATTACGCACATTAAAACTTTTATTTTAATTACAGTGTTGCAATATTGTTTTATTAAATCTTATTTAGAGGTTATATAATATATTTGGATGAGTAGGTATTATTAAATGTGTAGTACAAGTAATTTATATTAAGTTTTGAATCACTGTCTTGCTACGTCGAGACCGTCTCCCTCTTATTTTAGATAACAAGTGTTCTTCTACATCATACTGCTCTCTTCGCATAACCTTGTTACTTTTTTCAACAAAATTATGGCTACGGGCTCTGAAGAAGATAATCTGGTGTCTGAGATGTATCAGCGTTTGAATGTCAAAGAAAACGAGGGTATCCTGGAATACGACGACGAACCAACCAACGATGAACAACGACCTCAAGGAACTGAATGGCTGCACTGTGTCATAGGGAGATTGGTAACAGAGAAGATAATCAATTTCCCAATCTTTAAACAGATCATAGCAAGTATATGGCGTC
>JAOSBK010000006.1:699853-722684 GCA_027568895.1 Erythroxylum shatona | reverse complement strand
TATTAATTATTATATAATTTTAAACCATATAAAACATAAATAAAAATATATTTAACCAAATTTTTTTATATGGATTATAATATGAGTAAAATTAATATAAAAATAAATATTAATATATTTAAAAAGTTAAATAATATTATATAAATTTCAAAAACAATGTGAAGATATGTTTGTGGATATTGTGGGAATTTTGTGGAAAACATAAAGATAAAAGGAACTAAAAAATAAGTTTATTAATTGATATGAAAAATCTATCTAAAAAAGTGCTTTTTTGAAAAGTTTTAAATTTGAGCTTCTCAAAAAGCTGTATTTTAACTTCTAAAAATACTGTTTTGATGAAAAAAAATGCTTTTAAATTTTACTGTTAAACACTTAGTTTTCTTAAAAATAATTTTTGCGATAAATAAGTACTTAATCCGATAAGTTTTCTTAAAAACAATTTTTGCGATAAATAAGTACTTAATCCGATATGAATAGATTCACTTGTGAGTTAAATATGATGTCTTTGTTGTATATAAATTTACTTAAATATAGTTCAAATTTTCCACAGGATGAAAATAGCATTTTTGAATAGTGATTGAGGGTAACAGATCATTTATATCAATTCTGCTATTGAAAGTGTTGATAAGACAGATTGAAACAGTAAAACTGAAACAGATGCGTTATTTATTATTTACGTGTCTTGTAAGGCAACTTTAATGTCAATCAATCTCAATCTGATTTAATAACTGCTATTAAGATTGGCGTGAATGGAACGCTGCCT
The DNA here is from genome assembly GCA_027568895.1 of Erythroxylum shatona. Classification (NCBI taxonomy): domain Eukaryota; kingdom Viridiplantae; phylum Streptophyta; class Magnoliopsida; order Malpighiales; family Erythroxylaceae; genus Erythroxylum; species Erythroxylum shatona. Next base: position 721,921 of record JAOSBK010000006.1, on the reverse strand, counting down.
CAATAATCCAAGGAGCATGACCCACCGGACAGTGTTAAGATATTTCCACAAGTAATTGTATTTGATATCTTTTTACACATAATTTATAAATATCAAATAAGTAATTGTATTTGAAATATATAGTTATTAATATATTTGTTATATAAAATTTAAGATTTATATTAACAAAGATGAAGAAATTCAAAATTTCTCTAGCTTTCAATCTATTAATTATAGTCGTAAAATACTAACGAAAATAATTTTAGAGATTAAATTTGTTATTTTATGAGTATTTGTCAATAAATAATATTTTCAAAATTTTACTTTATAGAATAGTAAAATTGTGACCGATTGAGATTATTTATTATTCATTTCTTATCAACCGAATATTGATACTTTTTTAAAGGTAAAGAGATGTTATATTTCATTATATTTTAAATTTTTTAAAAAGTCGAGTTATATTTTATTTTTATTTATTTATGTATTTATTGTAATTTTATTTACATAATAATTTAGCGTGTTAGTTTTAATTATTTATTCTTTTAAATTGCATCACTCTTTTATTGTCACATATGGATGTGGGTTTATCGAAAATAAATTATCCATTATGTAGAGACAAAGTTGCGTACTATCAAACCTTTCTAGACTCCGCTTTATTATAGAACTTCGGATTGAGTGTGATGATAATATTATTAAAATTACTATTTATGATAATATATTATATTAAAATTAAAGATAAATTAATTCACTTTAAATTTTTTGAATAATTTATTGATGAGATTTTTTTTTATTTTTTGTCATGTATGATTTATTATTAATTAAATAGCCACAATTAATTATTTGATATTGGCTATATTAAATGATCATCGATATAATATAATATAAATTATCTTATAGTTATTTTAAATATTTAAGGTGAAATATCATTTTAAAATAAAAAACTTTAAAATATGACAAAATATTAAAATTTTTGAGCATTTAATAATTTAAAATAAAATTAATATTTTAAAGTTATTGTTTCAATAAAATAAAGATCTCATCGCTATCATACCCAATTCAAAATTTTACAATAAAATAATATTTAAAAAAGTATGATAACACGTAATCTTACATTATTATATTCCGGAGTATAATAACGATTTCGTTGGTTATAAATTAAAAGGAGGGAGAAGCAATTATCAGGTGGAAGTCAAAGATAAGGTTAACCCACCAAAACAAGTTAATGCTAAGCAATTGTCTTAATATTTAGATTAAAAGACACCATGATTGCGATGCATATGATTTTGTTTGTTGGGTCACGCTTACACACACAAAACACGAGAGAGAGGCCCAGGTAATGGTCCGTCACTATACGTGTCAGCGAGTGACACTACCCGAGACTTGACGGAGTTTTGAGTCATTGCTCGGTGCAATATCAATCCATTAAACGGAAGATGCTTGGGAATATACCAAACTTTCATGTCCTCGCCCAATGCCATCAGCGGCTTCAAAGGCTGAATCTTGGATAGGTCTTGTCTCTATTCTCGTCTTTTCATACTTTACCATATTTGCTATATAATAACATCATCTCTAGTTAAAAGTCGTAACTTACTTACCTCATCGAATCCCAAAACCTTTTGAGTGTAAATCCAACCATGTCTTCCTCTACTATTCTCTCCATTTCTGACCAGGAAAAGCTCATCCAGAAACTGGGTATCTTTAAGATCCATGGAAGAGACAAGCGTGGCCGGAGGGTTCTTCGCATTATTGGAAAATCCTACCCTGGTAAGCTTTTATCTTTTTTAAATTTGGGTTCGCACTTGGATTTGGATGGCTTTGGTTACTGATTTGGTTGTTGTTTCTATGTTGATTAGCTCGGCTTGTGGGTAGTGAGGCTTTGAAGGAATATTTGGAGCAGAAAATATTCCCTGAATTGGAGGAGAAATCATTCTCGGTTGTGTACGTGCACACCGGTGTTCAGAGAAGCGAGAATTTCCCCGGAATCACCGCTCTCCGATCAGTCTACGAGGCTATTCCGATGAACGTCAGGGGTAATCTGGAGGCTGTCTATTTTGTACATCCAGGTCTACAAGCCAGACTCTTTCTTGCCACCTTTGGTCGTCTTCTTTTCAGTGGAGGGTAAAGATAACAGAACTGAAGTCACCTGTACTTTGCTCATCTTACCTTGTATTCTGACAAAACTCTGTTTTTTGTTTCCTGTCTTGAACAGGTTGTACTCGAAGGTGAAGTACTTGAACAGGTTAGAGTTTTTATGGGATCATGTAAGGAGGAACGAGACAGAGATGCCGGAGTTTGTATATGAACATGACGATGAGTTAGAGTACCGTCCGATGACGACTGATTATGGGTTAGAAAGTGATCATCCAAGAGGGTATTGTGCATCTTCAGTGGACAATCCAGTTTCAATGTACTCCATGCGATGCATTGCTTAGGAATTTCCCTTGTCAGCTTGATGAGTTTCACAATGTACAAAAGAAAAACAGGGTCGAGAATAGGTTATATGGATTATAGAGTATACCTTGTCTTGTTTTGTGTAGGAGTTTCCTGGGAGTTTCGTGTCTGATTTAGTACAAAACTGCTTTTGGAATCTGAATTCAAATCTCTGAATTGTTAAAGATTGTATAACATCACAAATCCCAATCCTTCGATTCTGTTTAGAAACCTGAGTTGAAAACAGAAATTGGCTAACCATAGGCTGGTGTGAGTGGTTCAGTATTCTCATTCCTTAATCAGAAATCTCGAGTTTGAGTCATGGAAATAGAAAAATTTATTTGGTCAGTATTTTACCCTTTATGAGCTGACTCGATATAAGCGAAGATTAGTCTAAAAATGAATGACTTAAATGTATTTTTTCACAGCTGAAACTCTCCTAAGATACGGACTAAAAAAACAGAAATTGGCTTATGCAAGACTCCATTCCTTAATCACACATTACTAATTGAACCTTGGGAATCGAGGACATAGACCATAAAGAGGATACATCATTACAGTAAACTTTTACCTTTTGGGTATGCGGTCGAATTTATGAGTTATCTTTCCGATGTATTTAATGATCACAAACTTAATTGCATTTACCGTAACTGACTTATTATCGAATTAAATTCTGAAATAAAATTTATAAAACAGTGTCTAAACTTTTCAAAAATTACAAAATAGTACAGTTGTAATCATAATAATAAATAATAATTTAAATTTAATTTATAAAATTAATTTAATAATTATTAATAAATATAATTAAATTTAAAATATATTTTTAAAATATATAATTTCAAATAAATTTTGATTTATTAGTTTATAAATAATAACTTTTAAATAATTTATTTTAAAAATTAAAATATTTTTATTAATATTTTATTAACAAATATTATACAAACATTAAAATAAATTTAAATAAAATAATTTATTTTTAAGTTTTATTTAATTTATAATTATTATTAGTAATAAAATATTTATTTTTAATATAAAAATTGAAGTAAATAAAATAAAAAATTAAAAAATTTGAAAAAAGCAAGGGGAAGAAAGGGAGATTTTAAAGTTTTTTGAAAATTTTGGAAAAAAATCTTCCTATTTTTTAAAATTTTCTATATCGATCAATATCTGGTCGATATTTTGAACATCAGCTGGTATTTGATAAGTACCATTTGAAATGTACCAACTAGTATTTAAATTTAGTACAATCGACCATCAGTTTTGTATTAGACTTGGTTTAGTACAGTACGTACAGACCGGTACAAAATGGTATCCAACACGTTGTATAAAATACAAATTGTCAATATTTTTTATTTTATTTTTAAAAGAATTTTTATTGGTCAATTTTTATAAATTAAAACTTTAAATTTAAATAAATAAATAAAAATTTTAGCAATTTTTAATTAAATTTTAAATTCTTCTATAAATAATTTTTTTTCTTACAATCATATTTTAATTTTATTAAATCTAGAGTTTAATTTTTATGATTAATGATAATTAAACTGAAAATTATCAATATTCTCTTGATAGATATTTTTTGAAGATATGATTTTATATTATTTGGGAAGAAAGAAATGAGTAAGAAATGAAAACACTAGTGAACCAAACATACCCTAAGTGTTATATAACCCCACATTTAATCATAATTGTATTATGTATAATATAATTTTTAGTTGCTATTATCACACGATATTAGTTATTATCATCTCCCAAATTTTTAAAAATCCAGGTAAATACAATCATACACACCAGAGTTTCAGACAAATTACAAAGACTTACACTCACTTCCAGGGAAGTCCCATGTCAGGAAGGATTTGGTGAAACCCATAGCGGTCTAGAATCTAAGCTGCGGGAAGAAGAAGGCAACGTTTCCAAACTCTCATCCTCCGACTTAAAAATGCCCATATCACGTTCCCCATAACAGCTGTTCTCAGAGTAATCATCTGTGTAATAGATTCGATCTCCCAAACATCCTGAGAAATCCGAAGCTTGTAAAGACAAAGAACAGTTTTGCCCGATAAACAACATAGAATCACCCAAGTTCCTAACCCTCTCCCACTCTGATTCCCCCCAATTTAGCCTAAACACCTCAAACCTCGTCGTTTTGTAGCCCAAATGCTCTGGAATCTCAGCTACATCATCCAAATCCATCTCCACGTCTATGTATCTCGTAACAAGCAACAGTTCTTGTCCGGACCCGACCAAGTACTGCAAATCGCCGCCTAATTGCGGCGTCGTAACGAGAAACGACACCGTAGGTGAATCACCGGACACATCACACACGACTGTTTGACCGAATTTGTTCACCGCATAAAACAACCCGTTAAAGTACACAACGTCTTCGCTATAACCAAGGACAGTTTCCAGAATTGTCCATGACTGGTCTCCGTGTTTACAGTAAGCTAATTCGGAGGAGTGAAGAACTGCCACAGCCACGAAACGATTGCGTTTAGGGCTTGAAGATAACACCACTTTCTTAATGAACCAATCACGCATATGCCTTAAACTCACCGTTTCAGGCCTTTCGCGGTCAATTAAACCTCTCACGGTGACGTACTCTCTCCCGACGTTGGAGTAACTAAACGCGATGACGTTTGGGAAGGTTGAAACAGGAGGCAAATAAAGCTTCTCGCGCGTGATTGGGTTCACGAGAACGATTGTGGGTGAATCGTCGAGGATCGTGAGCCAACCGTGAGAAGAACCGCAGAGGCGTTTGTTGTGAGAAGCTTCTGGAAGGGTCAGGAAGTGGAATTTGCCTGAGGAGAGATTGTAGAGGGCTCGGCGAGATGGGTTCGGTTGCCTTTGGGGAAACATGAGCCATGGGAGCTGAGGCGGGAGGTGGTCGGGGTATTTGATGGTTGAGTACCGCCATGTACGGCACACGCTGCGGAGGCGGATGTAATCGGCGTAGATTGTTAGGCGTTTGGCGATGGTTTCTACAATCTCCGGTGGGAGTTGCGTCCATTCGACGTCCATTTTCGGTTGAACATTCTAAAGGAGAAGAGTTAACAGTTATAAGTTATAACCAAGAATGGTCAATTGTTCAATTCAATCTGAGCCGTCCGATTGATTTGTGGTCAACGAGTTCTAGGAATGCATGAATCCTGGGGTGGTATAATCTTTTGCTTTATCATACATGACATTGCATCAATATCAAATTAGTAAAAACTATATCTCATCAAGACATTGCATAATATCAAATTAGTAAAAACTATATCTCATCATCACATCTTGTCCGAAGTCCCGTAATGAAACAAAATTTGAAAAAGTCTGATAATACACAACCTTATCCCTACAAGAGGTTGTTTCCGGATAATAAAAACTGTGTCTAACTTTACTAAATGCTACCTAATTGTGAATTTAAAATTATCCTTATTTGTAGGGATTTCTTTTTCCTCCTTGGGTTAATCTTTTCCCTTATAGCCATGTATTTATTAATTGACGTCACGAGTTTTGTTGATACAGTAATGGAACTTCGTTGTAGTTAAATTCTGGAAGGACTTTGCTTATATGAAAGGAAGTCCAAAGACCCTCCGAGCAAGTTCTGAAACAGAGACATGTTCTTTTCTGGGTTTGACCGCTTCAAGAATCTAACAATGCCGGATTTCTCCGATAACCGATTCCTTAGCATTCCACTACCGAAGTCTTTTCATGGAAACAACATAAAACACAAAGTGTTACCTCTTCAGACACATGGCAAACCTATATACATAGGAGGAACATCGAACAAGGGTTGCACATGATGCTAGAGAGACCTCGGAGATTACTCTTTTGAACATTAACACCGGAGTCAAAATTCAACTTCCAGAAATCTCAGAACAGAACTCCTTCACCCAATCGAAAGTGCAGAATGAAATTGTTCATAAAGCTGTATTATCTTCGCAACTGGACACCGACACGGACGACTGGATTGCTATGGTTATTTACGGAGACTCGAGAGAATTGGCATACCATAAAGCAGGTGGTGAAACATGGACTTTACTACAAGAAGCTGGAACAATGTACGATGATGTTGTGTTGCATGAAGGAAAGTTCTTCGCTGTTGATGGGTATGGGAAAGTGGTATCCTGTGAGATGAAATCCTCACATACTGTAACTTTAGTGACAGAAAGATGGTTCTTTTGGGGACAAAAGTTGTATATATTGCGACCATGGAAGAGAGAATTTGTCGTGTTGTCCGATGTATTGGAGATAGGTTCGATTTCGACAGGGAAACCCGTGATTTTAAGGTAAGTATGTTGGTTCATAAGCATAAAGGCGAATCAATAGGACACTTGAAAAACTGGGTGATACTTGCAGGACGTTACCAGTGTAGCTCTACCACATTACAGCATTAATGGATTGAAGGAAAATTGCATCTACTTCAAGGATGATTACCTTCACAACTTGAAAGGCAGTGTTCTTTGTGACGAGGATGGTTTTCGTTGCTTTAGCTTGAAAGATGAAACCATTTACGAATTGCAGGATCCTCCATATGCCCTGCTATATGCTTGGCAACGTAAAATAGTTTGTTGAAACAAGTTCTTTCCCTTTCCCTTGCCTTTTCTTAGGTACCTGACAATGAAAATAAGGTTTATTTGATTGGATTTGATAATAATTCTGCCAATAGTTGTATGCTTAGCATAAAATATATAACTACTGGGAAAACAATCCAGATATTGATGATTGCTTCATCGAATTCAGCTCGTGATAGTTCAAGGAAGTACAATGTTTGACCAGAACAACACAGGGTCAATATTACCATAACTGCTGTTTACGAGATCGTATTACAACTGTTGTTTACGAGATCGTATTCTCTTCGGCGTCACCATTTTCTAAGCCATTCGTAGTGGTTACTAGCAAATCAGGATAGTTTCGATGATTAAGAGAGTGCAACCACAAGGCAACTACTCCTTCCTTATGTTCTGTTGAAGCAATGTGAGAGTATATATGCTTTATCTTGAATTCCTCTGCCACTTTTGCATAATCTTTCATTGAAAGTTCTTCATGACTATCCTTCCATTTTTTATTATATGATGCAAAAAGGCACTCGTCCAAGTACAGTCCGACCTCTGGAGCAGTAGGCACATTTATGTTAACGTCCCTACAAGTTTATAAACCGCAAAGATTAAGATTAGACTAACAAATGTTGATCACAGAACGCAAAGTATTGAAAGAACATAGTGGCTTGTTCTTACTTTTGAAGGGCAGTTTCTAATATCGATTCAGGTGCACAATTCCTCATAATTGCCACAGCAAGTCCAATCATCTTACGAATTTGATGAAGCATGAAGCTCTGCCCTACAACCTCACACTTCACAAACTCGATACCTTCAACGTTAATCGTCGTGTTTGCATCAAACGAAATGATGTATCGACGAGCAGATGGATCTTCAGCCTTGGTTCGGGTGGTAAAATTATGGAAGTTATGACTCCCCACATAAAACTTCAATATCCTATTGAACCTCTCCTTCTCGTCCTCTCCGTAACTGAATCCATTCCGTTTCTCTTCCTCGTTAATTTTCTCACCATCAACAATCTTCAAATTCTCTGCAGAATCTGATTCTTTCTTATCATGATCAGAGCTATCCACGTTCACTATAGAAACCTCTTCTCTACTGTGTCTTTCTGTATCAGATTGCAATACTGAAGATTTTGTTTCTATCCCACCATGTTCAGAGCCCTCAGATTCCCTTATAAATTCACTATTCAAATTATCACTAATAACATCCTCTGTAACACACGCATCTCCATTGTTCGACGAAATGTCTACTGAGTTCAACTCGAAACTACGCTTACCTACTGCTCCAACAACTTTACGTCCTCTTTCCGAACACTCCAAGCACTTGACAAGCTCCTTACCAGACCCCAAACTAGCGAGAACACTCTCTCTATCGCGATGCGAGCAAGGATCAAGAGCAAAAACAGGAAGCAAATACACATACCTCCTTCGGTCGCAGAACTTCTTAGCGTTATACGACGCAGTCACGCGCTTGTACCCAAAGATCCTAATTGGATAGGGTAAGAACGAATTCAACCGCTCCACGAGTCCGGGAGGGTCGATGTAGAACCGACCCGAAACGACCTGACCCACGGCACTGACCCCTTTATCAGTTCGAGCAGAGCGGGCCCAGTCATAACGCTTGGGGTTGCCGCGGTCCTGCTCCGGCACGGCGCCTGAGTGAAAGAGGGCCTCTTCGAGGTCGCCTTCAATGGTTTTGGCGCCAGGGTTCTTTTGCATTCCTTGGTAACCCACGCCACAGTACGCGAAGAAAATGGCGATCTTGCGGCGTTTGTATCTCTGTTTCTTGGTGGTGTTGGTCGGGTCGCAAGGCTCCTCGTCGGAGGTTGTCGTGGACATCTTGGGTCTTTTGATGTCTGGTTCTTGCTGGGTTGGTGGGGTTTTTTCTACTGGGGTTTCCATTTTCAATGACGTGAACAGAGGAATGACCCCATCAAAGTTCTGAGCTTTCTGGGTCTATCGTGATTTGCGTGCAACCTCCGATACAACCCTAGAAGAACAGCTCACGAGTGTGTGTGTGTGTGAGTTTGGGTTTTCATTTTAGGACCGAAAGGCTTGGGCTTTGTTTACACCGAAGGGCCTAATAAAAGATTCTCTTGAAACAACAAAAATGCTTCCATAGATTGACGGTGGGACGAGTCAGGAGTCAGGACATGCACGTCAGGACTAGTCAAAATCTCTACTCCACCGTCGTCATCATCGTCATGGTAGAAAAGTAATGCTTTAAACTCGCCTTACCACATAAACGTGGGACGTTTACTCAGGCCTTCTTTACTCTTTAGGCTTAAGGGTATGTTTGGATGTACGTGAAAGAATAGAATAAAATGGCCCAAATAACTCAGGCCATTGTTTGAGAGTCTATTCTGAAATAGGATAGAATGACAATTGATGACTTTGAAAGCCATCCTTTGCCATCCAAAATCTAATATTTTGTGACCTCCTAAATTGAGGGGTCAGGGATAGAATGACATGGCTTGCCTTACAAACCCTCTCTTATTTTATTTAAACTTCCAAACAATGGAGTGACTCATTTCATTTCATTCCATTCCACTCCATTCCATTCCGTTCCATTAATTACTATTTCATTCCATTCCATCCTAAACTTTCAAACATACCCTAAGACTTAAGGCTATTGTCGAGTGGAATTAAATTCGGATTCACTAATTGTTATCAATATTTTATCCAACTTGGCTCGGCTCAACTTGATACCTTGCTCTTTGGCTCAGGCTATTAAGCTACTTTTGTCTCACCATTAGGAAGTGATGATACGTCATGTTCTCCGCAAAGGGAATCAATATATTGACTAGTTAACAAAATCAATTAGTATACCATTTGTATTTTTTAAAAAAAAGATAATGTTTTAAATACCATTCAAAAATTTAAATAGATATAGTAAAAAACTTGAAAATTCAGTCACTATCAAAAAATTAATATATAATAAAATTAAAATAAATTCAAGAAGGAAATTATCTTACCAGAAACAAGAAAAGATTTTGGGTCAAGAGCAAAGGAGGACAGCACAAAACGACGATACTCACTTAACGCAGATTGGTAATAATGGAAGTCACTAGCAGCACTACACGACACAGTATTACATACATGACTTGCATGAGACATATATGCATTACCATGAAAAAGTGAGAGTGAGTGAGCACATGAAAGTTGAGCTGGAAAGGTGATTCCTTCTTCTCTTCTCTCTATCACCATCATAACCAAAACCCAACCGTCGTCGTCGCCATCATCATTTGTTCTTTGAAACTTCAACAAATAGACGCTTCTGCACATATCTGTGCCTCATCTCTCACCAATAACGAGACATGACATGTTTGTTCTGATACAAACTTTTAGCGGGGGTCTAGTTGATATAGACGAAGGAAGTATGGAACAAAAAAGAGATTGTTGGTTATATATTATTATTATAGGGAAAATATTATAATATTTAATTTTTAGTTATTGCTTTATACCCTTCATTATGAGAAGAATGTTTCTTCGTTTTTTGAAATCTTTTTTATAATTAAATATAATTAATTAATTATAGTTAATTAAAATAACATTACAATATAATTAATTTATTTAATATTTTATCTTTTTTAACAATTAAATTTAATTAATTAAAATATATTAAATTTTGATGTAAAACAAATTTTTAACAAATTTTTATTTTTCAACATTTTTAACAAACCAATCAGATAATGGTAATTATTCTTTTATTTAATATAATCATCATAATTATAATAATTATATTCATTCACGTTCATTTTTTCATTACTCAATTTGAACCAAGCGGCCTCTTAGACGAATATATAAATAGATATTTTAGGCATTTTACTACCATGGACATGGATGCAGAGAATAATTAATGGTATTAATTCTACCGATTTAATTTAAAATTTTTGAATCATTCATTTTCATCTTATTTTTAAATTTTGAATTAATTTATTTTAATAATTTTTGTTATTAAAAACTGATTAATTAATCATTCAATTTTTATTAATTGATAAGTTTTTATAAACTAATATAAATTAATTAATATTTTATTTAACAATCTGTTTTTAATTAAACATCTAATTTTTCGATTGATAAGTACAATATTTTTTAATCATATTTTAAATTTCTTAATTTTGTTCAACTTTTGAATTAATTTTATGATGGTCTAATACCGGTTTAACTTTTTTAACTATAAATTTTTTGTCTTACCAATTTAACTTCTCGTCTGATTTTCAAAACATCGATAATAATTCAAACTTAGATAACTTCTTAATAATTAAATTTAAATAACTTATTTATTTATATATTTATAAAAATACTTAATAATTTAAATTTAAAATAACATATTTAATTTAAGTGATAAAAATACACTTTTAGAAGAAAATATACCCTTTTTTCTAATATCAAGTGTCGAGTAGTTAAACCTAATCACTAAAAGCCATTTAGGAATGCCCCCCACTTACAAGGCAAAAGCAAAATAAATATTATTCTGTTTTTGGTTATCATTTCTCTACCTAGTGCCTACCCTACAACATAATCAAGCTCACATCTCTGTGTTCTACGTGACCTTAATGGACAAGGGCACAATATGTCGCTCATTGACAATATAATGAAAATGGATAAGAAAAAGAGGGATCAGATTTCCTATTATTGCAATTCATATTTGATTTTTCAATAACTTTCAATATAGTATTTATCGAAAATATTGAAAATGTGCACCAACTAAAAAAATAAATGTTGGATAATGTTAATATCATCGTTTTTCAAAGTCTCTATTGAGTTTAATGTAAATAAATATTTTTATAATTTACAAATTAATTAAATACATCTTTTAAAGTTTTAGTTACTGAATTATTCTTTTTATCAATTCAATCAATTTTAATTACAAAGTAAGAAAAACATTCAAACTCATATGAAGTTATACCTGGACGTACCGTAACTAATGATTAAAAAATTAACTAATTCGGTTGGTTTGATTTTTAACTTTTCAGTTTAATTTATTTTAATAAATTTTGTTGTTTAAAATTAGTCAATCTATTGATTAACGGGTCAATTTTAATAATTTAATAAGCTCTTGTAAATTAAAATAAATTAATTAAATTTATTTAAAAATTTTCAATTAAACTTCAAATTTTTGATAAGTAAGAACAATTTCTTTCAATCATATTTCAAATTATATATTTTTATTTTATCTTTAGGAGCTTTGTAACCACTTAATACCGGTTGTACCTTTAAAACCTTGAACTTCTTATTCTACTGGTTCAATTTTCAAAACATTGATTCTAACATTCAAAATATATCATGTAAAGAAAATAAATTTAAATATAATTCAAGATAAATTAAACCTTTTCTATATTAATTTAATAGAATATCTATTAAAATAGAGTTTTATTCTATTAAATTTAAAATTTAAAATTGTAACGACACGTGTACAATTGACCATACATATCAATTATAAGAATTAATGCTCAAATCTTTCTTATCTATGACATAAAATCAATAACGTGAAGGTTTTTCATCAATGCACAAGTTGTATGCATGATTGAACGGTACAATTGAAAATCATTATTGCATGAGAGACCGCATGCATAAAAAGTGAGAATGGGACAGAAGGATTATTTAAGAGCCTCTTGAGCCCTAATCATTGATGGTTGGCAGCACAGATGAGACTGTTATATAAACTATTTTGTATATTCTATTCTTATTCACTCAAAAAATATTAGTTATACATTTGAAAAAATCAATATTGATCTTTATTCTTATAAAAAAATGTTTGATTATATCAAATTTTGATAATTTAAATATTTATTACTTCAATTTTTAATAATTATTAACCTATTTAAAATTATATTTTTACATTACTCTCAAATTTTAGTAAAAAATTAATGTAAAATAACAAAATAACTCTCATATTTTTTTAAAATAAAAAAGGAAGAAGGAAAACAAGTTACAACATATGTCCAGGGGATCGAGGTCCCGAGGTATCCGTTACAAGGATAAAATAACACCCAATGGGTGGTACGTCGTGGTATGTCACGCCGAGGTCAAACGTAATATCGTGATTAGCGAGTCAATCGGTGCATCTGTTGCTCTCACGATAGATGTGGCGATAAACAACGGTACAGTTCCTGTTGAGCAGCTCATGGAGACCTTGAATGATGGGATTGAGGGCCGTGGCTCTGGTAGCGGCATAGGAGATGCATTGTAGAGTCATGGTAGAATCCACCTCTAACTCAATCCGACGAAATCTTAGATTCCATGCGAGTGTGAGACCGGTAAACATTCCCCAAAGTTCTGCGGACAGCGGGGAGCACCAACCGATGTTGTGACTGAACTCACCCAGCCATTGTCCTGTATCGTCTCGTAGTAGCTCGCCGGCGGGAAGCTGTGAGTGACGCTGGTTTACTGATGCCGTCAGTATTGAGTTTCACCCACCCCTGGGAAGGCGAGTGCCAACTGAGACAGTGCTGATATCGAAGGCGGGAGCCAGAAAGTATAAATAAGTGAAGTATTATATCACGCCCTGAGAGTGGTTGAGTTCGTGAAGTATAGAGGTATGGGGTTAAAAGGTTCTGTGTTCGATTTATCCTATTTACGCTCTCTCGATCAAACTTATCGTATAAGACTTATCTAATATGAAGTATCTGATTAGCATAATTTATAGATTATTACGTCAATTTAGAAGTTTAACCAGGACGTATTTAATCCATTTCTTTTATAAAAAAATCACATAACATTTAAATATATTATTCGACAACTCATCCTTTATTGTTAAGTTCTTAAATAGGAAAGGATCCTTCCTTAGTATAAAATTTTTCATGTAATATCTGTTTACTTGTCTTTTTTACTTATGTATTTATTTATTTATTACATTTTTAATTATTTTCCTTGTTCTATATTAATTAAATGATTTATTTTATTACTTATTTGATATTTTTATTTATTTTTATTTTATTAGTATTATTATCTTTATCTTCTTTTATTTTTGTTTTATCTTTAATTACTATTATTTTATTTATATATATATATGTGTATACTTTTTTTTTTATTTTTATATAGATTTATGAGAAATATTCTCTTTATCCATCAAGGATAAAATTGGGTATTGCTGAATTTTTCCAGATCTTAAATATTAGAGAAATTTTTACTGAATTATTTTTTAAAATGTGAAAAGAAGCTGAAATCACAAAAGTGAGTTCGTGTAATTTATCATGTAAACAAAACTTTATTAGTCAAAAATTATTAAATAATAGAACCAATAGGTTGACATTAATGGTTAGTGACTTAAAAGTGATTAGGATTCCAACTTGCACCAATTAGCACCAGTGCCATTCATCTCACCCGGTTGACAAAACTTGCTTTTGTCGTCAATCAACATTGTGTCTGCCACTCTTTTTGTACATGATTTATTTTGTCAAGGTCACTTGGTTCCCCACAAATACAAGAAGATCATCATTCTTCTAGTTCATGCCAATATTAATTGCCTCTATCTGGTGATAATTTAATGTGAAAAGAAAAGGTCTACACCATTCTTCCTTAAGTTTCTCTAATTGGCACGTTTGCTTTTGCCTCAATTGGGGATGATTACGAGTTCTAGCTTTTGGACTTTGGAGGGGTACAAGATCTTCCGTGTCTATAACCCTTTGTTAACCCTGTTTCGGACTATCTTATCTATACAATTATGTGAGACTCAAAAAAATATGTGAATGAGATTGTATGGAATAGAATTAGCACAGGATTATGAGTACAGAAAATTTGATCCCTTTTAGAGGAACTATTAAAATTTTGAGTAAAATTGAAAAGTTTTTATTAATTACTTCGATTTAATTACATGGAGCAACTTTTTTGGAAAGATATAAAGAAAATGATTAATACGTTACGACCCTTTTCAGACTCCCATAAAATAAAAAGTTTTGTGTACTAAGAACGTTGATTTTGCTTTATTTGAAAATCTTAAATATATTATACTATTCATTTTTAATTATAGTTTTTTAATTTTCACCACACAGAATTTTCATTTATAAAGATATTATTAAAATTGTTTAATAATGTTCAACAATTAAATTTAAAATGTACTAATCAAAGAATTGAAATGAAATCACACTAATTAAATCTAAAATGTGATTGAAATGAAAATCACATTATGATGAAGAATTAAATAACTATAGAGGCGAAATTTATTTTTTAAGTTTAATAGTAGCTGCATCATGAGACTTTTATTAATTATTAAAAATAAATAAAATATAATTTAGGTGGCCGTTAAATAAATAACTTTTTATTTAAAATGAATTAGTAATATATCAAATTTTTTATAATTTGATATTTTTATTTGAAAATAAAAATTTATTCTTTTTATTATTTTTTAATTATCATACAAACTTTTTATTGTATTTTAGTATATATTATTATGAAAATTATAACAAAATATAACACAAATTTTGTATAATAAGTAAACAATGTATAAAGAAGTACATGATACTTTTCAAAATATAAAAATTAAAACATAAAATTCAGTATAATTAACTTAAAAATTAAAATTTTATTTTTTATAATATTGCCGATTATGGGTATCTACCCATCACCCGACTTTAAGCCTTCTTTCCATAACAACGTTCTTGCCTTTGGAAAGTTTTGCAAGCACAAGTCAACCAGCAGGTGCAGCACAATCTTAGGAATTAAATCTTCACATTTCAAGTTGTTTAAGCTACTTTGTTGAATTGAACATGCAAAACTTAGACTAGGTGACCGACTCCAAGAGAGGAACTCCGCACTGCCAGAGCAAAAGGGTGTTGATACTCGATAGCGTTTCTGTCCCTTTGACCACCACCAACAAGCATGATTGGCATTTTCTTTTGGCATAAAGCAGAACATTCCAATACCAATGGTTATAACTTTTTGAAGCCTCAGGAACGTGGGAAGCCTGATCGCTTGAGCCTCTCATGGTTCACCAATCATGAAAGAATAGTGGATTCTCCATGCATCGAGCTGTACACAAACAGGCAAAACTCTACTCTACTACAAGTACCTTTCATGCCAACATTGCTCTTTTTTTTTTTATTCCATTAGGTCTCCTGGTTTAGCCAGATTAATCCTAAGCCCCTACGATCCCACCCCAAAAGTCTAGAAGATGTAAATCTGAAACTCCAAGATCCTTCAAGTTTCTACGTAGCCTGTACACTTCTGCGCACAAGGAGACTTCACATACTAGCTTGTTCAACTTGATGATTGATCACTGGCTCCCCCTGTTCAGCATCAGATTCTCATCAGCCTCTAGGTTTTCTAACAGCTCCAACTCTTACATTGCCGCTGGAAGCGAGGCAATATTACTCTTCGAATTTCGTCTTTCTTATGGATCGAAACTTACTTTTCAGATAAGGAATTGTACCTTAGTTGGGAATGACAGTTTCATACTTGTTCTTTTAATTAGTCATACGGAAGTCAAGTAGCTAATTGATCAATCAATAATAAGCTAAGCTTGTTCTTTAGTAGTAGTAGAAGTATTGTTCAGCCTTGTTTGATAAGCTGCCAATTAGCTATTTTTTTAGCTGATCGGTATGTTTCAGGCTTTCAGCTGTTTGTCTCTTCAGCTAAAGTACCGGCTGTTTATCTTCAAACAGTCAAAAATGAAAACGCTCCTACACATGAGCGTTTTCATCAACCAGCTAATTATTTAACCTTTAAAACTTAATTATACTCTTTCTTATGTAATAAAAGAGAGAGCAACTTAAACGTAAAGAAAAGAAAAAGCTTTTTAAAAGCTTTTTTTTGCTAATGTTATATATAAAGTAAAATACTTAAAAATATATTTACATATAAGTATGATAAAATGTAGAAGAATAAATTTTATTTATTAATAAAATTAATTAACAATTATATATAAAATATGTATTATAAATAAAATATGAGTAATTATCATCTTATATATTAGTATCATTATGTAATAAATAAAAACAGAATAAAATTTTATTTTATTATCATATTGATTATTAATTATTAATAAAATTTTAATATTTTTTATTTTATTATCATATTAATTATTAATAAAATAAAAAACATATATTTATTAATTAATTAAAATTAATTACCTTTACATATTTAAAAATTATTATACTTCTATTAAAAATAATTATATGTAAATTAATACATCATTTTTTTTTTGATGCATTCAATTCCAATACATGACCTTTTGGATATGATTGAAAATCAAAATGTAGGGACAAGTTAAATTGGTTTTTCTTATATTTTTTTAAGTCATGTCCTTAGAAATCATTTTACACATAAATGGCTAATACTAAACAGCTAATTTTATCAAACATTTTTAACAAATAGCTAATGCAATCCGCTGATCAAATTATTTGATAGAATCAGCTATAAACTAACAGTTAATGCAATCAGTCGATTATCAAATAAGGCCTGTATAGTTTATATGTGTTTTTAAGTGTTAGAGTTGTAAATCCAAAGGCAAAAATTGCATTTTAAATATCAGGATTTTTAATAAAATATAATTTGAATTTTAATGTTTTAAAGCATTCAAACTAAATCCGACATTTTCAAAATATTCAAAATATACGTTAAATAAATTAAAATTTTAAATGAGATTAACTTGCTTTCAGTTAAATGTCACGTCTATATTAACATGATATTTTTATATTTTAAAATAAAAATATCAAGTAATTAGTTTTAAAAATGACTAAAAAATGGACTCAACCATTTTCAAAATTTTATAAAAATGTGTCTCATTATCATACGACAAGGAAGATTTATTCTGAGATAACCATAAACTGATTCTCACTTGTTACGTAATAGTAAAATCTCCTTTTTGTTTTTGAAAAAATAACATCAAGTTAGCATGGATATAACATTTAATTAATAGGAAATTAACTTCGCTATTTTTTTTCCCCACTTAAAGTTTGTATTGAGCGTTTTGAAAACGTTGACGTTTAATTTAAGTGTTTTAAAACGTTATATTATGCTTTGTGTTATGTTATAAACATTGATATTTAAAATATACTTTTAGCCTAAATTTGAATCCCACTTGAATAACCACTTAAATTAAGCTTAAAATTATTAATTTGTTAAATAATTTATATAAAATATATAATTAATTAATACTTGATTATAAATTATGAGTTCAAAATTTTTGGTTTTGCTTTAAACGCTTGAGTGATTACTTAAATTGAGAATAACATCTAATTTTTTATTATTAATTTATTTAAAATATTAATAAAAACGTAAAAATATATCTCATATTAGGAGGTTTTGCTTATGTTTACCTGCACAGTGCACACCATGAAAAGTTCATTAATTACTAGCTACAAGTGCAATCTACTGTCCCCACTAATGCACCATTCTCTAAAATTCCTGAAAAGAAGACAAAAGTCTCACAGATAGGAATAAAAGTTGACTCTTGAAGTTGCACGAAGTGAAGGAAACAAAGGGCATGAACTTTTACAAAAGCTTAGATTTAAAAATTGTAAGGGAAAAAAGAGTTTTCTGTGCTCTCATGTCAACGTTTGGATAGTCCCCTTGTTTCTGTAACCTATAAAATTAGAAATATTTAACTGATATAATATAAGACTAATGTGCATTTTTTTGAAGTTCTTAGTTAAAATCATTTTTTAAAGATCAATTTCACCTTGTATACAATTACAATCTAAACGATAAAAATCTTGAATGGGTTAATTTTCAGTTTGATTTTTAATTTTTTGTTTGATTTTTTAAAATATATTTATTTATTAGGTCAATTTTAGTATATTCATAATTTTTTATAAACAAAATAAATCAATTATTTTTTATTTAACAATATCTTCTTTTAATTAAACTTTAAATTTTTCGATAAGTAAATCATATTTTGGTCATATTTGATAATCAGTTGATTGCATTAGCTGTTAGTTTATTCTATTAGCTATTAGCTGATAACTGATTATATCAGCGGATTCGACCAGCGGATTGCATTATCAGCTAACAACTGATAGTTGATTATAACAGTTTATTTGACTAGCAGATTGCACTGTTTGTTAGAGATGTTTGATAAAATTAGTTGTTTAGTATTGACTGTTTATGTGTAAAATGACATACATGATTTAAAAAAAATTATAAGGGTACGAATATTATATGTCTTAGTATTTCTTTGAATATTTTAATAAGAATTTAGATTTTAAAGAAGTTATGTTTATGTTCACCTGTACTATTTTATCATTGATGAAAATGACATATAACTACATAAAACAATTATAAGAACAAACACTGTTCCTAAAAGTGGGTATCTAGGAACTTCAATTAAATGATACAATTGACTTTTGATAGTTAAAATTTTGGCATAGAAGCGTTTTCATTTTTGACTGTTTATCTTAAATTAGCTATTGGATCTGTTATTTTCCAAACAATTTTTATAGCTGTTTGAAGAGTCAAATAGTTGAAGACAACCAATCAGTTAAAAAAGCCGATTGGTTGTCTATTAAACAAAGTTTTTATATATTTTTTAATTTTATTCGATCATTAATTTGTTTTGTAACGATTAAATAACGGTTGAACTTTTTAAATTTTAAATTTATTTTATTATCAGTTTAACTTAATTTTAAAACATTGATTTTAACGTAAATATAACTATTTCATTGTCGAACTTAACTTTTATCTGTATGTTACTGTTTCATATCATCAAAGATTTATACTATTCTTAGAATTCTGCTTTATTCATTCATTTTCTGTCAATCTTTACCTTAAGTTGCATGCCTACCGAGTAGAAGACCAGAGTGACACAGCTTGGTATGAATTGGACATTTGACCTTGGTAAAGAACCTAGTTTTAGGTTCATACAATAAGACCCTGAGAAAAAGGTTTCGTGAGTGCTATGACATTTACATATTTCACCAGTAGCCTGGCATTATATTGGTGACTAGCATTTATGCTCATTACCAGAGTTACTATTCTTTGAAAATTTGACTGTCCAATGATTAATCATGGCTCTGACGCGAACCCCACTGCTCTGTACGCTGTATCTGAAAGAGAGACGAAGTTGGAGAGAAGAGTGGGTATCTAAAGTCGATATCGGTCCTCTGCAACTTCTACGCGAGTGAGTATGGATTTCTTCTGTATCTGATACGTTTCCAACTTTTCAAAATCAAGGAAAGTAAATGGGCATGGTGGTGGGTAGATTTGGAGCAATGAATGTTTGGAGTATGTGGGACGGATGTCGTTGGTACGCACGTTTATGTAATAAGTATTGTTGTGGAAGTTTGTTCTTTAACATAAAATATTGATAAGCGATGGCTTTTTAAAATTCCAGGATGGCATAACATAGCACTGCAATAGAAACAGTCATGGGGAATGTATAAAGTTTGACCAAAAGTGCAATTTCGCATTAGAGTTATTTTTAGAATAAGTGTTTAATTTTTGAGTTTTTTTTATTTTATATTTAAACTTTTAAAATTTTCAATTGCAAAATTTTATCAATTCAATTCAAAATATTAATTTTACACGTAACATATAGTGGATATATCGTATAATTAAAAATAACATTTTGACTTAATTTACATAAGTTTTAAAATATTAGTAACTAAATTAAAAATTATAAAAAGTGTTAGAAGTACCTAACTCACCCAAAAGCTAGCTCAAGAGGAGGAGTTTTGCACACTATTATAAATTATTGAATTCTCTCATAATTGTTCGATGTGGGATTCTTGACACACCCCCCTCAGTCTAAAGCAAGACTGAAAATTTAGTGGACATATTAGGCAAAGGAACATAACCGGGTACCGCCCCAAACCATCGAGACAAATTAGCTTTGATATCATATTAAAAGTGCCTAACTCACCCTCAAAAGTTAGCTCAAGAGGGGGAAGTTTGCATACTATTATAAATTGTTGAATACTTTTATACTTGTTCAATGTGGGATTCCTGACACACTCCCCTCAGCCTAGAATAAGGCTGGATATCTGATGAGTATATCGGGAAAAAGGATATAACCGGGCACCGTCTCAAACTATCGAGATAAATTGACTTTGATACCATGTTAGAAAGGCTAACTCACCCCCAAAAGCTAGCTTAAGAGGAGGAGGTTTACACTCTATTATAAATTGTTGAATGTTCTTATAGTTGTCCGATGTGGGATTCCTGACAAAAAGTTTAGTACTAAATTAAAAATATCTTTAAATGATATTAGAAATTATTATTAAAATTTACTTATATATTTTTAAATATTAAAACTTAAATCACTCGTTACTGATTATGTAAAGAATTTGTTTTTATTTGAGTAAGTTAAATTTAAATTAGATAATTAAATGTTATATTAATTAAGTTAACAAACTAATTATTAAAAGCAAAAAAACCATTTAAGATAGGATTTAAAATATTGTTAATGTTGTTTTACAATTAAAAAGCGATTTATTTAAATAATTTTAAGAAAATTAAAGTACATTTTAAACCTTTTAAGTACATTAGTTTAGACACGTGGGAGTGATGAGAGTGACGTATCAATCTAACAAGCCATCGACAAAAGGGAAGGTTATACTCTTTTACCATCTGTTTTCCCTTTCTGCTCGCCTGTTCTGTGTAATCCAGAGATAAGATAAGTGATACGTGTGACTCTTTATTCTAATGATAATAGAAGGTACAATATTAACAACATGGATTTTATTAAAAAAGAAATTTGAGTGCACACTTTAGACTTTAGAGAGTTTTAAAAATACGTAATTTTATCTTTAATTGATTAAAAATTATTCTTAAAAATACAAAAAAATTAAAAATTAATTAAAAGAAATCATTTGACAAATATTTAAATAAATAATTGTATGAAATATAAAAATAAAATTAAACTCAAAATAAAAATTAATAATAAATAAATAGACAAGTTCAAAAGAAATGGTAAGAGTGGTTGGTAGTTTATTAATAGAATGAAATAAGATATAATATTATTCAATTATTTAGGAGGAAAGTTTATAATAGAATATAATGAAATGAAATGAAAAAGAATTATTTTATATTACATATAAACAGTAAAAACAAAAATTTTCCGATCGGGAGAATTTAAGATAAAATGTAAAATGATAAACGACTTTACACCGGATTACATTATAAACCCTTCCATTTATCCTAAACAGTAATTTTTAATATTATATTCAGAGACGTAGCTA
>JAOSBK010000006.1:676265-689596 GCA_027568895.1 Erythroxylum shatona | reverse complement strand
ATGGCTTCCAAAGCCATTAATTGCCATTCCATCCTGTTTCAAAATAGATTCCCAAACAATGGCCTGAGTAATTTGGGTCATTCCATTCCATCCCTCCACTCACATCCAAACATACTCTTAGTTCACTTGAGTTACTAGAGTTTGGTTCTTGGATAGTTAACACAGGAGCCTCAAACCATATGTTTGTAAACCTGAAATTGTTGAAAGACTCAACTATCATGATTGATTTTACACATGTTCATCTACCGGATGGATCCATTAAGTTTGTTCATCACACAGGTGATGTTCAGCTAAATGAACGAATAACCTTAACTGATTGCTAACACATTTCTTCTTCCAAATTCAATCTCTTATCTGTCAATAAACTCACCATTACAATCCATGTGAAATTTAACTTCCAACCTATTTTTTTGCATAATACAGGACCGAATGACTGATGAAGTGCTTGCAATAGGGAAAGAGGTAGGCCGATTGTATATTCTAGATTCTAGCTCCTATCATCCTGAAATTATAAAACAATACACCTCAAAATTGTATCCAAGCCTTTACGTTAACTTTGTAAATATTATTTATCCTAGGTATCAAATACTGGGACAACCGTCTGTGAATGTAATGAAGCATTTGAATGAAATAAAGGATCTTTTTACTTTAAAGAGTATCTATAAGAAATTTGTCATTTGTCTAAACAAAGTAACAACCTTTTCAAACCAGTACCATTCGTTCAATTGAATGTTTTGAACTTGTTCATGTTGATTTTTGAGGTCCTTACAAACATGCTTCAATTACTGGAAACCATTATGTTTTGACCATTGCAGATGATTTTAGCATAAATATGTGGACTTTTTTGTTTAAACACAAACACCAAACTGTTCAAACACTTCAAACCTTCTTCAACCTTGTCAAAAACCAGTTTCATACGTCTATTAAAATCATGAGAACAGACCATTAGAAAACATGTGTTTATACCTCTCAACAGAATAGAGTTGTAGAATGCAAACATAGACATTTGTTGGAAGTTGCTTGGATGTTTCAATCATTTGTTTCTATCCTTTTTTTTTTTTTGCTAAAGCCATTCTCACAGCCGCCTATATCATAAATAGACTTCCTT
Organism: Erythroxylum shatona; assembly: GCA_027568895.1. Classification (NCBI taxonomy): domain Eukaryota; kingdom Viridiplantae; phylum Streptophyta; class Magnoliopsida; order Malpighiales; family Erythroxylaceae; genus Erythroxylum; species Erythroxylum shatona. The sequence continues at coordinate 688,488 of JAOSBK010000006.1, read as the reverse complement.
TATCAACCATTTCCTATAAAACCCCTTTTCAAATCCTTTGTTGCAAAGAACCAAATTATTCTGAAAACCTTTGGTTGTTTATGTTTTGCCTCAAATACATTTCCTCACAAAGGCAAGTTTGAACCTAGAGATTTCAAAGCTATTTTCATAGGTTATTCAGTTGGACAAAAGGCATATAAGGTGTATGGTTTGGAATTATAAAAGATTGTTGCAGATGATACTAGTATTCCTTTACCTATAATTTGCCCATATTCAAATGATCCAATCACCCATTTTCATCATTTCCCTTCTACCAATGTTTTTCAAACTAATCTTGTTTGTGTTTCTACATCTGATGATTTCTTACACCATACAACACCCACTCATACTGAAAATCCACATTTACCAGCAACAAATGACAAAATTCTTTTCAGAAAAAGTGTCAGAGCAAAGCAACAACCCCTGTGGATGAAAGATTTTATTTCCAATTCAGCACAATCTTCTTCATCTTTTAAATCGGTTGTACACACTCGTCAGTCATCTCCTACTATTGTTCAATGGAAAGTTGCTTTACATATTTTAAAGTATCTAAAAGGATGTCCTTCAAGGGTTTATTTTATCCTCCATCATCTTCTTTCAATCTCACTGCATATTATGATGCATAGTTGGTAACTTGCCATGTTACTCGACGCTTTCCTACATATTATTTTGTTTTTCTTGATTCCTCTTTGATTTCTTGGAAAATAAAAAAACAACCTACAATCTGCAAATCTTTGATAGAAGTTGAATATCACAGCATGGGAGCCACAATTTGTGAATTACAGTGGATTACTTGTCTTTTACAAGATTTTTAGATTTCTACTCCCATACCAATCTCTTTGTATTGTTATAAAAAGAAGGTAACGAACTTTGTGATTCATGTAAATTAGAAGGATTATGGACATCTATCACGAAAAGCCACAGAATTACTATCAAAATTTTAAAATTGAAATTAACTAATCAAAAATCGATATCATCGGAAAAAGAGGAGCTTTACCACACCAAAGTTTATAGGATATTCCAGCATAGGGGTTTAGATATTTTGGTAGTATTAACCTATTTTAACCCTATTTTTGTCTAATATGTTATACATTTAGATATAAAATAACATTGTGTTCGAATAAAATATGGTTAAAATAGGCTAATGAGAACGTATTAATAAATTTATAGCAAACACAATCTGACAGGAGCCCTAAGTGCCAAACAAAAAACTTAGAAACTCCGAATATAAACTCGGATTGCCCCTCATTTAAATCATTCCCTATTATTTTTACCTTGCTCACTCTCGAATGTTCAGAGAGCGATTTCCATTTTTGCTTCTACCATTACATCAATTCTGTAAATACCATTGATCCTTGGCATTAAAGATTGGGATATCTGACTATGACTGTAATGAAGCATTTGAATGGAATAAATGATCTTTTTACTCAAAAGAGATATCCATGTGAAATTTGTCATTTGTCTAAACAAAGTAGACAACCTTTCCAAACCAGTACCATTCATTCAATTAAATGTTTTGAGCTTGTTCATACTAATTTGTGGGGTCCTTACAAACATGCTTCAATAATGAAAACCATTATGTTTTGACCATTATGGATGATTTTAGCATATATATGTGGACTTTTTTGCTTAAACACAAACACTAAAATGTTCAAACACTTCAAACCTTCTTTAACCTTGTCAAAAACTAGTTATATGCATCTATTAAAATCATGAGAACAAACCATGGTACAGAGTTTTCTTCGAGTTGTATAATGCAAACATAGATATTTGTTGGAAGTTGCTTTGATGTTTCAATCATCTGTTCCTATTCATTTTTTCCATTCTTACAACCACCTAAATCATAAATAAACTTCCTTTACCAACTATTTCCTGGAAAACCCCTTATCAAATCATGTTTCATGAAGAACCAGGTTATTCTTTTCTTAAAACCTTTAGTTGTTTATGTTTTACCTCAAATACATTTCCTCACAAAGATAAGATTGAACCTAGAGCTTTCAAAGCTATTTTCATCGGTTATTTAGTTGGACAAAAGGCGTATAAAGTGTATGATTTGGAATTACAAACTATTGTTATTTCTAGGGATGTCATCTTTTATGAAAATATTTTTCTATATCAGTATATTGTTGCAGATGATACAAGTATTTCTTTACCTATAATTTGCCTATAGTCAAATGATCCAATCACCCATTTTCATCATTTCCCTTCTACCAATGTTTCTTAAACTAATCTTGTTTATGTTTCTACACCTAATGATTCCTTACACTATACAACACACACTCATACTAAAAATCCAAATTTACCAGCAAAAATTGAGAAACTTCTTATCAGAAAAAGCATTAGCTCAAAGCAACAACCCCTGTGGATGAAAGATTTTACTTCCAATTCAGCGCAATCTTCTTCATCTTTTAAATTTGTTGTGAGCACTCATCAGTTATCTCCACACACACCACCGACATATCGTCATTTTATTTCAACAAACTTATCTCCTACATACATGTCATTTTTGGAAAATATGTCAACTATTAATGAACCAAGCTCATATTCTTAAGCTAGAACATATGAGCATTGGCAGAGAGCAAAGAAGGATGAGTTGGAAGTCTTAGAAAAAATTAGAACTAGGAGCTAATTGATTAACCTCCTAACAAGCGAGCAATTGACGTTAAGTGGGTATATAAAGTTAAATGCAAGAATGATGGTATTGTGGATAGATTCAAGGCCCATTTAGTAGCAAAAGCTTTTCATCAAGTTGAAGTGGAAGGTTACTATGACAATTTTTTACTTGTTACTAAAGTAGTGACAGTCAGAACATTTCTTGCTATGGCAACAGCAAAGGCGTGACATTTGCATCAATTGGAAATCAACAATGCATTTTTACGTGACTTTTTAGGCGAAGAGATTTATATGGAATCTCTATCAGGTTATATAAAAGCATCTGATATGGAGACCAAGTTTGGTGGTTAAATCAGAGGTTTACTTGTTATTGAAGTCAATATGGAGACCAAGTTTGTAATACAAATAACTGTTTTACTCCTATATATAAACACGTGAATCATGAATAACAAAGATAGTGATATTGGTTTTCTACAATTGGGCATGATTTTAAATTCGTCACAATATGTTTGGGTTTAAGTTACAATATGCATTGAATGTGGTTTTTTTAATTGTAAATATGATCATAATTATAATTGTGTTGTTCAGAACAATATTTATCATTTGCAATTGAAATATAATTACATTTCATAATTTAAAAATCTTCTTTCTATTTTTGACTTAGATTTATAGAAATTTTAAAATGATAGATATTAAATTAAAAATTTAAAAAGTATGACATTAAATTTAAAACATTTTAAAGTATAATATCAAATATTGAAAGTTTATATCTCTAAATTTTTTCTTTTAATATAGGATTAAGGTTTTTTAAGAAGTGAAATTGAAGAATTTTGCAAGCATAGGAGAGGCCATCGTTTTGAAAGGGGAAAAAACATATTTTTTTAAAGATTTATAGAGTTGATTTATTTTTAAAGTGATTTATTTTAATTTGTAACAAATTAAATTTATATTAAATATGCATTTAAAAAGGAATCATAAACAGTAAATAACAAACTTTGCGATTCATGTAATCCATAAGGATTATGGGACCTATTGCAAAACGCGAATAAAACACGTTTAAAATTTTAAAATTGAAATTAACCAATCAAAAATTGATATTACGTAAAAAAGATAAGCTTGACCGCACTAAAGTTTATGGGATCTTCTAACACTCGTGTTTGGATCTTCTATTACTATTAGTCTGTTTGAACTCTATTTTTGTCCAATATGTTGTACATTTAGATATAAAATAACATTGTGTGGGGATAAAATAGGGTTAAAATAGGCTAATGAGGACGTAATTAATATATTTATACCAAATGCGGCGTGACCGGAGCCCTAGGCGCCAAACAACAAACTTAGAAACTCCGAATATAAACTCGGACTGGCCCTCATTTAAATCACTCTCTATTATTTTTGCCTCGCTCACTCTCGAATGTTCGGAGAACGGTTTCCATTTTTGCTCTATTTCAAGCTTTTAGCATCCTACCTTTCGCCATGATAATCTTGTCGCTGTTGATAATCATGGAGTAAAGATAGCAGATCGTTATGAATGGTAATGAGATCTTCTTGTTTCAGTTGACTCGCTTTGTGTTTGCGAGGTTCATATGTTCTTTTTCTTTTAATGTAAAGAACTGACGAATCTTTAATCAAATTGTTGAGTTCTAGTTTTCTGTTTTGCGTTCGACTAACTTAGGCTATTAGATGATTTTCGATCAAATTTAGCCTTCGAATTCTCCTTTTCTCAATCGATGAAAATGCTTAGTTGTTTCGATTAGCTTACGTTAACGGTGATTTTTCACCAAAACGCTGAGTTTTGATTCTTCTTTTTTTTATCGTTTGATGCACTTACAGATGTTTTTACGATAAAAATTTCGAGATCTAGTTCTCCGATGTTCATTCTATTAGATTGCATTAACAGGTATTTTTATGAAAATGTCTATTTCTAATTGTGCGTGCTTTGTTCGATTCGCTTACACTAACATGTGATCTATAGGTTTCGAGTTTCATTCTGCATTTTTCGTTCGATTTGCTTATACGAACAGTTGATGTTGTTTTTGAATTTTAGTTATGCGTTTGTCGTTGGATCGGATTTTGCTAGAGTAAACATAGCTTAGTTTCTTGTTCTGGTTGGTCAGAGATCCAGTTGGCGAATAAGTCAAAGAGTTTGCCGAGCTAGTCGGCGTTGAATTTACGCCACGCCGTATCTACTTTCATGGCACCGACCTCCAAGCTGCCGAGGTCCTATTTCAGGCTGGTGATCTAAACTTGTATCATTTTTGTTTTGTATGATTTTTATTTCTTTGAGTGTGTTTTTGGTCCTGTTTGTTTCAGTATAGTTTGGATGGAGAGCCAGAGGATTGCTTGATCAAAATGCGCTTAGTGAGGATGCAAAATACCTACCTCGCGGGCTTAGTTCGATGTGATTAGGTGACGATCAAAGTTATGCGGATTGAGGATAAGAAAATGGACGCGGACACTATATCATGGGTGAGTTATTCTGGCTACATTATGATCCCGGTTGAGCGAAAATTTTTGTCTTGATAGATATGATGATTATGTGTACATATGCTTTTGTTTTAACAGTTTTAAGTTTTCAGGCATTAGCTGCTTTAATGTGGAATGCTTAATGTGGTTTTGTCTTCATGATATATTAATTTGGTTTTGCCTCCTAGTTTTTTCCCTTAATCCTTTATCTAAAAAAGCAAAAAGTCTGATAACATTACTTGTTTTAAATAAAAAGTTTAATAACATCACTTTGACGGTTATTACTGACCATCTTTATTATAAATAATAAAAATGTTATTTTTATGAAATAATTTTTATTTAATAAGAATAATTAATAACAACTACTAAAAAAATGGCTAAGTTATTTGAAAAAAAAAATTGCATGCATTTTACTCTTTTTGTGGAGTCATGTTAAAAGGTCACGAGTACTCCCACCTTTAAATTTGACTACGTATATCTTTAGTTCTCTTCTTCCCCCTCTCATCTGTCTCTAGATTCTGTTCTCTACTTGACTTAATTGAACTTTTCAAGGGTTTCGCCTAGCAAGGATGACATTCGCAGTAGTGGAGAATATTGCAAGGAATGGCATAAAGCAAGCTCACTTCATCAACTGAGTACCTTGTATCTACTGGCCATACCTAGCCAAGTAAGCTCGCATAGAAGGTGGAAACAATGGTGGGGATTGCGTAAATCAGGTAAAAAGTTATGACCTATTTGCTTGAATTCATTTTCAGTTGCATCTCATACTGTTTTCATTATTTGCTAGGCCTTCTATTGCTATTATGATCTGATAAATAATAAGAGATTGCGTTTTCCAAAGAGATAAGCCGTTTGGAGAAAAACTAAGCATTTCTTCAGTTCTTTTTCAAATTTCGTATGCGAGAGTGATACGAGTTTTATATTTTTGTAAGAGTGAGACCCTTTATTTAGGGAGAAAAATTAAGCATTTATTCTGTTCTTCTCTCACTTTATTTAATAACTAACAAAAAGCTTCAATAAGTCCGAACTTTTTAATTATTAATCTTCAGATTACAAACTTCGGTGTTTTTGACTTCATAATTGTGTAGTTCATCTTAGTGACAGCTTCTCAATCTTTTGAGTTGCTATTTTGGTTTCAATCAGATCTGAACTTGAAAATTTAAACTTTTGAAATTTTTATGAGACTTTTTTGGGCCTATTTAAAACTCTTTTCTTTTTTTGTTTAAAAAAAGGTTCAATATCGGATATGTTTAGTTCAGTTATGGTGAATTCGACTTCTTTTTTTGAAAAGGAATTGTATTAATACTAGCAGAGCTAGAAAATATCAACCCAACGAGTCACTTAATCTGGTTTCTAAAGAAGCAACCTCAAAATAGAGTACATCAATTAATTATAGCAAATCACATCGGATAAGTGTCTTTTGTTTGTTGTTAGCAATAAAAATGGTACTTAGCCAATTTACTAGATTAACCTTGATCGTCACTGGAATTCAATGAGTCACTAGACTTCAATGAGTTACTGCCATGTATTTTGAAAAGTAGATAAGTCGTCCATTAGTAATTATCTTCCAATAAGCACTCAAAATTTACAGTTCATTTGTGGAATCTCTCAACGCGGATTGTTTAACCTAACCCTCCTCTTGTAATCCATGTGAGAATAATCATTTAAGGGAATATCTTTTCTTTTTTATTTTCCTTGTTGATCTTCTTTTGGGATTAGGGGAACACTCGTGAAACCTTTCTTCTATCTTAACAAGTTCTTCATTAGTAAACTTGACATTAAACGTATCTTTATAGTCAATTTTTTACAAGTTCCCTTGAACCTTTTAGCTACGAACTTTCTGTAGTGTGGTTTTATGATGCATCGAGAATACGTGTTAGGAAATTTTAGGCTCTTTATTTTACTCTTGAACAGCAAGGTGATTTTCTTTTGTCAGAGCTTTAAACATTTTTTTACAAATCGTCACTTTTATCTATGAATTTGAAATGTAATAAAAATACACAAGCACCAGTAAAACTGTAAAGGCATGTGGTGATTTAAGAATCGAGCGGTACTGAACTTCGAAGACTATTAAACATATGCAAGTATCAATAAAAAGTACGTGGTGATTTAAGAATTATGTACAAGTTAGAATTATATGCTTTTATTTGAAATTAAATATTTTTTGAAGTTAGAATTATATGCTTTAATTTGAAATTAAAGTGATTTAAGTTTATGAAGTTGGAATTATCTCCTTGAGAGTTATGAGATGTAAGAAGTCAATATTCAAAAAGGTACTATATCAATTGGTATGATAAAATGTTCCAGTGACTAAAGAATAGCATTTGTGTTTCTTTTGATTAGGGAAGTGTCTAAGGAACAGACATTATAAACATTTTTAAAAGATGGCGAGTTCCATAGTTGGCTTTACTATTTTATTTGAAAAGCATAAGGTCGATTTGGAAACTCAGGTCTTCCTTAGTTTTGTTAATTAAAAACAGCTAGAATATTTAAATTAGGTGAACCTATTCTCTTTTTCAACATTTGTAATTCTGTTATCGTAAAAGTGAACTTAAGTGAATAATATAAAAAATAAAAATTCTCATAAAATTAAGATGAGAAAATAATTACATGAGCATTGATTAAATTAAAAATTTTTTAATCTATCATCAATGTTAAAGAAAACTAATCAATTGATTTCAAAATTTAGTACTTAGTATATGTTTCACAATTTTATACTTACTAATGGTTGAAAACTATTCAATGCGTAATGTTTGTCGTACTCTTGTGTAATTATTATCGATATGCATTAACAGAAATTTTATTTTATTAATAATTAAGTAAAAATTGAAATATGCTTTTGAATAATTCAAAAATAAGATTAAATTTAAGGTGTTTGTTAAACAAATAAAAAAACACAAATTTTCCTAAAGTAATTTGAACTTGATATTTGTTAAACAAGTATAAACTTTTAACATTATGTTTTCTAAAATAAAAATTAAACACCTAAAATTACTTTTCATAGAAAATAAAATTTAAGATAATAACTTTTAAATTTAAAAATATTGTTTAACAAATTTATTATCAAAATTAAAAATAATGATTTTCACTATTGAAAATATTTTTAATTAAATATAATTTTTATTAAAAACAATTTGAATTTAAACTATTTGTTAAACAGATATAAACTTTTAAACATTTGGTAATTTAGATCTGAAGATTAAAATTTTTTATTACAACTACTATGACAATAGATTTATGATAAAAAATTAATTTATGATGACAAATTAGGAAAAAACTGAAGTGTTCGAAACAAAAAAAAAAAAAACAAGTCAAGTAATAAACAATCTCCCTTATTTATCGCATTTAAAAAATGAAAATCAGGCGATAACATGTTGACATATTTATGATGTAAAAAGCTATAAAATAATTGAAACAAATAAAGATTGTTCATGAAATTCTCTCTCTCTCTACATGATTCAAATTATTCGATGTACAAAATAATCAGAATTCGTGTTTTGAACAACTTTTGCAGCATTCCAGCAAAGCTTTTAACAGAGGAAGGGCAAACGGCCGCTAAGGGTCGATCTTTACCCTTCTAAGTTAGGTCCCTGCCCTTCACCAAGATGCATTGCCTGCATTCGAAATTTGGGTTTCGCCAAGGGACGCGACGAACAAAAGATGTGTAATAATATTATCAATAAAAATAATTAGAATTTCAAATATTATTAAAACAAAAGGTCTAATTAATATATTATACATTAAGTGATAATTTTATTTTTCATTTCACCCAATAGTTTTGTAGATAATATTAATACTCGAATTTTAAAAATTAATTATTTTTTATGACTGCTAATTAAAAGCATTGTAAATTATAGTTTTTACAGTTATTTATATTTTTAGTATTTGCTCTAAACATTATTATAGTAATATATTTGTTTAAGTTGTTTTTTAAAATTAAAATTTTCACTTCTAAAATATATTCCCTTTTCTTTTCCCTTTGAAAAAGCAAAATTTTAGTTGGAGGAATTTTAGCCACGATCAATTATCTAAAGTACATAAAATTTTTAAGAAAGCTATAAATTTTCTTTTTTTATATTTAGGAACTATTTTTATAATTTTAAGAATATTCCATATTAAATAATAAAAATGTTAAAGAGCATTTATGTCTATCTTTTTATTTTACTTATACATTTATAAATTCTTTTATGCTATTTTAATGTTCGTATAATTTTCGAACAATTTCAAACTTGACTTAAGACAACTTATCTAAGAAATTAAATTAAACAAAAGCATAAAAGGTTTACGAAGGTTTGGTCCTTAAAAATCTTTAATTTTTTGACTAACTAAAAATCCGTAGTGATACTAAATTATTCTAAAGACTAATTTTCGAATACCAGTTATATATATATTTATGTTGTTTCATAATTTATTGTGGAAACAGACAACAAACTTCTTTTTTCTTCCTTGGCACAAGTAAAGTTGGTATTTGAACAAAATCTTCTCTTTAATTCACAAAATAACCATTTTTCATTCCGAAAATGAAAACTAAGTAAAATTTAAAACATATTAGTAAAAATATAAGAAGATAATTTATTAACAAATAAAAAATTAATCTACATAGTTGAAACTAACCTCAAAAACTAAATCATTCATACAAGATTCAGTGTTTTTATCTAATACTTAATTTGAAATATTAAGTTGAGAAAGTTTTCACTAAGAATTTCATTATTTCTCAATAAAGATGTGATTTGCTAATTAAATATAGTGGAACATTATTATTAAATCAACAAGATACTGATATTTTGAAAAATTTTAAATTTTATTTGATTTAAGTTAGGTACGAAAACAACAGTATTATTTTGTAACTTTGTTCTAAAGTTATTCGAAACGAGAAAATTGTTAAGTATTTTAGAGAAATTTCAAATTTAAACAAACTTTACAACTGGTAAAAGAAGTAGATCTCTTACAAAATATGTTAGCTACAACATAAACATATATAGGTGAGCCCAATATCTTTTCCCAATATTCCAGCAAATTTGAACTCATAGTATTTTTTAGTGTTATCACTCTAAATCAATTACAATTGTTAAATCCCAACTAATTTAGAAAGCTGTCACTAGTGTTTCATCGGTTTCTACAGTACTTGAATATCTTTTAATCATATATCTCACGAACTATCAATGAAACTGATACGTTTATTTAATCGAATGCAATATCAAATTGCTGAAAGTAATTTTGTATGACATATAATTATGCACATTTTATTTCAATAATACATAATTTTTATAATTAAAAATTTTATTTTTAAAAATTAATAATTTTCTATTATCGATTATATTATTAAAAGATTAGATTTTGATGATATTTCTAAGAGAAGATTGATTAATAATTGTACTAATTTATAATAATTTTATTAATATGATTTCTTATATTTCTTTATATATATATATAAATAATTTTTTCAAGAATAAGGAAGCGATCATCATCGCTCACCTCTTTAGGATATTCGTAACTCCATCCTGTGAGCTGAACATACCTTCTCAGTTTCCGATAGGAAGGATCATTGACGTTATCATCCCGTCATATTCCAGTTGATCACACAATTTCGATCTAAGACCTTAAGAAAAATGTACATAAAACCACGTTGAGGATTTCTACTAGAAACAGGGGACACTAGAAATTCAAATTGCTTGATGAGGATTGTATGAAACTTACCAAATAACTTGTTTTACTCTGATATGATCTTCTCACTTAAGAATTCAGGAATTCATATGAATATGTTCAAGAGAAGAGTCATATGAATTGCTGAATTGCTGAATCGCTAAGCAGCTTGAAGCTTCATCAAATTTCAAACAATATCTATCATCTTGACCTTCTGGATGTGTTGATTCACTATGAACTCTAAGCATCTCCGCGTGACATAGAGCCATATCTAAACATAGAAGAAGACATATGATGAGTACGTACTCCTGTGATGAAGAAATGCAAAATGAGAATATAAACATGACGGTGTTTTAGACTATGCTTATTGATCCAGCAATTTATCATTCATCGTTCCAGAACAACAGAAGTGATTGCCAGTATTGAAGCCTTTTTATCGCCAAGACACACAACAAAAGGAAGAAAAGAAGATAACTACTCGGAGATAACATTATCAGTGAGTTAAGAATTTGAAACTCCAGACATCAAGAGATTATCCAGTAAACACATAAGTAAGGAGAAGTAAAGGAAATAAAAGCAAATACGGGTACCGGATAATCGTACAAACAGTTGCTAAATCGTTAAATCTTGAAAGATATCGAATACTTTATCGGAAAACAAAAAGACAAAGAGCAGGTCCACTTCTCAGTGCGCATAATATGAACGCAGAACAAGTTTTTGTCGAAGAGATGATTAAATAACCGTCCGACGAACTATTTATCATAAGTTGACAGTTGTAAAACAGTTGCTAAATCGTGATCGGACGATTTTACTTCTACTTTCTCTGAACACACACAGCCAAATCAAAGTTGTCTTCTCAGTGGACACAATAAAAACTCAGAAAGAAGCTCATCGAATAAATGACCTGAAAACCGTCCGACGAGACATTTAACAAAACCTAACTAATCATAACATTACGTCGAAAATTAATACAGTCCTAACCTCTTTGCATAGCAAGTGATTCACGGTTTGAGGAGTCAAAGATCGAACGGCGACGTCTTTGAGAAACTCCATCACCTGGTCGTCGTCGGAGAAAGGAAGTCTCTGGATCTCGCTAGACATTTCAAAAGCAGGTCACTGTGGAGCTAATGAAGGCACGTACTTGGAACGTACTGCAAACTTATATATATGTAGAGAAAGAGAACATAAAACGATCTCAACCGTTCGTTTAAATTTTAGCGCGTGCTTAGGTAACACGTGGCCTAAAAGTGGTTACTAAATCTTACCCTTTTTAGAAAAAGTTTGAACTTTTCTTTTCCCGCTCCCTTTTTTTTTCTATTTTTGTGCTTATCCGTCGTGAACTCGTGGGATCTCGCCAGTTAATTACTAGACATGTAAATAATCATTACATTGATTACATTGAATGGGCCTCCCGTCCACGTGGGCCACGTTCCCATCCAGTTGGGCCTGATTCCACCCCCGCTAGCCCGAGTCCATTCCCTCC
>JAOSBK010000006.1:643736-668344 GCA_027568895.1 Erythroxylum shatona | reverse complement strand
AAAAATTTTAAAAAATATATTTCAAATAAAATTTGATTTAATAGTTAAAAATATATATAATAAATATTATTTTATAAATAATAATTTTTAAATTTTTTATTTTAAAATAAAATATTTTTATTAATACTTTATTAATAAATATTATATAAAGATTAATTAAATTTTATTTAATGTATAATAATTATTAATAATAAAATATTCATTTTATTTTAAAAATAAAAATTTAAAAATCACAATAAAAGTTGAACTAAATAACTAATTAAAATTTTTAAAAAAGAGGCAATTTTTAAAATAAATTAAAAATTTTGCTAATAAGTTAAAATTAACGATTTGTCTAAATAACTACAACTGAAGGTCCTATAAAAATAAGAACAAAGAGGAATACAGTAATCCTATTTCATTGAGCGGTACAAGTATATACCGATATTAATTGTTTATCTAAACTTGATTTACTAGATTCAGATAACTAAATTTGGCTAGAATATTTTCTCCTTATCGTATCTCATAAAAGCATGTGGTTAAAAATGTTTGGATATATCGTGGTCATCGTCGTCGTTGTCGTTGTTGTTGTTATTATTATTATTATTATTATTATTATTATTATTGTTGTTGTTGTTGTCGTCATTATTATTATTATATATTCTATCTTTTTTATTAGATTTATAAACTTATTTTTTATAGAATTAAATATCTAAAATATAAATTCTTATAAGAATATTCAACAAGATAATAAGATATATAATATTTATACCTTTATAATTTTTTCAAAAAGGCATGTCCTCATAAATTATTTTATACATAATCAGCTAATATTAAACAACCAATCTTATCAAACATCTCTAACGTTAATGCAATCTGTTAGTCAAATCAGTCGATATAATCAACTATCAACTAACAACTGGTAGAATTAACTAACAATTAATGCAATTAGTTGATTACTAAACAGAATCATAATTAGTTACCAACTATCAGCTGATTATCAAATAGAGCTATAAGTACCTCAACTTTGCAAGTTTTCTAATTGATCGGTATGAAACGAAATTCAAAACCTTGAGTCGAACCTTACCAAGCTGTTGGAATTTGGAAAAGACCATTCTTTGATGATGTCTACGCAATCTATAGTTTGATTGTGTTGAAAAATATTATATTTATGATTAATATCTGAAATGTAGCATCAAATTTTAATTTGGGTTTGAATTTAAGCTCAACCCAAAATAAAGTCTGAAATTTTTAATCAAAATTACTAATTTTAAAAAATAAAAAAATAAATGTGGTTAGACTCGGTCGGGGCCAAACTTAAAAATAAAATTTTGGACCCAAGCAATTTATAATTAAAAAGTATCAAGAATGCATATTAGTAAAAGCCTTTAACAAAGCCAGCCAACTTGGGATTCAAATGACTTTATGTAGCAACAAAAATGTACGTATTCAAGCTTACAAACATCAAATTGAAAGCAATCACTTGCTACCAGAAAAAGAATGTGACCTCGAGCTGGGGTCATTGGAACTTTCTAATCTTAAAATTAAATACTCCTCATCTCACAACCTTAACAAGAAGCTCTGTCTTCGCTTAGAGAGGTCTTGTTCTTCGACCACTTGCCTTTCCACAAAGGAGAGCGTTAATTGGGATAGGGTATTCATCTCTAGGAGATGTTGAACCTGTGTAAACTCTTACATAAAGTTGCTGACCAAGGTACTGCCTAGCCCAGAACTCTGACCTCAAGTTCCACATTCCTACGTTGTCAAGTGGCACGTAAATTGCAGTCCAAGAGCTGGGGTATACCTGAATCCAAAACACATTAATCATCAGATTCATATTATCTGTTCAATCTATCACAATGTGAGATTAAATATGGTTAGAAGTAGCAATTACTCAGAACTGACTCAAATTCAGTCTAAAATCAACGTGTCAAATATGCCCCTCAAATCCTCTGGTCCACTAACTCTGGACCAATCCTGTGCTAACTTATCTCAGCTATTCATATGGTTAGAAGTAGCAATGTACTCAGAACTGACTCAAATCCAGTATAAAATCAACGTGTCAAATATGCCCCCTCAAATCTTCTGGTCCACTAACTCTGGACCAATCCTGTGCTAACTCATCTCAGCTATTCATATGGTTAGAAGTAGCAATGTACTCAGAACTGACTCAAATCCAGTCTAAAATCAACGTGTCAAATATGCCCCTCAAATCCTCTGGTCCACTAACTCTGGACCAATCCTGTGCTAACTCATCTCAGCTATTCATTTGACGGACCTGATCCTCTGGTCCACTAACTCTGGACCAATCCTGTGCTACCTCTGGTCCACTAACTTTGGACCAATCCTGTGCTAAAAATATGAGTTGATTAGTTTGAACCTGACTCAATACTCAGTCTGAAAAAATCCAATAACCGGATATTGTTTTTACTTTTTAGTCAATTGTATCAAAACAACATTATTTTAATGTGATCATAATAGACTATGGTAAAATGTCTCAAGTCTGACGATCAAATCCGGACTGCAATCAATGAGACAGCTCGGTTGGTTCATTGTCATCCCCAAATACGATAGCTTAGTATCAGATTTTGGTTTTACCTGAACGGTGCATCGTGCAATTCCATCTCTGAGATTGTACTGGTCCCTGCTAGCTGAACTCCACTGTCCTCCATTCATACTGCTTAGAATTTGTATGAACAAGAATTAGAAAATAGCATGGTTTGCAATTGGAGGTTCGGATGGTCGTCACAATTTATTGTAATTGAAACTACACAATCGCAGTATAACCCGTAATCCGTAATTTAAAACATCGAAGTTTAGCATTGAAGTGGAAATTATTGACTCCACTACTTACCCAACAACGAAGAAGCTGTAACCATCAAGGTGATAGCTCTGCACAATATCCTCAGTGTTTTGGAAAACGATCTCCACATATGCTCTGTAATCTAGCGTCAAGACTGAAGCGTCAAGGTATATACCTCCACCGTAAGGTCTATCGGATATACTGTTTTCCCGGAAAACTCCCTGAATTTTAAAGTAGTCAGCGAGTTTTAAGGGAGTGTCTCCGGCGACGAACGACACACTGTTCATGGCATATCTTTGCTTGCCATTCACTTGACCTGCAGAGCTTGAGAGTACTACGGTTCTGGTTGTATTGATCATACCATAATGGTATGAGCCTTGTGGATTGGGCCTTGGCCCACTTGCTGAAAGATTAGTCCTGTTAACAAACCAATAAATACAGTCACTAGTGAATCAAAATTCAATTTAATTCGGATGTAAAGTAAAAACACTTAAACAGAGTTAAATAAATACATAATTTATTTTAATTTTTATATTTTAAAAATTATCACTTTTGTTATTATTTAATTATTATATAATTTCTTCCGTCATAATATGTTATTTTAGTATATATTCTGACCCAAAACAAATGAAATTCTAATATAATATCATTTTGCATATATAAATAGACATAAAATTAATAGAAGAAAATATTTATATGATAACTAGACAGTATTATAAAGAGACAAAAATAAAAAATGAAAAATAAAAAATCAAATCAAATCAAAATCTAAGAAGCACGGACACGAAACACGGGAACACACCAACTTCTAAAATTTAGTAGACACGGAGCATATATTCAAAAATCATAGAGCATACATTACATTTTTTTTAGAGGAGCTTATAAATTAGCATATATTTCATTAAGCCGTGTCTAAGCTGTCTTCAGATATATCCGAGCTGACAAAAATTATTTTTTAATTTTCACACGTACTGACACGTGTCGGACAAGTGTCCACCGCGCGTCAGATGGGTGTCCGACACGTGAACACGACTCTATTTTATCGTGTCCGTGCTACATAGATAAAAATGAATGTAATTAATTCTTTAAAAAATTCAAAATTTGAAGTTAAATCAAATTTAAAATTAACTCGTTGGCTTCAATTTGAATCGAATTAAACCGGACCAGAACGTACTACTATGTCTAGGTAAGAAGCAAGATATAAATGATAGGCTAGTTTTACCTAATGGAGCGAGCCTGGTTAAGAGACCAGTCAACCTGAATGGTAGGTCCACCTGGAGGGGGGCCTGAAACTGGACCAGCAGAGTTAGAGTAGTGAAGGACTCCGGTGGTGGTCAGGACCGGGGTGGTGAACCGACTAGATGCCACAATATAGTAATCTTGACCAGGTTGGTCGGCCGTAAACAAAACAGAGTAAGATTGGCCGACATGAACGTCGAGGGATGAATACGTAGTCTGAAGAGTATGTTTTCCCTCCACTTCGACCAACTTCAATTTGTGGTTTTGGATTCGGAAGTTCAGAGAACTCTCCAATCCCACATTTGATATCCTGAGCCTGTAAGTTTTTCCTGAAACCAAATGAAACTTACTCACCATAAGTTCTGAAAGGTTTACTGAAGCAAGCAAGATCAGTACTGTACCTTGTTCAACTGTCAGGGAGTAACCATTGGAACCACGACCATTGATGAGGATGCCATCAGGGAGTGGAAGCTTTTTGCCATTGTCCAAGTGAGCTCTCAAGTCCTACCACAATGAAATCTTTACGTTTTAATGGTCAAAGGGACGTGGACATTCCTTATTGGTTGACCATAAGCACGATGACAAGACGTGGACATTCCTTATTGGTTGACCATAAGCAGGATGACAAATTATATATTAATTTTAATTTCATCGAGATCAAATTTAGATATAATTTTTATATTTTAATTTTAATTTAACTAAACCTAGTCTTATAAATATAATACGATGTCATTTTTTATTAAAAATAACATCTCTTTTGCAAATTTAAATTTTTTAAAAAAATTAGACTAAAACAAGTCGGCTACCTTTGGCCAGATTAGGCATGGACTCAGGCCTGTTGCCTCAAGCCTTAGACCGAGCCCAAGCCCAAGCCCAACTCAGCCAAAGGTAGCCAACTTGTCCTAGTCTAATTTTTTTTCAAAAAATTTAAATTTAAACCGAGTTCAAGCCTCACTGTTAGCCCAGCCTTAGTCCGACTTATTGTTATTCCTAAAATTGACCAAATTCAAATTCATATTCAATTTATAAATTTTCAGATTTAATTAAGTTTAAATTTATAATCAAACTAACAATTTATTTGAAAATATTAATCAATTATAAATAATTGATCCACTAATCAAAGTCAATAAATTAAATTATATTTAAGATTTAATTTCAAAATCTAACTTATAATTTTTTAAAATTTAGATTAGTATATAATATTATTATCATTACAGCATGACCAATGCACATACATTGTTTGGATGTCATCAACAGCTGTAAAAGGCAGAAGTCATTTAAGTTACATTAATAGCCAACGCGTGCTGGTCTTCCGACATGAAGCATGCAATTATTGAGGATGTGGGCAATTTTTCAGGAAGAACACATGCAAGAAAAACGACGCGTCGTTTTCTAACTAACTATCCTTTTCTCGTCAATAAGCAATCAAGTCGAGATTTGGTGGAGCTTACCGTGTGATTGGACTTGTACCAATCTCCGATGAGAACGGTGTAATCGCCGTCAGGATCAGGGAAAGGAACGGGAATGCGAGGACGGCTGAGGATTCTGATGCCGCCAAAACCACCGGCGGCTTTGTGGAATGCCAGAGATGGGAAGTAGTAGAAACTTCCAATTTGGTCTTTAACTTGTAGGATGTACGTGAAGTTCTGACCAGGAGGTATCGGGCAAGTTGTTCCAAAGACACCATCCTCGTATGAGTTCCTCCTCTGCTGAATTCCATTCCTGCAAAACACATGTGCCACTTGCTACTTAGGTTGTTCGTAACTTAATTAGTTATGGGCAAGAATTGAATGGCAAATGCGTGATAGGGATAGGGATTGGGTTGTTAGTTGGTGGGTTTTCTTGTTTCAAGGTAATAAATGAGTTCATTGTGACACTGCATGAAATCGTCTGCCTCGATTCTGCAAACGCCACACGACAATTAGTAATGCTGCAATTCAAAGCCTTGAGACGCCAGTAAACTTGTTAGAAGTGCCTAATCCACTTCTAAAAGTTGAAGTTTAGACATAATTATAAATTGTTAAATGCTTTTATATTTATTCAATGTGAGATTCCTAATATACCACCCTCAGTTTAGAATAGGACTGAATATCTAATGAACATATTAGACAAAGAGATATAACCGGCATCGCTCCAAATTATTGAGACAACTGACTCTAATACCATATTAGAAGTGCCTAAATAGTTGTTTGATGTAAAATTTCAGACAAAACTCCCAACTTAAAATTAAAAATTTATAAAGAAATGAAGTTTTATTTTTTAATTTTAAAAAGAGATCGAATCAAAATTTTTATAATCAAGATCGAGTTCGAGATCAAATCAAATGCTTTGAGCCTAATCAAACTTAAATTTATATATAAAATTTTAAGTTGAACAATTTCACTTGACTAGTTATAGTCTCTAATTTTAAAATTCAAAATTTTAAAAATTAGTGGAATATAAAATGAATTTAATATGATTAAAATTATCCAAATTATTGAAACTTACTTAAAACACTTAAGAAATTCTAAAATTTAAAAATTCTAAGAAATTCATAAATTTCAAATTCCTCTAACCACCTTGACGCCTACTTAAAACTAACCCATAAATTAATAATGCAATGTGAATAGAGATGACTGATTAGACTCAACCATTTATCTCCAATGATTTTGGTAAGTTTCAGCGCAATTAGGGCGAATAGATACAAACGAATGACACCAAAGTTGATCAGATCTATCCAACTCACTACCATAACCTAACACATGAGTGATTACACAAGCAGAGTGACTTACTCAAATATGCTAAAATACAAAGTTGCAAAGAAACAAACGTCGAGAAAAGGTAATGCGTGAGCCAACTACCAAACATTTGACACCTAGACATTATCTTTTCTAATACCAAATCTCAGGAGATCCGAGACAAAACGGGAACAGATCTGTTGTTTCAGCTATTCAAATCTTAAAAGGCACAGTAGGACGGCGTATCTTCTGCTCCAAGACAAAACTAAGTTCAAATCACATGTTCACTCTCTAATTGACGCAGGAAATGAGGAATGAGTAACATTTTTCTGTCTGAACAGAAAACAAAGTTCACGAGATGAGATAAAGAGAGTGAAAGAGACCGTACCATGAGAGCAAGAAAGGCTCGTCTAAGCTGTTAAACACGTTGATAATGAGATTGTCATTAGTAACACAGTGAATATCAGGACCAGGGAATTGCCCATTGATGAGGATACCCTGTCAAAAACATCTATCAATCAGAATCTCGTACAAATTAACTAAGGAGTACTAATTTAATGACAATACCAGATTTGGAGCACAGACCTGTTGGCGAACTCCAAGTGGGTATATGTCCCCATAAGTGACATTCCAGTTGAAGAACCTGTAAGGATCGTCAGCTTCAACAATGGAGAAAAGGGTCAGTACGGCAACGCATAAAGCTTCGAGAAGTGTGCTTGTACCCTTTGAATTCATCGGAAATGTCTACTTTTAGACGGAGACAGAGAGACCCTTTTGGGATTGGGAGTATTTATTATACTCGAATGAGTATAGAAGAAAGCAGAGCACAGAAAGTGAGTGAATGAGTGAGAGAAGATTAGGTGGTTCGGAGGAAGTAGAACCAAAGTGAGGGATCATTAGCGGCAAAGGCAATGAAATGAGAGGGAAAGAATAAATAGGAGGTTAAGTCAAATCACCGAAAAAACTAAAAATTTATAAAAAAGGAAAAAGAAAAAGAAAAAGAAAAAGAAAAGAAAACGAAGTGTCGGTGATGGGGTCCACTCATTTTGAATAGTGTCGTGCAAGTTGTCTGAGATTCTCCCACATGGCGGTGTCTGGTGTTTCAGTGGCGGTCTTTTGTTTTTTTTGACGCACATGCGGAGGATTAAGCGACGTCGTTTCTTCTTGTTTTCTATATATTTTTGGAATTAGTTACTTGATAAATGAATAAAAATTAAATAATGAATTTGATGTAAGTCATATATCTTTATAATTTATAATGGGGTTAGATCTATCTTACGTTTCCAATTTTAAGATGGATTAACATAATTGTTTTCGTGGTAAAAAAACCAATGAAATGCACATGTGTGACGTACGGTTCTGTCTTCTGATACAAAGTTATTTAAAAGGCAGATGAAACAACTCAAACGTCTTAACCTTTTTTTATTTTTTAATAGAAAAAGTATTTTTAAAAATTTTAAAATTAACGTATCCATATTGAATATTACGAATACCGTATTAAAATTAATATTAAATTAGATCATAGTATGGTATTATACCAGTATCGATTAATACCAAGTATCATTTTGAGTAATTTTTTAAATTTATTAAATAATTCTTAAATTTTTTAAAATTAAAAATAGTTCATTATCATAATGTACAATTATATTGTATATTTTAATCATATCTTTAAAAATTATAATAATAAATAATAATTACAATCTTAATTTAATTTATAAAATTAAATTAAAATTAAATCATGTTTAGTAAGAGCACGCTTTTGCTTCTAATACTATCTCCAATATTACAGTAAAATTTTACACTAAATTTAGTGTAAAAAGGAATAATTAAAGAATCTTTTTATACCAAAGTTTTTTACACTTCAGTTATTATACACCAAATTTAGTGATCAAGTACAATAATTTAGTTATTAACTGTTTTATTTATATTTATACAATAATTAATTTTATGAATTTATTTTATTTATAAAATAAAATAAAAAATATTATTCATAATCAATTAATATACTATTTATTTAACATAAAAAATTAATATTGTTATAATTTTAGTTTAATTGTACTTTCAAATTTGGTTATAGGTGTAATTTATTTTAGTACGGTTATATTTCAAGCATTTTTGTTAGGTTTTAATTTTTTTTAAAAATCAATTTTGTTGTCTATTTTACTTTTAAGTTTATGTGCTTTTTATTTTAAATTTACTCTTTACTATTAAAATATTTTATTAATAAATTTATAATACTTTTAAATAAGAATTATAAATAAATTTAATATTATGTTTATTATGAATGTCATTTTATAGGTTTCACCGAAATCTTTGTAACAGTATATTTTGTGTAAAAAATGTATATTTTAAATTTAATTATTTAACAAATTATAAACATAAGTGTATAAAAAAATATGTAAATAAGAAAATGGTTTACAACTTTTTGCACCAAATTGTTACTATTCATTACATCGAAACGGTGGTCTTGGAAATTTAATACACCAAATTACCAAAATGGTCTTGGACCGACCATCCACCGCAAATCTCGGATAGATATGTCAGGCTAGAATCGAAAGCCGAGAGAAAGTGAAGATCTGTTCACATTTCAAATCGCTGCAAGTAACCCACAAGCTTATATTTTTCCTTTTTCCTTTTTTATTTGTAATTTTTAAAATTATCCACAGCATGTTCTAAGAAGATTTTAATTATGAGAAAACACCTTTAAGCTATCTAAATTGAAACTAATCCTCACTTAAGTCAGATAGATTTTTTATGAGAGACAAAATCTTGACCCTAAATTTTAAATATCTGCATACATGAAAGAGATTTAAACCCACGTATTGCGGAGAAATAATAATTATGAGTTTTAACTCCCCGTAACAATGTTTAATTTCAAGATATTTACTATTTTTTACTGTATAATAATTTATAGATTAGATTATTAAAAAAATGTAGCTTACAAAATCAAAATTAAATTTAATAATAATTGGTAAATCACGTATTGCTGACAAATAATAATTATGAGTCTTAACTTCCCGTAACAATGTTTAATTTCAAGACATTTACTATTTTTTACCGTATGATAATTTATAGATTAGATTATTAAAAGATTTAATGATTTTAATCTTACCAAATTCAACATATTTCTAATTATATTCAATCATATTTAAATTTTTTAAACAAACGAACTCAAATAAATGCCGGTAAAATTCGGCCTAAAAATTTTCACTCAAATCTTGATTTGACATGAAATTCTAAACTAAAATTTGAGCTCGGATTTGGATGACGCGAAGTCTAATTAAATTTAATTAAATGTATATTTTTTAATTAAAAATTAAAAATTATTATTTAAAAATTTTCTAAAGCTCAATTAACTTAAACCGAATTTAATAAGTTGGAATCAAGGTAAGTTTTGTCGAGCCTAATTCAAACCCTTAACAGGTTACATCATTATGTAACAAAAAATGGACTTTGCTTTTTTCCAAATAGGATAGAGATCGGGTAAATTCAAGTCGAAGATTAAAAAGACTTTATTCTAATCTAATCAATTTAGACTGTATAGTGTATACTTATAAATTCAAGTTACCCTTTTTTTTTTTTTTTTGAATACAAGGGAAAAGAAAACAAGAACAAATTAGGGTAGAAATCGGCGAAACAAGGCGCCGTGAGAATCATGGGACATAGATGCGATGACAAAGCGACGGTGCCTCCTGAAGGGTGTGGACTCCGAGGCTAGAGTAAGCAGCAAGAGCAGTAAGGTTGTTCACACTCTAATTGCCTTCCCGATATACATGTTGTAACTTCAAGTTTCAATCGCGACACAACAGCTCTCGGATACCTGACACAAAAAAAAAATAGTCAGTCGAAGGTAGTCTGACTGTGGAGAGGATATTTATTTCCTGTAGGGAATCCACTTCGAGGATAACTCTCCGGAAGTCCATATGCCATGCCAAGTTAAGACCCGAGTGGAATCCCAAAAGTTCTGCAGTGATATGTCATGCCATGCCAAGTTAACCCAATTTTAATTCATCAGCTTTAGATTAGATCAAAACTGATTTTAAAAAGGCTAAAGACCAAGATAAACTCATTTTAATTTAAGTATTTTGGAAGCACGCACGAAACCTGCCTACTCAATCAAAATGAAACGCGCAAATGCCCTCCTGCGGTCCTGCCTAAAGCTCGTCCTCTGCTTTGTTACTTGTTAGCATATGTGAACACATAGCCTCACGCCGGTTTACGGAATAAAAGATGTCGTTCCTTGCCTTCTTAGCGTAATCATTTAGTAGGTGTTTGGTTTTAGCACGAGCTTGGCTGTAAATATGAGTATAATAATAAAAAGGGATGGGTATGAAGTTATGAACTCGTAAATATGAGTATAATAATAGAAAGGGATGGGTATAAAAAATAAAAAATAATAATATTTAATTTATAACTTAGGTTTTTGTACAAATAAAATTGTAAAATTGTAAAACCAAATAAAAGTAATTCTTCTCTGTATCAAAAGATCAAGGCTTTATCAAAATAAAGAAGGCATGATTTTTATGAAGAAACAGACGTTGAATATAGATAAAGGGCTTGCGTCTTTATAAGAAGGTTAAAAGCTGTAAAAAGTACTTCTGTTTTGTTGTTCTTGAATGCTATTAAGAGCTTACAAAACAAATAAACAAACACCAATGTAAAAGACGATTCGCTATGTGTTTATCATTTTTTTTAAAGAGTTAAAATCATATGCGAAAAATCAAATTAAATCACAAAACAATAATTATAAGGAAAAAAAGGAGCAAATTAGTTTTATAATTCTCGTTCAATCTGTAACCATATGCACTTTCACATCATCAAACCATATAACAGATTGGTTATTCTCTTGATTAAATCATAAAATGAGAATATATAAGAGAAAAAAAAGGAGTAAAAGCCCTATTTATAATGAAATGAAACTAGGTTCTATCCAGTTTACTTAACATCAAATTAAAATAAGAGATTTCAGAAAATATATCTAAAGGTACATAACAAAAAACTCCTTTATTAATGAGACACGATAAGACAAGATGGGAGATCGTAAAAAATTTAGAGACGATAAGAAAGTAAAAAGAATAATAAGGCAAAGGCTAAAGATAAAAGAGTAAAAAATAAACATGATAAAAACATAGATTGAAATAAAAACTTGATACCCACATAGATGGATGGCTCAGATGATGTAGGGCCAGGGGAAGGGGGACAGGGGATACCCCCCTCCAGTTCAGGGCCAGCTCATGATTGCTTTTAGGGATATCATATCATCAAGCGACAGTATCGAGTCTCTGTTACATAATTGATTGCACCGTTCTCACTAACATGTCTCTTGGTTACGAGGGTCGATCCTCTGTCCCAACAACCCACTACCAACCCTGTCTTATTGCATTTTAGCTTTCCATTTATGTGGAACCCACATAAATGGAAGGCTAAAATACAATAGGACAGGGTTGGTATTGGGTTGTTGGGACAAAGGATTTGAGAGGCTTGGTTACAGCTTGCAAGCAATCCTATCATGAAAAGACCTCGTCCCACTAATGTTGACAGTTTAGATTAATGGGTAAGATTCAGAAAGCCGAAAAGTCCGAAACTCGAAACCTGATCAAACTCGAAATTGACCCTAAATAGCTAATTTGAAGCCCCTTAAAATTTGGACTACATGAGTCCTCTAAATAATACTTCTTCTTATCTAAAATAAGTGTCATTTTAAGGATATATATATTTATTAAAAAAACTAATAAAATATCAAATATTTAATATATTACATGTTAAATTACCTTAAAAATATAATCTGCATGATTAAGATATGAGAGAAATTAAAAGATAATTTTAAAAATAAAATTATAAACATGCATAAAAAATCGTAAACGACACTTATTTTAAATAATTAAAACCCCTCTAAAACGACTTTTATTTTAAACAGGAGGGAGTATTTATACGAACTATTCTAACATCTTTTTACAGTATAAGTGATGTAACAAAGGAATAAAATAATTATTTTTAATAATAAAATATAAAGTATTACTTAATTTAATTTATTTATAATTTTTTTTAATAATAATGTATTTGAAAACATAAATTTAAGATAATAAATGAATAACTAAACATAAGAATAAATTATTCTTTAATAATACATTAGCTATTGTACCCCATTAGTGTTTTGGTCTATCAGGATGAAGAAAGAGTGAGGATTTCCCAAAAATTGAATCCCACGTCAAAAATCCAAGCTTCCACAACTTTTGCTCTCGATTTGCTTTGCTCGGCTACTTTGTCCTGTGTCCTTCGCATCACCATTATCAAGGCCTCGGCTTCTCCCGATACCGAGCTTCGGCAAACCTCGGTTCAGGCCCTCCAGCAGTACACAAGCTTTGCACCATTTCTGTTTATACAATAATTCCACACATTATAACAATCAGATTATGAAAACTGGACATATTATAACTGTAGAAGCAACGGTCACCTGGCTTGAAATGTAACCACAACGTTCACAGGTTCCCTGCTCCGGCATCTTCGTTGAAGTGGAGATTCTGAAGTTCTCGCCGGATTTTATAATGTCGAGTATGGCCCTAGGTCTGAATGAGATCAATATGTCGATATGTAAGTAGTAAAATAGCAACTAAAAGCCAAATCCTGTCCTGAATTCAATGGCAGAATAGAATAACTGGGTAACAACCTCATTCTCTCCAAATCTTTAATGAACTCCCTGGCAAAACCACGATATGCATTTGGAGAATATATACCTGCAATATGTAACCCCTTATTAGAGGGATAGAAGATGGATTATTTCACAGCCAAAATACGGACAAATGCAGTATATGTAACGGCCGAGATGAGAAGAAGGCAAGACAGGGATAACAATTAAAGAAACATGCTTAAGGAAAATGAAGATGGTGGTGGTAAAAGAAAAGGAGTAATTACATTCAGTGGAGAAGTAGTCCAGCCTTTTGAAATAGGCATACGTGTGAATCTAGTTAAGGTTCTCCATCACTCACAACTGATAAAAATGAAATCAGAACATTAAAGAACATGTATTTCTATACTAAATCAAGTAATTAAGAAGCTCAGGATATATGACAATCTCCTTCTCATAGGTGTACTTGAAAGGCTTGCATCTCGGAATCGGACCATCTTCACCAGTCGTTATCGAGGTGCATCTACTCAATCTACAAAGATCCAGTTGTAATAAACAAAGCAAGTATAAACACAAGAATGAGAGCATAATGATGTATGGAAATTGCATTACCGAGCAATATCACCACGCAAAATATTCAAGAGAACTGTTTCAGCAATATCATCTGCATTGTGTCCTGTAACAAGCTTGTCTACTTTCAACAACGCAGCACCTCGATCTAGTGCCTTCAATACAAAGACATCAAACAATCAAATCAAAGCTAAAAATTTGAGGAAAACATTGTTATGGTGGATAATGAAACTTGCAATATAGTCCAAATAATACATGTTTCTAATAGTTCAGAAGCAAAAACAATTAAAAACCATTGATACCTGCCGCCTGAAGACACCACAAAAAGTACAATTGTTCTTCAGACCAATCATCTTCACTATCTCATCCATCGTCCATCCATACAAGTCCTTGTAGGAAACAATCTTTAATGGCAGACCGTACTAGAGAAAGAGCAAGAACCCAATTTAGTAGGAAGAAAACCAGTTATGGAAACTTTATCAATTGTCCAAACAATCCCAACATTCAATACCAAACCTGAACTTCATTTCTTTTAACTGTTTCAAGTGAATCATCCCTGTATCCAGTAATCCCTTCATCAACCGACAAAAGGAACAAATCTAAGCCGTAATTGTGCCGGCGATTCAATTCCGATAACACATAGGCAAGCACCGTAGAATCTTTTGCAGAAAAGAACAAAATATTAGAATGCTAAACAGACGATTAAACAAAAAAAAAAGTAAAAAAAACATAATTAAATCGGATTGAACACCTTTTCCACCAGAGGCACCGATAGCAATACGCTCACCAGGGTTGAACAGCTTGTTGTCTACAATCACTCTGTGGATTTCATCCTCAAACACCTCATAGAAACACTCTCTGCATATCTGTTTTTCGATTTCGGAAGATCAGAAGGTGAATTTTATTGAATCAAAATAACCAAGCACAAGGAGAATGAATGAGAGAAAATTTGTTTCACCTGGTCTAGGGTTTTAGGTCTTTTGAGAGCGGCTCTCCTCTGGTTACAAAGGCAACAGAGACGAGTCACAGTCCTCCGGGGTTCTTTTGCCTCCATGTCTTCCATTAACACACTCACCCAATAAGCGCTTATTTAACTCCGCCTTCACTCTTCAGCCTCTTAGCATCAGTAGAGGTCTTTTTTTAAGATCAAAACTTTTGTAAGAAATGTTTAAAAAACTGCTTTTTTTTAAGAGCTTCAATTATTTATTAACATAAAAATAATTTTAGTTTTAATTATATTTTATTTTATAATAAAAATTATTTATTTATATAAAAATTATTTAAAATATATGAAACATATAAATCACAATATATTAATTATTATATAATTTTAGATAATATAAAATAAAAATAAAAACATATTTAACTAAATTTTTTATATGGATTATAACATAATTAAATTAATATAAAAAAAATATATATATAAGTTAAATAATATTATATAAATTTTAAAATAGATATTTAAATTAAGTAAATAGTTAAATACATAATAAACGGAAAGATGAGTTTGCAAATATTGTAAAAATTATGTATAAAATATAAGGATAAAAGGAACTAAAAATAAGCTGATTAATTGATCTAAAAAATTATCCAAAAAAGTCATTTGAGAGATTTTTATTTTAAAAGTTTCAAATTTGAGATTGTCAAAATAATCATATCTATTAAAAAAGAGTTTTTCTATTTTATAGTGAAATATTTATTTTTTTAAAAAAATTATATTAAAAAAATATTTATTAACATCCTCAAAAGCTCATAAGGTATTTTTTTTTTTGAGGGGAAGCTCATAAGGTATTTATTCTTATTCCGTTTGGTCCAACCTAAACCGATCTTCCCAAATGACCAGGCCTAATTTGTCATACTTAAATGTAATATTTTAAAAATCAGGCTAAAATTCAAATTTGAAAAATTCAATTAATACTATACTATGAACAAAACAATTAAAAATTAAATTAAATTAAAAATATAATTAGCTTTATCTATCAAAATTTTAAAATTAAATTAATAAATTATTAAGCAAAAATCAATTAATTAATTATAGTCTACAAAACTTATTATTTAACTAATTAATTCATCATTTTTTATAATAAAAATTATTAAAATAAATCAAACCAAAAATTTAAAAACCAAACTACAAAGGTTAAACGGTTTAAAACTTTTATAATTAAAAAAACTAAACTGATTTTTAATCATTGCTTAAATGTATTTATCTCCAATTTCAATTAACCACAAAAGATTAGAAATTTATGCGCACAAACTCGAGAACTTAAAATGAAACTGAATATCGAAACAGGCTTGTTCCACAACTTGTACAATAAGCATCCAAGTACTAGTGCACCTTTAGATTCCGAAACCTTTGATTGTCTACCAATAATCATACAAGACCTAAATTCCGTTGTGAATGAACAACCAGTAATTACGAATATATAGCTTAAAAACAATCCTCGGATTGTACAAGAATTTTACAAGATCAATGGCATTCGATTGCAAAGTGACTAGCAGAAGAAGCAATTGTTTCCAGCAAAATCCTGCCGATCTTGGCCGGTCGAAAACACGATAAGCAAATCGCTAGAAATCAACACTTATCCCGTCCACGGTCACCCTGAAGTCGTCGACGTACATCACGCTGCAGTATCTCCAGGTAATCCTGAAGAAGTAGAGTATAATCATCGGCTAATGCATACATTGCAAGCGAGGAAAAAAATAAAACATTAATAGAGCAATAAAAAAAAATAATACTTACATTGGCTAGATCCTCATTGTTGCTCAGTTCACGTACAGCTTCAACAGAAGCACTTCCATTTTGGTCCGCTCTTACTGCGTTTTCAACTGCAGTGCGAAAAACATCTTCAGGTGTATCAAAATGTCCAATTATTCGAGTCATTTCCTCGGTGTCGATCTATATAAGGATGATAAAAGGTAAGTGAGTTGAGGAAAACAAATAAACTGTACAAAAGACACTCTGGCAAGCAAATGAACCCCTCCAGCGAAACTTGTGAGCAAAGGATTCATCATACCTGGTTGGCTGAATGGATAGATCTTCCATCTCCACTCAGTTTTCCCTCATGAAGTTGCTGCTGGGATTCAGGTTGCGCGCCAACAAACGGTGGTGGTGTAGCTGATGCATTTCCAAAAACCTGTGAAACTACCGGCATCATCTGTTGAACCATCCTTGAAAGATCGATCCCGCCACCTTGGCCACCGCCCAACCCTGAAAACATATTGCCAAGATCTTGACTGTCGACCTGCTGAGCAATTTGACTGACAGAAGACATTACTTGAGGATTCTGAGTGAGCTGTTGCAACATATTCCTCAACATATTGGGAGAACCAAACCCAGTTTGTTGTGAGAAGTTTGTCAACAAGCCATCCATAGCAGGGCATTGCAAAACCTGAGACATTTCACCAGCAGCATCAAACTGGCCATCAGATTGTTGCTCTCCTAGAGGCCTATTATCAGCAATATTTTCCGAGGAGGCTGCTTGACCAGAAGGTGTGGTGTCCGGTCCTGCTCTGTTTGATACTGCACTGCGGGATGCAAGAGATTGTAAAATCTGCCTACCACTCATTCCAGTACCAAGGTCATGATCATGTGGGGAAGTGGTTGTTCCAGAATCACCATTCTTGACCATTGACTTCAGCTGCTTGACTCGCTTCTAGACATCAGTGAGAAATCCGTCAATTATTCTTTTCTCTTTTCAATTACAAGGAAAAAAAGGCATTAAATGACAGAAATAAATAAAATGGATATAATTACATAATTCAATGTTTTTCCAAGACGAGGCAATACATAAGAATCCGATTTATCATCTAATTACTACACTGAACACTGATGAAAATATTGATAACCAACACAGAGCACTCATGTTTACTAAAATATCATGAAGTCATTACTGAAAAACACCCCATAAATAGACGAATTAAAGCTACCAGACACCCCATTTAGCAACTAATTAAAGAAATTAAAAGAAAAAAGTTCAAATACCTTGCGGTCCAAACCCCCCAGCCCAAGTCCTATTGGAACAGATCTAGCACCATCCGGAATGTCATGCTGATTACTGGAACTTGTAGCATTTTCTGAAGTCCCTTCTAACTTAAGCAAAGACTCCTCACTTGAGGATCCTTCCGAGTAAGAATCCTTGGCAGTCACTAAATTCTCCCTGGTCTCATTGTTGCAAACTCTAGTCTGTTCATCCTGTGTTATATCCTCAAAATAACTTGTATCAGCAAACAAATGGTGAAAGGTCAGTATAAACGATCGTTGAGGTGGACAAAGATATACCTTGTGGTCATTATCAGGCACAGTGTCAGCGAAAGGTACACTAGATTCAGCAGCTCCATTAACAACCATGCTATTAGAATGTTCATTGTTTGCATCATTACCTGCACTACCTACAATAGTGCTTAGATATCAAAACCCATAATAACTTGTAACCAAGCATTCATCAGTACTTATAGAAACAGCAAGCTACCTGATGCTGGCTGGACTTGCATGTTACCAGCGAAATTCCTTAGCTGGGAATTAATTTCAGCAACTAAAGAGGAAATCGAAGAATCCGATGGTGGCTGCGGAATTGTAACACCCATACCAGGTTCTGCAGCATCGGGCACTTGAATACCACCAGCATTTGAAGGCACTGCAGCTGCAATCACATTTCTCATCGGAAGAACCCTCACAGTGCTAGAACCAC
The DNA here is from genome assembly GCA_027568895.1 of Erythroxylum shatona. Lineage (NCBI taxonomy): Eukaryota > Viridiplantae > Streptophyta > Magnoliopsida > Malpighiales > Erythroxylaceae > Erythroxylum > Erythroxylum shatona. The sequence goes on along the minus strand of JAOSBK010000006.1, from coordinate 649,723 downwards.
CTGAACCAGTATTACTGCCACGTTCTCCCTGGGCGCCTTCTCCATTACTTCCCCTCGTACCCAGGCTTGACAAAACTGGAGCCATTGAGCTGCCTAATAATAGAGTGTCAGATGGGAACTCAAAAGGTACTCATTAAGTGAATAATAGAGTGCTAACCTGCATGAATATGTATATTAACATGTCTTGGTGCATTTGGAACACCAACGGGACCCAGAGATGCTGGATTTGAAGGTGGAAAAGTACTGCTAAAAAGGGAATGGGTTTGAAGAGGGAATGGCTGCAAAGCAATTCAACAAATTCGAACAATATAGTCTTTAGCTTGAAGCCAAGTAGACGACTTTCAAATGATATACATATAAAGAACAGTGTAAAAACTAAGGTTGAAGTATTAATCAATTAGCAATGCACTTGATGCGGACAGAACATGTGCCTGTAGAATCTAACATGTGGAGACTAGGCATCAAATTGCTAAAAATTATCCTTTCACGGACCTGGACCATTATGGGATTAGGCCCTGATGGAGATATATAAACTGCAGGCCCAGCATTTACGGAAGATTCTGCCTGTGAATTGCAATAATTTTTTAAAAGAATTGAACAGTTAGAAATTAAACCAACAAAATAAAGAATTCAGACATACAGGAGATTGTCCCATTCGCAATGTTAAGATTGTACGACCAAGTTCCAAAAATAGAGCCCCAACATGTTGCATAGAAAGGCCAACTTGTGCTGATTCTGTCTGAATTTGTCCTCGTACATTGGGATCAGTAGAAGCTCCATCCTGTTCCAAGCACCTAGCCATATGCTAGAAGGTGGTGGTACAAATAAACAAGGAAAAAAGCACATGATCAGATGATATGATCTTCAAGCATCTTATGTTGATAAATTTCAGCGATTTCTAGATGGATTTATCTTTTCACCGTTTTGTGGCCAGAAGAATACTAATCCTATGTCAAAAACATGCAGAATGTACCTCTAAGAACCAAAAAGTAAATATATCACTCATCATCACAAAGTCTACTCTAGGTGAATATTCTGGCTCACTTATTTACACACCTATCAGATATTGGAAAAACATGTTATTTTGGCTTCAACATCTAAACAAATAATCAATTCATATCAGAAGCTCTAACTATGACTTTATTAAACAGTAATCAATAGACTCACCATCACTGAAATAAGAATATATATACTAAAATCATATACCTATTTCTCGTCATGACTCAGGATCAAAATACAAAACAAATGATACCTGATTAAAGAAAGAAAAATGAGACTTGAAAATGTAGAAGGAAAAAAAATCATGAATTTACTGCTAATGTTGTACAGATATGGCCACCGAGAAATGCTTCCGCTTGTCGTAAGATAACAATCAATGCTGCAGGTGTTCGCAAACCCCGGGCATCCAAAGGTAATTCTGTCCTTGGTAAATCGCTTGCAGTGGTTGAAGATGAACTCTGCTGATACCCTAAAATAACCAAATTGAGTTACTTTCTGCAAGATAAGCACATAAAACTAAACAGGGCCTTTCAATTACCACCATTGTGCACAAGTGTCTGCTCCATGCGGGTCATAAACTCAGAAATTGTGCTTAAGGAGTCGGGAATTGGCTGAAACAAAAAAAAAGAATATAGCTTCAGTAAAAGAGGCACACGGCAATGAAAACTGTATCTTACTAAATATCCAACTACCGAATGAAGTGATGGAATTGGTATGGCTGCAGTTAGAGGGATTTGAACCACTTGGGGCTGCGATTGGAATGGTGGGCTGGGTGATGTCTGGCTAGGTTGTGTTTGATTCACTGCAGGGTTCTGACCACCAACATTACCACGCAATCCACCAGCGTCACTTCCTTGTTGAGCCTGACCCATCACACTATGCTGAAATGAAATAATCAGTCATTCATACTACTGATTTAACACAACAAAACTAAACTTGCTCACAATTTTGATGGGAACAATTCAACCCAAGAACAATTGAATAACAAAAAGTAATCAGCAAATGACAAATTGTGCTGTACAACGCAACAAGGGTATGCAAAACTGAAGCAATCCACATCAAGCTTTCTTTCAAGAAGAAAAGGGTATTTTCCAGCATCGCCAAGAATCACTATCATGAAATTGGCCATGACTAGTAATGCTGATTGATGTGGTCCAAAGAATGAGAAAGGATGAAAAATAGTATTAGCCATGCGAAAATCCAAGCATATATTAATGGCATGGAGCAGGAAAAGAATGTTGAATACGGTACACCATTAACGTGTGAAATAGTGGAAATGCAAAATGCGAGGATTAACAGCACAGTATGAGAATTTGCCCAATTATATCATGATCATCTGAACGTGTGGAATTTCAAGGATACATCATGTCATATCTGTATGCATAGCAGACATATCATATGGTGAGCCTTTTCAACTGTTCGTGGTACTAACCAAAGTGGGAGCTTGCATGCCACCAATGCCAGTAGTTGCGGCCTGACCACCAATTCCAAGAGAATTTAGAACAGCCCCTATAACCTATATATCACACAACATTACCAAACATATTAATAAGCATTTTAATTTTAAGAAATTTGACACAAAGTCAAAGACCTCAACCTAAGATGCAAATTAAGTACCAGAGAATCTAGCATACCCGATTTATGTCTGGAACAGCTCCTTCTCCATGATCCCCAACATTAAATGTTCCAAGAACTACACTATGTGATATTTGCCCGATACGATTTCTTGGAACACCAGAACCATTTTCATTTCCTAATAATTTAAGTGAGAATTATTATTTTATAAGCTTATAAGAAACAAAATAATGCAATCAGAACTGGACCAGAACAGTGGCATACTAATTTAACACAAATAACTCGATTACCATCAGAGACATTTGCATCCCTAGAGCTAGCATCGGCAGAAGGCTGTGGCTGTGATTGTTGTGTTGCATGCCTTGCCACCAAGTGTAGTGTATGCCCATTCTCCAACTCTATAAATAGTCAAGGAACCAATTTTTGCATAGTGAAACATAATATTCCTGGCTATAAAAATGCCCATTCAGTAGTAGCAATCAATATTCTTCATTTGAGGTCAGAGATGACAGTGAAGCACATAGAAACAGACTCAACTGCAGTCTTTTCTAGCATCGCAGTGCATAAGAGAGTGTCTATTAATATCAAAGAACTTTAACCATAAAATAAATTAGTGTTTAATGACAGGATACGATAATCAGAGAGGAGATGTTCATCCTTCAAGACTTTCCCCCGGAAAATAAGACGTTGTTGACCAACCGGAACACCGGTTTGGTCTGCTATTTTCTCCTTAAAGACTGAAACTGGCATCTGTAAACATTCCAACAACAGCAACATAAGTTATTCCATTTACTGTTAGGATTACTAGGAACACAAATACTGCTCAAATGCTAGCAAAAAAATGTCAAAAGTTTACAAGTGGAAATTGGAGAAGCTAATTTCCAGAATTTTGAGCCAAAACCACATATCTCTAAGATAAATAATGGTAGAATTTCACGAAAACAAAAATTCATTAGTTGATGCTTACGTTCTTGTCAACTTGAAAACTGTATATCTGTGACTCTAAAGTCTTTATATTAATCTCAATACTTGCATCTGAACCATCTACTGTGTTACTTGTACTGGAACCTGCATTAGAATATTGATCTGCCATGATGGGCCAACTGCATCCAAAGAATACAACAGTTAAACTTCTGCATGAAAACCAATAAATAAGTAACGGCACAAAATTGTTGAGGGCTTATAATTAACAGTTTTGTGAAGACACGCGGGAACTGAAAGAGCTGTACCATTGCAAGAGTCATGCATTAAAGTTCCTGTATCTTTTAAGTGGATATTACCCGAGGGTATTCTTGGTTTAGCAAGGCAACAAGATCCCAGCTACCATCAAAATCCTATGTTTTCTTTTAACATATATGAACAACATTAAAGTGACTCTCTCCCTTTCAAAAGCATTTATTCGTAAAGGGTCATTTCTAACTACTTACACATCTATACCTTCCATTTACAAAAGATATTGGATCAAACTTTCCAAGTATGTGGTTTTGAAAATATTACATGTCATCATTGCGTTAGTTTTGAATATAATACGTGGCAGTTTCCGGTAAACCTTAATCAGGGTTTCTGTACTTTTCCTCCGTATTGAAATGGCACATTAAATGTATCATTTCAGCATATATCATAACAATCATTATTGGTCAATCTACTAATTTTAACTGCATATTAATAATTATGCCAAACTGGAAACTTAGAAGAGCTGATAATGGGTGATAATCACAAAATAATGCGATAGCAACATTCTCCGTGCCAGTAAGAAAGATCGATCACAATATCTCCAATGTGAAGGATAAACCTTCACTCATCTCAATCTATGTGTCTACACAAGCGGCAAATTTTGGCTCTTCCCAAATTCCACCAGAGATACAAATGTTCCAAACGCAAACAACCACAACATTCCAATCTAGGAACAAACAGATTACACCCAACAAATGCAATAATAGACGATAATAAGACTTCAAGTCTGCAAAAATTTACTCTTTAGGGTTCCTAATACCCAACACGAAACTCATCAATCAACATGCAAATGACAAACGCACCCTCACTACCCTCATCACAATACAGTGCCTTTTGCATAAACACTACATTTAAACATCGTAGAAAAGCCGTACAAGTGGTCTGTTTAATCAAAACCTCCAAAACGACCACATTAACAAAATCAAAAACACAAAAAAAAAAAGAAAGATCAAAATGAGAATCGACACAAAAGATAGATAAACAGCAATAATAAATGCTATACAACAAAAAGAGATCAATTTAGGGTTTAATAAACAACGGAAATGAAAAAAAAATCTATCATCACGTAAATGCACAAACCTCCATCCGTTACATAGCACGAACAGTAAGAGAACGAAATGATCGAAAACCGAGAAAAAGAAACAAACCTGCTCTAACTGGCAACGGAAAAGCTTCGCAGATCGAGAGCGAAACGGAAACAAAATCAAGAACCGAAAGAATTTTAGGAGTGTTTGGAGGACTCGCAAACCAAATTGGAATTTACGAGAAAGAAGGGGGGACTTTGGGTGCAAAAGAAACGGAGCTAACTTCTGCGTTAAGTCTGTCCCTAAATTCCAGAACAATCTAGACCAAGAAACGTTGCGCTGACGATTGGTCAACCTATACGACGCCGTCTTTACAAGGCTTTGACTTCTTCGCTACTCAACCTATCTTTACTCTAGTTGCCGATCCGACCCGATTCAGATTACTTGCTAATGTAGGGTTTTAGCTACAAAGTTGAAGAGCATGGTTGTGTGAAAATTTTGAATTAAAAATTGTGTGAATTTAGATTTTATTTGTTTTATGTACATAAATCCTAACTCATTGTCACAAATTGCACATAAATCTATCGAAAATAATTTTTTTATTAAATAAGATAAGGTTGTATATGATTGAACCTCTCCAAATTTTACAATTCAGCTAGACATTGATAATAATGACGATGATAAATTCCTAACATTTTTTATTCGGTATAAATAAATAATAACAATTCAGTAAACGTTCTGCTAATTCGAAATCTTAAGAGATCCAAAAGTACGCAGTTTTATTTTTAAATAATTGAGAAGTGGTTTTCAATAAAATTATATAAAAACTTATTCGGTATAAATGAGATATTAAATTAGTTGTACAGTACAACCAATATCTGCACTATCCGATCCAAAAAAATATATATGGAAGCTCAAAAGTAGATTTTAAACGGATGTTGAAAAATGGATGTGGATATGGATTTAGATATGAGTCTAGTGACAACTAGAATCTAAATGGATGTGGATATGGATTTAGATATGAGTCTAGTAACAACTCGAACCGATAGATACCCATACTCTATCCGTTTTTTATTAACTCTATTTTTCTATTTTTTTATTGAATATTTATGGTTAAATATAATAAAACATTAATATTTTCTAAGAAGAAACAGA
>JAOSBK010000006.1:620198-631835 GCA_027568895.1 Erythroxylum shatona | reverse complement strand
TCATCCTTAACTCGCGAGTCTTCTAGTATAATAAATAATTAAATAATAAATGAAATAAAAAATTTATAATATAAAAACGAGCGGATAAAATAAATAGACATTTATTGTAGTTTAATAAATTTAAAAAGTATTTTAATTTTAAAATTTTCGTAAAAACTTATACTTTTTATTTTTCTGAAACTCCTTTTCATATATAATTTAATTTTAAAAATAGCAACGAAGTATACGATTCATGAAAAAATTATTTTAATTAAATATTACTTACATAATAATTCAACCCAGTTATTAAATTTGAATCGAATTAATTAAATCTGACTCAAACTATAATAAATTATTAATTTGAGTCAGATTTAATTAGTTCGATTCTAATGATAATAAATTATTAATTTAAGTCAATTTTAATTAGCTTGGGCCCAATTTAAAAACTGATTTGAGTTATTATATTGATAACATTTAATTAGTCTATATCTAATATTTATAGTGCTTATATTTTGCTATTATTTTAGAACTAAAATATAAGATGATTTTTTAAATTAATTTTTATAATTTTAAAGATCACATAATTTTTTAAAAATTTCCTAAGACTCACGAATTGTAGGCGAGACGAGTTAACTAGTAATATCCAATCCAAATAGTATTGTGTTTATCACTAGCAAGTCACTCATTATTGTTAGATCCGATCTTGAGTAAGGGCAATCATAATACTTATTCAGGAACTACTTTTCTTAAAAATAAAGTATGACTCATTCTTCACTCTTAACTCTCGTAAATAATAACAAAAATGACTCATATTTTATCTTATTTTATTTTTTAGGAGAGTCTATCTTTTATTTTTATAAAGAATAAAATGAGACAAAATAAGAGCTTTTTTTTTAACAAAGAAACCTACAATCACTACCCTTTAGATACTCACTCAATAAATTTATTAATTTACACAATAATTTATAAATCATATCAATTTGATACTTTATACTAAGCAAGTTCTGTACGATAAGTTTGATCGAGAGAGCATAAGTGGGGAAAATCAAACATAAAACTTTTTGATCTCATGCTTCTTTACTCTACCAACTTGACTAATTTTTAAGAGGTCACTTTTTTTTATTAGACCACGAGGTGTTCTAAGAGGATCTCAATTATAGAAAGACGCTTTTAAGCCATCCACTCTCAGACTAATCCCCGCTCGCATCGAGTCAGCCCATAAAGGATAAAGTGTTGGTCAAACAGATCTCTCCATTCCCAGGACTCGAACTCGAAACCTCTGATTAAGAGATGAGAGTACTGAATCACTTACACCAACCTATTTGGTTAAGGCCACTTTTTTTTTTTTACTTTATTCAGAAATTATAAGCTATTTAAGAACGGACCATATTGTCAGGAAGGGGTGGAAGAAATTGCTATATAAAGAAACCGAAAGTGATAAAGAAATTGCTTTTGTCCACTTCGAATGGTCTGTAAAGATCTTGGAGCACTTGGAGGGGTCATCTCATAAAGAAATTGAAGGTTTTTCGGTAAAGCAGAAATTGATCGCTGGTGTTGACAAGTAGGTTTAGAACTACTGGTCAGTTCCCCAACTAAATTTAGATTGCTTATATATATATATATATATATCAAAACATCACATAATAATTGATCAAATAATTTAAATAGATCATCTAGTAAATTAGTGATTCAAAAATAATTTGTCAATTGAATGATTAAAATAAATTAGTGAATCAGCATTAAACTTCAGCAAATTTAATTAATAGTAATAAATTTAAATATTTTTATTATTCACATTAAAGAGACTTATTTTATTCTTTAAAAAGGAGATTTATAACTCGTAATTAAAAAATATTATTTGTGAAAAATATATACTACAACAGTAATATCAAAAATTTCGCTGATAAGCTAGATTTGAGATAGTTAATTAGTATGCAGTTTTATTCTTAATTAGTAGAGAAGATGTTTTCGAATAATCCAAAAATTATATCAAGTTAAAAAAAATTAAGTTTCAACCTTAAAGAAAAAAACCTTTTAACTAGTCTAGATAAAAGAAATATTTGCACATACTTATTTTTAACCTTGTAGAGGAACAATGTATTTTTTTTTAATGGCCTTTTGAATTTGATGTACATTGGTTATTGCAAATTTTATCAAAATTTGATCTCTATTTCTTGTTTCACAAAGAGAGAAAAGAATTTATAACCTAACAAATAAAGTACATTACATAGTCCGTCTCTTCCAAATCCAAGGGGGCTATCAGGTTGAGTGAATTCAACAACAAAGGCTTGTTGGCATTCTTTTTGTTGTAATATATAAAATTATCATTAATATATATATAAAAAGAAAATATAAAAATAATTAATCATCTGTTTTCTAAGAATATTAAAATTTGAATATATATATATATATATATATATTCTTATGCTATTAAATTAGATTTTAATTTTCTACCATATAAATTAGACTATAATTATTAATATTCAATAAATAAAAGATGGTTCTAGCCAGCGCGTCAGTTTCTAGTGTTTACCCAGATGTCTACGAATTAAATTTACTGATTAAAGAATGAAAATAAATAAAAACGAATTTAATTAGAATCTAATATGTTAATATAAAAAAACAGAACACAAGAGCATACTTATATAAAATTAATGTTGTTTAAGAACAAAAAAAAAACAGGGAAAACATCGAATCCATTACACAAAAGTAAGCACGCAAAGCACGTAATACAATAAAGCAGAAGATATGATAATATTTCATAATAAACACAACTGATTAAAAAAGAAAAAGAAAAAAACCACACTCGTTCACAACCATATTTAGCTTTCTCAATGAGAACCGCTCTCTTTTTTCTGCTCTTCCTCAGTCTTTGGGTGGTACCCAGGTAGCTTCTCTTTGATCTTCTCCAAAATTCCCTTCTTCTCTTTTGCCTCTGCATCTTCATGTGAATGAGCAGGTTCAGGAGGAGTAGTGTATGTTTCAGTTGGTTGTGGAGTGTCAGGTTCTTCAGTTTTCTTGTGTTGTCCTGGCAATTTCTCCTTGATCTTCTCCATGATACCCTTCTTTTCTTCAGTTTCCTCATCGCATTTCCCTACAGGAACTGTGCTATCTCCATGCTTCTTCTCTTCGATCTTCTCCTTCTGTTCTTTCTTCTCCTTCTTTTTCTTCTTTTTCTCCTCTCCTTCCTCATCGCTAGACTGCATATATATATTCAAAAGATCATGTCACTAACAATTCAAAGATCAAGATCAAGAGATGATAAAAAAAAAGAAAAAAAGGAAAAGAACTCACAGAGCTAGAACTGCTATTTGATCGATGAAGCTTCTCCAAGAGGCCAGGTTTCTTCTCTTCCTCTTTCTTGGTCTCATGTTCAGATACGTGAACCTTTTCTTCGAACTGGGTAGCGATTACTTCTTCTTTTTTTTCTTCTTGATGCTTCCCTTCATCCTTTTTCCCCAAGAAATCAAACATCCCACGATCCTTGGTCTCCACTGAACCTTCATCTTTTTTTTCTTGATGCTTCTCTTCCTCCTGCTTCCCCGAGAAACCAAACGCCCCACGATCCTTGGTCTCCACTGAACCTTCATCAGTCACTGGGGTGGTCTCGCTCTTGTGGACCTTGTATTCGTCAGCCATAGTTAAAAGATCGTGATCGGAAACAATTAACAGGAACGAACTTAAAAGATTGATTTGTATAGAAGTAGAGCCCAAGAAGTGAGCAGAAGTGGCACGATATATAAACAGAACAAGTTGCTATGCTTTCGTTGCTTATATGATTATCTTTTGGGGGGCTTTTATAGCGTAGTGTAACGCGGATCTGACGCGATCAAGTACTAATAAAGTCACTGTGTGTAACCAATCAGGCCGTTCTCCTGTAACCGACGTGTGGCATAAAGCCGAAGGGAAGATCAATAGCCGTCGCTCACTTCTATTGCACATTAAGGTCGCTCGCTTTAGATCATGTTAAAAAACTTGAATCTCACTCCAATATTTTTATAAAATATTTTTATAAATATTAAAAATTATTAATAATTTTTATAAGAGTAATCATTACTTAGAAATTATTTTATTAAATACTATTATTTTATAATAATAATAGTAATCGTTATAACTTTTCACTACTTTTTTATATTAGGTTATATTTCTATATTTTTAATGATATTAATGATATCTTTAATAATAATTAATCAATTCTTAGTCATTAAGTTGTTAATTAGACTTATATGATGTTATAATTGAATAATTTATATTAATTTCTAATTTAAAATTTTATTAAAGGTATAGTTTGTGGCATAAATATTTTTAAATTATTAAATAAATTCTTACGACACAATTATAATAAGTAATATTAAATTTTTTATGTTTGAAGCAAAAATTGTAAATTTGACATAATTTTTTCTACCATATTAAAGGGAAAATTGTAATTTTAACATTATTAAGCAAGTTTTTTTAAGGATTAGATCGTCTGTTTTATTTTTACTATCCTAACTCTATTTCAAATCATCTCATTCACGTATTTATATATTTATAATGTTTGCAGGAAAAATTGTAAATTTGACATAATTTTTATACCATGTTGAACGGAAAATTGCAATTTTAATATTATTAAAAAAGTTTTTAAAGGATCGGTTCATTTGTTCTATTTTCACTATCTCATTTCTATTTTAAGTTATCTCTTTTATATATTTATATAAATCTCACATAAGTATATAAATAAGATGACTTGAAATAGAGTTGGAACAGCAAAAATAAACTGCTAATTTCAATCATTTTTTTATGCCTACGAAGTGTCTTAGGAGGGTCCTAACTATAGGAAGACACCTTTAAGTCATCCACACTTAGACAAATCTACGCTCGAATCAGATAGATCCTTTGCGAAAGGTAAAATTCTGACTCTAAATTTTAAACGGCTATATATATAAGGACGGTTCGAATCTATGACTTCACTTAAATCAAAAGAGTCCCTTATCAACTCACCTAGTGTTATCACAATCCAATTTTTAGCTATGGATACTCACACGTAACAGTCAAAAGACGAAAAGTCAAAAGCATACAAAATTGAAAGAGACACGCTGTACTGTGGGCCCGAGGGAGTATCCAATAAGCAAGAAGAACGTGAAGGGTTTGGACGTTGGAGGGACATAAAATGTCGGCTAAGATGAATGGGAATGGGGTTGATGGGGCCCACAAAAATAAGATTTATGCCACGGGTGACGCGTCGGCAGAAAAAGACTCGAGGGTTACCCGAGTGGTAGGTTTCCGGTACATCCACGCCTCATGGGGGCCATGGTATGGTGGGGCCTAGTTGTAATCAGAGTTAAGATGGACATAGTGATTGTCACTTTCTGAAGATACGTTACTTAGTTAGGCACTCAGGGACAGGTGGTCGGTTAAGTGCTTGCTTGTCCCTTCAAGTCCCGATATCATAACTTATTCCAATGCTAATCTGTCCAACTGCCTCTAGAGATTAACAAGAAAACAAAAATGTAATTTCTTTTTAAATCTAATTAAAAATCAATAAATTATATTCTTTAGGATGAGTCTGAATTTTTATTCGTAGGATTAATATATTTAATGAGTAAAACTTCAAATTAATTTAAATTTTAACCTCAATTTTTTTTTAATTTTTCCATCTCAAATCTTCATTTTACATTTTACCGACATAACTAATTAGTGTTTATTTTAATGATTATTAAAAGTAATATTTTAAAAATCAAGCTGAAAATTAAATCGGTAAAACAAGAAATTTAAGATTTAAAAGATTCAATCAGAATTAGAACGTTATAAAATCGACTAAAAATTAAAAAATGTAAAATATGATTAAAATAAATTGTCATTCTTATCGAATAATTTAAAATTTAATTTAAAAATATATTATTAAATAAAAATTAATTAATTAATTTTCGCTTTTAAAAATTTATTAATTTACAAAAATTGACTGATAAATTAATAAATTGATCGACTTTTATCAACAAGAGTTATCAAAATAAATCAAACTAGAAAATTAAAAACTAAATTTAAAATTTGGACGGTTTATGATTTTATGATTGAACAGATCTAATCAATTAAATTTTTAAATCATTGATTAAAAGTTTGAAAATGTAGGAATTATAATAAAATTTACTAATTGTGTTAGATAAATAAATGTATTGATTTTTTTAAAAAATTAGAAATAAATTTGTTAAAATAGAAATTTATGTACCGAGAAAAAAATGGAAGTTATTTAATTAAATTTAAGTTTAGGTATTTATTTAATTAAATTTAAATTTAGGTATTCCAACTCTATCGAATTAAGATTCGCGCCCAATGTTACTCCTACTTGAACTCTTAAAAGTACATTCTTTGAGGCCCAAAGTTCCGGAACATCATTTACGGAGTTCATTTAATGTTCTTTCACATGTACCTTAGTATCTAAGTAAGAAGATATGTCTGGTTGGAAACGGAGCCACAAGAGGCGTTATATTTTGATTAATCAGATATTAGCCTGTTTTATTAAATCTTATTTATATATTTATATAAGGTTCATATAAATAAGTGGACAGAATTTAGTGACAAAAGGTTAGAATATCCTAACTAGGGATGGCAGTGAGTTTTCAACTCGATTAACATCCGCACAAACCAATCCAAAAAAATAGATATGTAGGCTAAAAAATATATTTTAAATAAATGTAAAAAAAATGGATGTGAATATGGATTTAGATACGGGTTTAATGATAACCCGAATCATGAATGCTCATATCCTACCCGTTTTTTATTAACTCTATTTTTTCTTGAATATTTATGATTAAATATAATAAAATATTAATATTTTATGAGAAGAAATAACTTTAAAATCTCCACTTTATTTCTCAGTACTCACCTTTTTCATCATATTTTATTTTCTTATAGGATGATAATAATGAATGATATGGAGATGGGTTTTGAATGTTGTGGAGTTCAAGTAAAGACAATTTGAAGCTTTGGTTATTTCAATCTTTGTTCCAATTTTTAATTGTGAAAAATGTAAGTTATCTTTGTACTAGACATTATGATTTTTATTATTCCAATTTTATGATTTTTTAAGACATACAAATCAAAATCGTGACTTATTATTATTAAAATAATTTTGATTTGGAACGTTCGTAAAAATCTGCTATTTATATTTTTTATTTAGAAATTATGTTTTTATGTGCTATACAACCCGATGGATATCCAAAAATCCGAACAACTTAATGGATTTGGATATGGGTAGTAAATTGTAAAAATCGATAGATATGAATATGGATATGAGTTGAGTAATAAAAAATGGATATGGATATAGGTAGAGCAATACCCGAACTGAACCCTACCTATTGCCATCCCTACATGTGAGAGTTCTAAAGACTTATTGTGTACTCAAATAGACAGACCATAATTAATCAAATTGATATGGGTAAGCATTAGATCGAACTTGTGTGCTTAAAAGCCTTTGAACTTTAATGACAATAGAGATCATTGAGAGATCTTAAGTGATGTGATGGATAAGATCTCAGTAGATATGCATTAGTTTTAAGAGATAAAAGTTACATAAGAGGATAAGATAGTGGAGTTATTTATAGATATGAATGTATCTTTTCTAATTAGATGTAATATCTTATCTTATTAGTTGGGATGTATCTAAATCCCATTAGATATAGTCCTATTTGAAAGAGAATGTAATCCAATTTGTTGGTGTGACGTAATCTGATAAGAATAGAAGTGATCTAATTATTTTAGTTTATTTAAGATTCTGAATTGCAAAGCTAAAGGTGCCTATAAATAGCTTATTTGAGCCTTGTCTCGTAATAGCGAAAGATGGGAAAGGAACATATTAAGAGAATTCATTCCTTTATATACTTTTGAGAAAATAATAAAGGTTGGTTTTTATTATAACTCTTGAGTGTTTATTATTGCCTATGATTATTTAACACTTTTGTAATATTCTTACTCAAGTGTGAGAGTTAAAACATTACAAAAGTCGTGAAGCATTCGAGAACAAGGTTTTATTAGTCAACGATTCATGAAAAGGGTAAGTCTCGTTTAAATGAACCTAGGTGACATTGCGGTATAAATGAGTACGAGGAGTTTAGTATAAGCTCAATGTTTAGAAAAACCTTTGTAACAATTGATATCAAATTCAAAATATCGATACGGCGGGAGACAACAATTTGATAGAGTATGTTAATAAAGTGGAAGTACTCATAAGGTCAATTTCTCATAATGACAAAGAGGTCACCTCCTACTCATCTCAGTTCGAGATTTTAGGGGCACATATCCAATAATTACACCATCAAATAACGCAATTAATGAATGCATAAAAGGATTCTACGTTTGAGATAATGATCCTAAGGCATGCCAGTGCAACATAAGATATTGGGCGTGTTGAAAACACTTTCGTGAAAGTATGAGAGCCTTAAGTATTTGATTGCAAACAGAATGCTAAAAAGCTCGATTTTTTTTTTTGGACATGGAGCGATACTTTACAGTGACGAAAGTGCCCAATTTAGAGAAAGTGTCGATCATGAGTACATATATGGTGGAGGATGAAAAGTTGTGAAAAACGAGAACATCCAATGACATCAGTACAGGTAGATCTCTCATTGACACTTAAAGAGAAGATGAAGCAGCTAACAGATAAGTTTTTTTTCCAAATAATACTTCATAGCTCGCGAGGGAAGCTTTAAAGAGATTAAAGCAAGACGACTTGATGGAGAAGTACGTGAGAAAATTCACATCTTTGACATTGTACATGTAGAAGATGATTGAGACAAGAAGTTTAACTTCATAAGCAACTTGAAAGGTTGAGCACAATTGAAGCTTCATAGACATACCTTGAAATACCTCCTAAGCACAATAATGGTTGCACATGCCAAGATAGATCTCCAATTGTCACAACTAATTCAAACTAGCAACAAGGGCAAGCAGAATAATGAGACATAGAATAGCTCTTAAAAAGGCAAGTGCAAGTCTAAGAAACAAACAAAAAGGGATATTGCTTGTTTTGTTTGTGAAGGATCGCATTTTGCTTGTTAATGCCCAAAACGGAAAGTGAGTGAAGAGTAAATGAATATTATGATCATAAAGAACCAAAAAGAAGGATAGGAAGAGTTGACGCAGTCTACATCAACAATTATGCTATGTTGGGCACAATGAATCTTGTGAAGGAGTGTCCAAACAAAAGTTAAAACAAACTTGACAGAGAAGGAAAATGGTACATGAAAGATGTGAACGGAAGATGTCCAAATCATGTCCAACATCATATTGGTTTTCGGACATGTATCATGACCTTCATCAAGCCACTTTGATATCCACATTCTTTCATATTTTTGTCCTGACTCAATAGCAACAGGATCATACATCACTCTCCTAGATAAGAGGCACCTAAATTCCTCAGGAATTTCAGATGTACTTTTGTCAGTTTGAGTTTCAGTCGATTCACAAGCAGGACAAGACCCTATCCGAGCGGAATTAGTGTACACAGAATTATCATCAAGGATTCTACGACCACCATCAGGTTGAGATGGTGGTCATATAATCAGGATTCGTTGCTTGGTTCGGAATCAAATCTCTATACTTCTTCAACAGATGCAGAAGATAAAGCAGGTTCTTCTTTTTAGGGTCACTATCACCAACTCTGTCTAGCAGCTTCTTAATAGATCTTTTCTCAATCAACAGGGATACGGGGTTTGTAATGCAAAGCCTAGAAGCTACAACTTGAAGAGCGCCAATTTCGTATTCCACAAAATCAGATGAAGAAGTATAATGTTGAAGCAAGTCACGTATGGCCTTCCCAGCCTCTTCATCAGTGCAGTCCAGTGAAAATTTTGCTGCAACAAGATCGTCAATGATGCTACAAATCTGCAAATAAAATTTTTTATCAATTCCACCCAACATCTGAGGTTAAACAAAGATGTTGATAACTTTTTTATAAAAAAAATCCAAGGTGAATGGAAAGAGGTCTCATCACATTATACTGTAAAACAATGAAACTCGATCTCCAATCTCTGAAATATAGTACAAATATCCACAAAATAAGCTGTTGAAGACAAGTAAAGAAGGAAAAGAAACGGGGAAAGCGGAAAATTTCACGCAAGTAGACAAACCTCAGTAGACAACATTACAGGAACCATGTCCTTAATTTGGCCTAAGAACTGCTCCAACAAGGTCCTTGATCTCTCAAATCTAGAGACTATTACATCCCCATTATAGGCCTGAAGAATTTGCAAGGGAATATAATCAACATTAACCCCAAATGGACCAGTAATATTGATAAAACACAAAAGAGAGAAACAAAAGCAAGTTACAAGCTACATTTCTGCTTAAGAATTTATTCAAAGATTGATTAATCTTAGAAGTTCATTGAAGGCATGTGAGTTATTTAGCAGCTGGACTAGTATACTAGAATACCCAGTTGTAGAGAGAGAGGCCTAATATTAAAAACCATCGTAACTATGGAAACCCACGCCTAATCATCCACCAACAACGAGTTTCCTATAACATCCACTTTTTCTGTCCAAGACATTAGAGAACAGGTACACGTACCAAATAAAGTCTACTTGACTCACTGCAGTACTGAAGCAGTTGTTTGGCTTTCTCAATTGCACCGCCTAATTTGCATAGCAACCTTATCCCTGAAGCCCATCCAGGTCGAGCTGCTTCTATTCTTGGGTATATTTCTTCAATTCTCTCAATCAATTTCATCAACGCTGTGCACATTGATTGATGCACCTGCAATTGTTGTATGGAAATTTTGAAGTATAAGGCTTCAAACATTAGACATGAGAAAGAAAAGTTAAAAGAAGAAACTTTGTTTACTAGAAGCCATAGATTCCACAAAAAACACACCACGCGCTCTTTTGTCAACAAATACTACTGCCAATTGTCCTTATTTCCCATCTAGAAAAAGATCTTGATGGTTCCATCTAATAATATTCTCTTATTTTAACAAAGAACGATGTGCAAGAAATAGCTTCAAGAATTTGGTGAATGCAAATGCTATAAGATTAATTAACGACAAAGACAATCTACCTTAAGCCAAAAAATTTCAACCAGGTCAGAAATAGTATATTGGTACCTGACAGGAATAACACGGTGGAAGTGCTCCTGCAACTTCAGCAACATCTGTTCCCATCTAAAGGGGGGCAACGTTGTACCTGTAAAGTAGAAACAACATATAATCATGCAAAGTGCAAATAACAGAAATAAATTACCAAAAAGTCAATATGTCCACACAATTATGTTCCCAGAAACGTTAAACACCACGCGTGTGGAACGTTCTTAAAAGTTGATTAGAAATTGCAGACATTGGATAAAGGAAATTTATGTCGATTCGCTAGTTAATCTGCTAACCTATTAATCTGAAGCTAACCCGTAAGCGCTGAAGATCTCATCTCTAAACAACCAACAACAATCACCAAGACACAAACAAATTTGGCACGTTTATTGTAGGCCATGTCTAAATAGTGAATCAAGCACTTAAGCGTCCTGATTCCCACTTGCTGGCAAATTTATATGCTTGTTCACGGAAATAGAAACAGCTTCAACCCCTTCAAAATTACATTTCCCTTCGTTACTTGGGAAGCTTTTCAACCGCAATTCACGAAGCATCCAAAGGTGCAACGGGTTTTTCAAGAAAAGAGGAAACAACTTTCATAAAAA
>JAOSBK010000006.1:605645-620098 GCA_027568895.1 Erythroxylum shatona | reverse complement strand
AATGTATGTTGTCTTTGTATTAGACATTATGATTTTTATTATTCCAATTTTATGATTTTTTAAAGACATACAAATCAAAATCTTGATTTATTATTATTAAAGTAATTTTGATTTGGAGCATTAGAAAAAATTTGCTCTTTATATTTTCTGTTTAGAAGTTATATTTTTATGTTCTATACAACCCGATAGATATCCAAAAACTTAAACAATCTAATGGATTTGGATATGGATAGTAATTGTAAAAATCGATGGATATGGATATGGATATGAGTTAAGTCATAAAAAATAAATATAAATATAAATAGAGCAATACCCAAACCGAACCCTACCTATTGTCATCCCTAATCCTAACGAAAAGAGGGTACTTCAACCTTGTTATTGAATGACTCGAGTTTTCATCGTAACAAATGAAAGTTTATTTCCAAAATTTGAATAAAGTTAAATTGAAAATTTTAAAATAAAATTTTAATTAATTTAAATTAAAATGATATTTAATTAAATTTTAATACAATTCGGTTTGTCTCCGTGAGGCTTTCTGAACTCGAACCTAACTCAACTTGCTGTACACTCGGGCCTAACGCGGGCTTAACTCTGTCTGAATGCCTTTTCCTAAGACGGGTTAAAAATATGAGAATGTCGCTTTAGAAGTGGGCAAGAGAATAAGGCTTGCTTAAGAACTAGGCGTGGCTTTTAAATTGGGCCGAAGGGTCCATAGTCTCGAAACGTTGTCGTTGCGTGGCGCGAATAATAATTGTTCTTAACCATAGCCGAAAGCTACGAAGAGAATCGATCATCGATCGCCGATCTCTCTCCCTCCTTCATCCCACTTCACCGTTCAATTCGGTTACGTGAAAAACCTCCATTGTTGAACATTTGGGATTAGAACCAGAGAGATACGGAAATTGAGAAGAGGACTAGAGATGATAACGAGATCGAATCTGGCAGAGCAGTTGAGGGAGTACCAGATTCGATCCAAACACGACTGGGCCTCCGTTTCTTTCTTTTCTTCCACTCCCAATCCCACGTATTCAAGGTAAATCGTATCGGTGATTATGGCCTCTCGTTTCATAGTTGTTCTTGTTGTTGTTTCTCTCAAGATTGTTTTATCTTCGTGGCTTGGAAGAGTGGAAATGTATAAACTTGGTTTAGGAGATCAGCTAGGGTTTGATTACAATTTTCGTATTTAGGATTTATGGGTTTAGTTTTTTAATTATTATTTTCTTTCACGTGTTGAGAATTTAACATCTGAGTGATTGGGTGGTCAATCAGATCGCGTCTCATTGGAGAAAACCATATTCATTTCTGCTTTCCCCTTTTTCCTATTATGTAATTCTTTTTGACAGTTCTATGTAGTTAGTAAGGTGGGGATGAAGTTCATGGGAAGGAAACTATGTTTGGACAAACATTATGGAAGTACCCAGCTTATGCTTATAGGAATGTAGAAGAGGCTTGCGTCTCTATCCTTTTTGCAATTCAAGAAAAAAGAAAGAAAGAAAAGAAATTATATTCAGGCTTCTAGACCAATTACTTCGTACTCATATCTTTGTTTTTCTTTTCCTGCATGGTTGAGAAAGTTAGATTGATTTACTATTTACTTAATTTGTAAGGTAATTATTATTTTATTATATGAATGAATAGTCTATTAAGCTTGTTTATGGACGTCAATAGCGGGTTTTGGCTGTCGTTTGAAAATTTGTAGGAAAATTTAGGTTTTATAGGATATTCTTTGTAAATTGACTGGAGGTTTTCAAAGATGGTAAATTATATTCCTAGGATGGAATCTTATTATGACACCCCTTTATAAATCACAATTAAGATGATGAACTCCTTGTTTAGTATGATCAAGATTGAAACAATCCTAGACATTTCACTATGTTGCGTGTATGATGGCAGGTATTTAGTGGGGTTCAAATGTTTACCAGATTATAAATATCTCAACTCTCTTCCATTGAACTGTCTAATATTGATTAGGGAAGTCGATTGGCACTTAACGTTTAGCTCAAGTTATCAAATGTGGTACAAACATCCACAGAAAAGAGAAGATGGAGTATTTTTGATACATATAATGATTGTATGTGATTCTTGGGTTCTGTTCGCTGTTGTTATCTGTGATAGTTCCTTTTTATATGGTTTTGTCATCTGTTGTCATACAATTTGAATACTATGACATCAGTATTTATTTTGCTTCTGCCTTTTCTTCCTTTGCGTGCAGGGTGGATGTGGTGATATTTGTGATATGGGAACTCATGAGTTTAGCTTTCCTGGTTTTTTCAGCAGTTTCTTTATATTTTAGGCATATTCAACTTGCTTTTATCTTAGTATGCATCACGGTGCTGTTGCTTCTGGGTATGAAAGTTACAAAGCAAGTGAGATTAAATAGGAAAAAAAAGCGACGAATGCTTCTGCCGTTATCAATGTAAAGCCAAACCTTTTCCACAGGAACAAGAATTTGTTGTGTACGTTCTGAGAGCCTTGACCCTTTTTCAAATGATTTGTTACAATTGTAACTCTGCAGAAAGTATGTTCTGTGTTCACATGCTTGAGGTGAGCACTTCAAGATTTTGATATCTGAAGTGGAGATTTCAGATCCTTGAAGATGGAAGGTTGAGAAGTTATTATTCAAGTAGCTGATGGTCATGACCGTCAGATTCTCTTTGTGCTTCATTCAGACTTGCCACAGGATCCCAGGACAGATGGTGGCTATCCAAACTTGTTGAAAATTGAAGTGCAAGGCAGTGGGATGATTGTTCAATTAAACCTTATTATTTTGCAGGGGGCTTTATTTCTTTTCGCAGAAATATCACTAATTTTAAGAAAAGAGGAGGATATGAATGTTGGAAATTCATGTATACGGTTAATGGCTGTTTTGGTATATGAAACATCATTCATTTACTAAAATATTGGAGTTTATTTAATAACTTACCAAATTTGAGTAGAAGGAACATCTGGTTATGACTTTTCCTTTCTTTCTTTCTGCATTCAATCTTCAATAGGTCTGCTTTATAGGACAAGAAGCAAGTCCAGGGAAACCTCGACCTTGTCTTATGATTACTTCTCGTCTCCTAAGGAGCAAACACTATGAATTTCAGGTTACTGAAAATTTGTTTTATGCTGTTCAAAGTATAGTTTGATTGATGTTGAAATTCTGAGAGTCTAATCCTAAGGCTATTAAAATTTATCATTCTTTTGTGATTGTAGTTTTTGAATGTTTTACTGCAGGGAAAATCAGGTTTACTTTTCCTATCTCTTTCATTCTGCTTTTTAAGTTTCAATATGTCTGCTTTATATATGACAAGAAGCAAGTCCCATACAGTAACAGGGAGATGTGATCCTATGGTCCACCAACCCTGTACTAACCCTCTGCCAACCCATCTCAACCATCCATTTATGTGAGTTTTTAAGTTTTTAAGTTTCAAAATGTCTGCTTTATATATGACAAGAAGCAAGTCTCATACAGAAACAGGGAGATGCGATCCTCTAGTCCATTAATCCTGTACTAACCTTGTGTCACATAAATGGATGGTTGAGATGAATTGGCAGAGAGTTGGTGGACTAGAGGATTTGAGGACTAGAGGATTTGAGGGGAGTAACAGGTAAGCATCAACCTTGGCAAATGATTACTTCTCCCCTAAAGATGGTGATCACTGAAAATCTGTAATTTCAGGAGATGGTGATCATTGAAAATGTGTAATTTCCTGTTCAAATGTAATCTGATTAATGTTAAAGCTCTGAGCGATGACAATTAATTTTAAGTCTGTCAAAGTCGAACTGATAATTTTTATGATTGATTAATCTCTTTTAAATTTTTGAAAGTTTCATGTCACTCTTATTTAAGTGTTTTATTCATTTTCATAATTAAAAGGACGACTTTATTGATATTTTCACTATAAACAATAAAAAAGGACATTTGATATCACTAATCCTTATTGGGGTTTGAAGAAGTGAAGGTCTATTCCCATAGTTGCAATAGTCCATATTGCGCCGGCAGTCACCAGGAAGCCGAGCACCATTCCAAGCACTCCCAATAAGCAATTGAGACACCAAATTGCACTATATTTAGGGGGCTTCTTTAAACTTATCCACATGAAACAAGGGTATGCTAAGGTTAGTGGTAATGCAATCCCACCAATCAGACCTGCCAAGCTAGGTAAAAATGGCAGAGCCACAGAGATGAAGAACGCTAAGCATCCAAAGAAGACCCTGAACCCTGAACGTAACCATCTTGGACATGGTCTGTTCATTTTGCTTGTGTATCTGAGCTCCAAATTGTCAAAAACTGGCATTGCATATATCTGAAACGAGCTAAGGCTGTTCATGACAATGAACAAACACACTAATCCAAGTAGTGCCTTTGAAGTGTTGTGTCCATGGTATTTGTATAAAGCACTTAACATCCCTCCATTCTCTGGAATCTGCAGGTCACCAGGTTTTTAGTTTTAGGGTTGATTAGATTAAACCTCAGTGGTTTGAACTTTTTTTTAATAAAAAATTCAAATTCAACATATAACTTTTATTTTAGGTACATACAAGTCTATGAAATTCTATTTTTACTAAATTTATCTAAAACTTTATTTATTTAGTACAATTAGTCATTTTCACTCTAATCTCTTGGTTTTCAAACCTTCAATAGTCACTATAATTCGCCATGTTATTAAAAACTATAATTGTTTAACTCTTTAGCTCAAAAAAGAATTGGGAAAGCTAGTTTTATACATACCAAATTTCCATAAGCCCAGTATCCACCTACTGCAAGAGGGAACAGACACATTGCTATAATCAAGTAGGAGAATTTAACTCCTCTCCACATTGGAACACGAGATGGGTGCTTAATGCTCGAAGGCATAGTCCCCTGGAAAATTGGAGAGAAAGTAAGATCACTTTTAGGCTAAGATCTAAACAGACATGTCAATAGTGGGACTTACCTGTATTTCAAGTACAAGGTTGTGACCTCTGAAAGCAAATGCGATTATTCCAAGTGCATTAAGGACATTGCAAAGTCTAGCCATCTCAAATCTTGACTCTGTTGGAGGAAGATGGTAAGAAACTCCATCAGGCCTACCTTTGATGATTGACACAACCCATATCAGAGTACAGTAGCTTATGGCTGTTATTGCTCCGATCAGGGAAACCCCGGCGATTGAGTTCAAGTTAGGAAGCTGAGCAAGAAGGATTGCCAAGGTAGTGAAGCACAGGTACCACTCTATAGTTGTCAATGGCTTCACATTGCACTGATCTTCACACAGAATTTGGAAAAGTATCTTCATGGTTCCACCTCCTATCATGATCAAGGTCACACAGGTTCCACCTGATAGATACATGATCGGAAAAAGAGCAAGTAGCTTCCCCAGTTTCTCACCTGAAAATCCATTCTTTAAACTTTAAGAACAATCAAATATAAGCTAGTTTATATATATGCAGATCGTTCGTCCTCACCAAAAGCAGCCATGGATAGTCGAAGATATCTACTGTATCTCATCCCTGACTCCGATTCATGTAACTGAATTAGCAACCACAAGGTATACAGTTGCCACATGAAAACAAGGAACAGACAAAGAATCCCCCAAGTCCTGCATAACCAACCTAGGGTTTTAGGGTCTGTTAATTAGTTATTTCAACACAATCTTTAGACTTACCAGCCAAGAGTTGTGAGAGCTAAAGGAAGAACAAGTGCCTGAAACCCGATTCCTGAACTGAGCGTGTGAAATGCTGCATAGTATGAGTTACCATTCCTGGACTCAGTTATAGGAAGCCATGCCTCTTGTGGGTCAAGCTTAGTGAACTGACCAACTTCTTCCAAGTAATATTGCATGCTTTCGATTGCTTTCTTCACAGGGCTTGCTATAGGAGTACTCATCAGGCGTGAAGAGAAGGGGCTTTTAGGTGTTTTTGGGGCTATCTCCATAACTGGTGACCCTGTAAGAAGCTGAGATGGAGGAGCAGAAATTACAGGACTCAAGTTCATCTCCATTACCGGTTCTTCCAATCTATAACACTTACAAAAAAGCTTAACAATGGAGATTAAGTTTGGAATGGATAAGAGGGTATCTTATATTTTAATAAGGTGTTGAACTCTGAGTAGGATTTGAGCACCGATCGAGTGATTTATATTGTTTTTGAATGTGCATGGCGAAGGCGAAAGCTTGCATGGACCAATGGTTGTCACGTATTGGTTCAATAAACGAGAAACATATTGACTGACTACAGTTAATGGCTGCTGTTTTCCATACAAAAGGGTAGCTCAAGCAATTATTGATATACTTTTTTAAAAAAGATCAAGATGTTAGGGTTAATCTCAACATTTTTTAGTATATCTGCTTATGATGGTAGGGTTGTCACTTTTTTAGGGACAGTGAATGAGTACAACCAACGTTTCTTTAGTTAATAATTTTTTAGTAATTACAATAAATTAATATTATTTTTATTCGAATCAAATTGTATCCATCAATAACTAAAAAACTCATTCGATTCAGCCGATTTAATTGTAAAAATTTTGAACTGTCTAATTTTCTTGTTTGATTTTTAACTTTTCGGTTTGATTTACTTTAATAACTCTTGTTGTTAAAAACTGATTAATTTATTTATTAATATGTCAATTTTCGTAAATTAATAAATTTTTATAAACTAAAATAAATCAATTAAAATTTATTTAAAATTTAAATTCTTCGTCAATCTTTTTCAACCATTTTCAAAATTTTTAATTTTATTCAATCTTTAATCGGTTTCATGAAAATCTAATATTGTTTGAACCTTTTAAATCTTAAACATTTTGTCTTACCAGTTTAATTTCCGGTCTGATTTTTAAAAATATTGATATCGATTGAATTAACTTGAATCTCGAATATTATCTTTTGATCCGGGCCAAAACATTAATCTTATATAACAATTTCCCCATAACTTTACTCAAAATGAGAATTGATAGTTTTTTTCCCCAAAATAATAAGATGTTAGGGTTAAAAAATATTAGTCTTATACGATAGTCTATATAAATCAAAATTAATAAATTTAGAACTTAAGTGATCAACTCAGCTATTATATTTGTGTGGTCAGGGTTGGAGTTTATATGAAAGTACATTAACAAACTCAACTTAGTAGAGTGGTTTATTCGGATGTTCAATGACGCAAGCAACATTGAGTATAGCTTAGATCATCCATGCAACCTCATGGAAGAAGAAGTCACATGCTGAACACTGACAGCTTTTTTTTCTTTAATCAACTTTGCCTTTTTCTGGTCACCTTCTTTTCTCCTGCTCTATTGACTTTTGCTTCAATTATACCCTCTTGTTTCGGCCTTTTTCTTTTTTTATTATATACAAAAGAGAAATCAAAACCGAACTAGCTATTGTTTTGCGATACAAAAGCTCTTTGCTTATTCCGGTGGAAGAGTTCCACTACTGACATCGGTGGCTCCTGAAGGTAATATAGGTCTGGGCTAGTTCGGACTGCAAGACCGGCCAGGTTATCTGCATATTGGTTTTCTTCACGGTATACGTCCTGCAGTTGCGTTTCCTAATCTCGTTGGAGTAACTCTCGGGTACCTGCCGGCAAAAAAATATGCTCAATAAACTCTATCCCTAAAGAGGAAAGGATATTAATTACTTCTAGAGAATCCATTTGGTGGTACTCCATTGACCAAGCTAATATCAGACTCGAGTGGATCCCTCAGAGTTTAGCAACTAGCGACGATCCTCGTCCAATATGTTGCATAAACTCACCGCATCACTGACCAGTTCAGTCACAAATTAAACCTCCCGCGGTAGCGATGAACGACCCTTGTTTAATCGCCCCATTCGTGTTTAGCTTGACCCAGTTTTTCGACAGTTTGGACTACCCTACTAGATTGCCCACCGAGAGACCCTGGTTTGGAAACACAGTTTTTCATTGCTCTTGCCCTAACTATCCACTCCACGTAATCCATAACTACTCTCGTGCCATCATCCGGCCAAACGAAATCAGCTTCAAAGAGGCTTTTGTTACGCCAATTTCATAACATTCAGTAAGCGACTCCAAAGATAGTAGCCCATTCCTCTTGCATCTCATGGGAGTGTTTCATAAGGTTAGATTTTACTCATACTTCTACTTCTTGTTGAAAGAAGGCCGTATCACCCACCCCTAAGGGAAACTTTCCCCAGAATGATTGAACTCTCGGACAATCCTGACAATCCTGAATGACATTGATTGTGGACTCTTCCTAGCCACTTATGGGACAACTGTTATCCATAACAAGATGACGAGCCACTCTTTGTTGGTTAGTCAGAAGCTTTTGCTTGCTCAGCAGCCAAAGGAACGCTCTGATCCGTTGAGGTTCCGCCCATTTCCAGATTAGCTCCCAGAGGCTAGCATTTACATCCGTGGTGCTGCCTTCAATTAACTCGTAGGCTGACGCTACGGTGAATTGTCTATTTTCAGTTTGACCCCACTACATGGTATCTTCCGTTGATCCTCCTACATTCGGGATTATATCTGCAATATCTAGACAGACTGAGGAAGGGAGGTAATGTTGGAACAAACGTCACTTCCAGTTGCCAGTTTCATCTGTCAGATCCGCTACTTTAGCATACAGAATATCTTCGGGTATAGGAGAAATCACCACTAGGAGTAGGGGTCCCCACTCTTTGGCCCAATTATCCAGCCAAAAAGAGACGCGCCTACCATTGCCCAGCCTCTATTTTAACTCTTGTCGCACAAAATGCCAAGTTGCTAAAAGTCCTTTTCAAAAGCCCGAAGCTCCACGCCTCTCTATTGTATGAGGGATAAGGTGTGGGTCTATTTGATATTTTGCTCGTACTAACCTAACTCATAATGCTGAAAGTTGGGTAATCAAAGCCCAGTCCAACTTGGTTAAAAAAGCGTCGTTGAGAGATCTAATACGCTTAATGCCTAATCCTCTCGCCTTTTTAGGCTGATAGATTGCCTCCTATTTGATTAGATGCATTTTTCTCAGCTCCGTAAAACACCAGATAAAATTGCACATAATTTTTTCCGAATCATTACAAAGTTGCCTCGAGTGTCTCACCCTTTGCATTGTGAGGATAGGTATCTGATATATCCGTTTATGTGACTCTGTTCTTAACTTAGTGGAGGCTTTGATCAATGACGCAAGCAACATTGAATATAGCTTAGATCATCCATGCAACCTCATGGAAGAAGAAGCCACATGCTGAACACTGACAACTTTTTTTTCTTTAATCAACTTGCCCTTTTGCTGGACACTTTCTTTTCCCCTGCTCTATTGACTTTTGCTTCAATTATGCCTCTTGTTTCTACTGCTTGTGATAGCTTTGAATCACGTAGCTTTGAATCTATACGTGAAGCGAACACACGAGAAGTACTAAGAAATGTCCAGTCAAGATTCATAAAGTGTAGCTATCAAAAGCTCTTATCAGTTTTGGTAGTGGGAGAAAATAAAAGAAGAGGCCCTCTTTATTTTCTATTGTGGTATTGCTTTGTTAAAGTGGCTTCCTTTAATCTTCTTTAGTCACGGGAATACATTGAATATCTTGTGAGAGCTTTTTCCCACAAAGCAACAAAAATTCACTATTGATGTTAATGTTAAGATGTTTGTACCTTTCGATTGTCTTTTATAATAAAGACTGATGGAAATTGTTTTGATTTTGCGTAATGTAAGAGTAGCGGAAATTAAAGGACACAATATTTACATAGTTCGATAGCTTAAATATTATCTATATTTAAGGGTCTCACGTACGTGGTTTTACTAAGATCAATGAAAAGAAACGAGTTACAAGAGATAGAGTGTTTGAAAATACTTGAAAACCTTCTCCCGGTTGGGTAAAATTAAACACGAACGGAGCGTGTAAAAAATCGTCCTCTTCAACCACAGCATTCTTCACGACAATTCAGGAGCTTAACTTGGAGGATTTGTGTAGAATATTGAACGATGTTCCTCTATTTTTGCTGAACTCTGGTGAGATCTATCTGGACTTCAACTTGTATGGAATACGGGGTATCGTCGGATTGAATTTGAAGGAGATTCGCTAGCAGTGATTAATATTCTTTCATCCCCATCTACATGAATAATGTCCCTTGATCCCTTCGTCCTAGGCATCAATGAGCTATTTACTCAGAATTGGGTAGTTTTACTGCCAGGGATGGAGCCACGTTAACATGGAGGGGGGCCCTTTCAATTTTTTTTAATTACTTATATAATTAAAATTTTTAAAATTATAAGTATAAGTGGCCCCCCCTTAAAAAAAAATCCCTATAAGGTCGGGCTACAGAAGTTTAGACTCAGTAATTGTTATATTATTTTTTTCATTTAGATGTTAACCCCCGGCCCCCCCTTAGAGTGAAGTCTAGCTCCGTCCCTGTTTACTGCGACACATTTACAGAGAGGGTAACCGTTGTAAAGACTGGCTTACCAATTTTGCAGCACAGTTTGAGCTAGGGAGCATTTCTTTAGAAAATACACCTACAGGATACCTTTCAATCCTCTTAGAGGATATATCGAGGATTTGTTTCCTACGACTAGTAATGTAATTTATATGAGTTTTCTTTCATTTTCATGTAAAAAAATACTTGCAAAAGTTCCCTGTGAACTCACCATTACTCCTTGTAAGTATTCTGGCAACTCAATAACTTCTAATCTTCTTTTCGTAAGTCTCTTTCAGATTGTTGGGTAACAATGAAAAATGTTGTGTGTGTTACTGATACTACTATCTGATTTTTATAGACAAAATGTAGGAGTTGTATCTTGTAATTTTTCAACGTAGAGGTATGTGTCATGTGCCTGTCATATGTATGACTTATGCTCCTCTGCTCTGCGTTTTGACTCAGTTTCTTTGTTATCTTCGATTTTAGTCTTTTGAGATCAAACCTTTTGATCTGTGTTAAAAATCGATTGAGAATACTGAATCACTTCACAGTTAACAATTGTTCAATCTAGGATGAAATTGAAGACAAAGAGAATGTACTTACCACCATTCACTTAATTTTGAATAACTATTATAGTTTCATGAACAATATTGATTTTCATAGCTTTTGGGGCTTAATGTTGTAGGTCGATTAACAATTTTGGCCCGGTCAAATCATATTTGAGTTAATCAAATTTTAAATTTTAATTTCAATTTAATTCGAACTAAACTAACAAAATAATACCATTTTGGGTAATATATTTAAAAATCTAAAGATTAAAAAGGCGTTTTGATTATTTTGGTCTAAAACAAGAACTTGGGTTGTATATAAAAATTAGGTCAAATTGGGTCAAACGTATCTGATTCTATTTCAACCAATTGGCAATCCTAATGATAGGTAGAGAAGATTTTGTTTTTTTTCATGTTTTTATTAAATTGCTTTCAAATTTTCTTACAATTGATTCTTTTCTTAAAACTAATTTTAGTAATATACAAAACAATATATATATGTATATATACAAAAGTGATATCTAAAAAGTAATTAAAAATATCCATAAAGTCGCAAGTCATTTGACCCTAAACTTTACGTTTCAGCAGGTTGAGATGATTGCAAGTCATTTGAGTGACTTTATAAGTAGAAAAGATGATTTAGGATTCAAATAAAAATTTCTATTTTAGGGAATAAAATTTAAGAGAAGAATATAACTCATAGCGTTATTAAACACACTTATAGGGAAAAACATCTCTTGATATGGTCACTAAGCATTTTTGATACGAAAAACATAATCTGTCGACATACTTTTGATGAAAAAATAGTCAATTAATATAGTCGTTGAACATATTCAATGAAAATTTTAATATTTTAAAAATATGATTGAAAGTTAAATTAGTAAAACGAGAGGTTTAATGTTTAAAAGGTTTAATTGATGTTAAACTGTCAAAAAATTAATTAAAAATTAAATAAAATTGAAGATTTTAAAATATATTTTTAAAAAATTATCTTTACGATCCAATAATTTAAAGTTTAATTTAAAAAATATTGTTAATAAAAATTGAATAATTTAAAAAATTAAGTAATTAATTAATAAACTAATTAATTTTTAATAATAATATTTATTAAAATAAATAAAATAAAATTTTATCTTATTCAAAATTTTTATAATTAGACTGTTCAGTCAATTCACGAGCTTACTTGCTGTGGACCTGTGGTATTTCTCAAGTCTGCAACTATTGCATTAAATAAAGGCTCAAAATGACTAATCTTGGGTCATGGGTAATTAATCAAGCCCAAGCATTCAGGAAGCATTGTCGGGTCTTCTGCATCTTGACTGATACTGAGAGCAAACCTCAAGTTCATTGCAGGTCTTACGAGAACTCCAAACTGAGAAGCAGTCAACTATAATTTCTGTTCGTTAAGTTACGCAAGGAATTGTTTTTACTAATAATTAAAAAAAGTAAAAATTTCAATCGGTCCAATCAGTATAATTAATTTTGAATTATCTAATTTTTAATTTAATTTCTAATTTTTGATTTAATTTATTTTAATAAATATTATTGTTAAAAACTGATCAATTTATTAATTCATCAGTCAATTTTCTTAAATTAATTAATTTTTATAAACTAAAATAAATAAATAAATTTTAGTTTAATAATATCTTTTTTAATTAAACATCAAATTCTTTCATAAATAAGGATAATCTTTTTAAAGCATATTTTAAAATTTTCAATTTTATTTAATCATTTATTAATTTTATAACAGATTAATATTAATTAAACTTTTTAAATTTTAAACATGATGTTTTAATTTTCAATTCGATTTTTGAAACTTAAAAAAAAAAAGCAAACAAGAGCTAGTGATTGGGCATTTTCCATTAGCTTAATGTTTATCTTGACATCATTCCAAAATTGTCACAATCGCGATTTAACCTTTGGAGGGGAGACAAAATGATTAAAGTTGGTACATTCAGCGTAATCCAACTTGAATTAATCAAGTTTTGTATTATTCATTTTAAATAATAAAGTGATTTGATCATTGGAGAGTGAGAATAAATCATTAGCATTTACAAACAAACCAATCCTATCTATGCTCATATTAGAAACATGTAGAGTAATATAATCACAACATTAATTTGATATTTATAATTATTAATCGAATTGTTTAATGTATGTTTAACAACTATAATGGGGTGATTAATAATTTACTAATTACATTTGAGGTTTATAATAGTATCCTAATAACTATATATTGCCTCATTAAACTATAACTCATAATATTATTGAAATGACACAATTATCATTTTCTATTCTTGAGGGTAGAACATGTCATAAGATATAACATATGGTGAGATTGGGTACATATGGTGTGTAGGTGTGAATATAGAAAATTGAGTCTTCTATCATAAGTTTCCTCTCTTATACAAAGTTTGTTGATATTAATAAGTTGTCGTGTCCAAATGGAGACAATTTATTAAGATTTCTTGTGTAAATTCATCTTGTAGTGTACTTAATGCTCTAAATAAAATGTAAGTCTTGACTCTGTGATTGTTTATGATTACATATGTGAATAATGTCAAAAATGATCTATGGCCAAGCCGAATAACTTCAACTTAGTTAAATTTACTAATGTTTTAAAAACGGATCGGAAGTTAAATCGATAAAGCAAGAGATTTAAAATTTAAAAGATTCAACTGATAGTAGACGATTCTAAAATGAACTAAATATTAAATAAAATTAAAGAATTTGAAATATGGTTGAAAGATATTGTTCTTACCAATAAAAAATTGAAGTTTAATTAAAAATGAATATTAAAAGAAAATTATTGATTAATTTTAGTTTATAAAAACTTATTAATTTACAAAAATTAACTAATTAATTAATAAACTAATCGATTTTTAACAACAAGAGTTATTAAAATAGATCGAGCTTAGGTTAAGCACTAAACTGAAAATTGAATAGTTTAAAATTTTTATGGCTGAATCGGTCAAATCATTTTTTAATAATTAACTTTTATAATTTATTTTATTGTTATTTAAAGAAAAATATTTTTATAAAAATAATAAAATTTTACTATT
Organism: Erythroxylum shatona; assembly: GCA_027568895.1. Classification (NCBI taxonomy): domain Eukaryota; kingdom Viridiplantae; phylum Streptophyta; class Magnoliopsida; order Malpighiales; family Erythroxylaceae; genus Erythroxylum; species Erythroxylum shatona. The sequence continues at coordinate 606,159 of JAOSBK010000006.1, read as the reverse complement.
TATAGTAGATATCAATTATTCATGAATCACAAAACTTTTATTTGTCGTAGTAAGATATTTTTAAAAAATAATTATTCGACACATTACTAAACTTTTTTTTGAATCAAATATGTATGTTACCTGAAACAACAATAATAAAAAAATAGATCTTCTAGATTTCTAGGGAGCAGTCATTCCTCTTCCATGGCAAGGCATTTCTTTTTTTTTTTTTTTTTGTCCTCTTCCATGGCAAGGCATTTCTTTTTTTTTTTTTTTTGTCTCCTAGGAGGTGTTCACTGGGCTGAAGTCGGTAACTAATCCCCCTTCACTGCCTGATACATTTCATATGGGGATTACAGCTGGCCCAAGAGTTTGCTGTATTCCCAAGGACAAGGATCAAACCTGAAACCTCTTGATTAAGCGATAAGAGTATGCGCCACTCACACCAACCCACTGGGTTATGGCAAGACATTTCTAAAAATCAAGAGTTGCCAAGAGGATCTTACTTAAGTAGAAGATGGGATCCTCTGTCCAA
>JAOSBK010000006.1:575307-586885 GCA_027568895.1 Erythroxylum shatona | reverse complement strand
TAATTTCTCTCACATCTTAATTATACAAATTACATTTTCAAGGCAATTCAACATGTAATTAATAAGGGTATATCAAATATTTCACTAGCTTTCTTAAAAAGTGTGCATCTCTCTAAAACGACACTTATTTTAAATAAGAATAAGTATTTTTTTAAAAAAGACTTTATAACAGAAAAAAAATACTTATTATCTTCCTAAAAGTCCACCGGCGCCAAGTCAATAAGCGTTATAAGTTGAGTACAGGTGGGCCAAAAGCCTAGTGCACACGTTTTCAACATTAGTTCTTGAAGGCCCCCACGAACATACCTTCTAGGGTTTCATAATCAGAATTGGGTTGGTAGCTAGTCGCTCTTAACATAACTTTATTTCACTTATGTTCAGTCTAATCGATGCTAGTCCAGAGGTACACTCCTCAAAAACTCTACTTTGACGAGAACAAGATATTCCAATCTTCAAAAGGAATCTTCTTAGATGTTTCAAATAGTGTACTCAGATTAATATTAGGTTCACGCCTGCATGGGTAGCTCAGTTGGTTATTGGTAAGGTAAATTTGTTCAAGGTCCTAAGTTTGAATCCCGACAACGAGTGTAAGGACTACCTTGCTTAGAAGCTGGCTGAGATCAGACCGTGATTTACTTCCCTCACTATTCTGTCAGGCCGAAGCGTGGGGGCACTTGGATTGGGTGATTCTACCTTTTAGTCCAATATTAATATTAGGTTCACAAGTACTATTCTCATATTAGTAGAAGACATGTTTGGATTTGAGCAACTTGAAAACCATGGACAAGCTCCCATGTCTCAATGATTGAATTGGGTTGAGAAATGAAATTAGGTTTGAGATTGAGTTAGGGTCTAATTTGACATTGAAACTAGTTGTTCAAACCTATTTAAATTCGGACTAAAATTAACACTTTTTTAAATTTTTAATTTAATGTTATTCAAATCATGATATTGTATTGTTTGATAAATTGAATGTTAAGTCTGAACGAATCATGAAATTTAAGATCAACCCTAATTGAAAGCTCAAAAATTTTAAAAATAATCTGAATCACAATCAATTCAAACTAATCCTATTAGTTTCGGGCCAAATTGAATGGAGTTTGAGCACAAATATCATCCCTAAATAAAAGAAACTCGTAAACTTCCGTTTCAATACTAATTTTCTCAGCTTGGCTTAAGTTTCTAACAACAACTTTTGTTTTAGGACTTGAGATATAACTAGAGATGACAATTAGTTAGGTAGGATTTGTGTCACTTATGTCGGTCTGAGCTTAAACTGACTTTGCTTGGGGACATGATCCTTTGTGCTATTTATCCTGTCTTATTTTATCTCAACCATATGTTTATATAGAACCCCACATAAATAGATGGTTAAGATAAAATGAGACAGGGTAAATGACACTGAAAATTTGAGGGTCTCTGCTTGGCTTGATCTGTTTTTTAAAATAATAAAAAATAACCATTTTTTTTTATAATTGTTAGATCTCGAATTGGGTTTGGGCTTCGATCTAAGCTTGGCCCATTGACCTCGAATCGGGTCGAGAACCAAAATGTCATCCCTGGGTGCAGTTCTTCTTTGCATTCTTCAGGTTTCTTAAACATTCTCTGCGGACATATATGCGACAATTTCATTTGCCAAGCTCGAGTCCCTAACATAACATGAACAATTCGGGCTTTTGTACACAAATTCGTATCTTCTAGTAGATTTGAAGTGATAAAACAGGAAGAGGCATCACTCGACCGCCATTGAAACCGCCATGAATTCAGCAACCAAACCTCTGCTTTCTTCACACTTCTTTGGCTTCAATCTTCTGAGCTCTCCTCCAACACCCAAGACAATCAAAGCATCTTCTCGTTTGCCATTCTTCTCCAGAGGAAGAATCCAAATACCCAAATCTTTTCTCAATTCAAAGCATCCAATTGTTGATTCATTCCCATCACAAGCCACTCTAGCTGCTTTGTTCTTCACTTCACTGACAACCCCACAAGCCTTTGCTCTCGATAATGACAATGTACCTCCTCTACGAACACCACCACCAGTAATCGAAGCACAACCCACTAATCCAATCCCTTTAAGTTCCTCACCTTTCGCTCAAAATCTTCTTCTCACAGCCCCAAAACCTGAGTCTCAATCAACACCGGACCTCCCTGAAGGTAGCCAATGGCGTTACAGCGAGTTTCTCAACGCCGTCAAGAAGGGCAAAGTGGAGAAAGTCCGTTTCAACAAAGACGGTTCAGCCCTGCAACTCACCGCCGTCGACGGCCGTCGTGCCACCGTCATTGTCCCTAAAGACCTGGACCTCATCGACATTTTAGCTATGAATGGTGTCGATATCTCTGTCTACGAGGGAGAATCCGGTAATGGGCTTCTGAATTTCATCGGAAACCTGCTATTCCCGTTCCTGGCTCTGGGAAGTTTGTATTTCCTCTTCCGTCGTGCCCAGGGCGGTCCAGGCGGGCCAGGCGGGTTCGGGGGACCCATGGATTTTGGGAGATCGAAGTCAAAGTTTCAAGAAGTGCCCGAAACAGGAGTGACATTCGCCGACGTTGCTGGAGCAGACCAAGCGAAACTGGAACTTCACGAAGTTGTCGATTTTCTGAAGAACCCAGATAATTACACAGCTTTAGGAGCTAAAATTCCAAAAGGGTGTTTGTTGGTTGGACCACCAGGGACTGGTAAGACTCTGTTAGCGAGAGCTGTTGCCGGAGAAGCGGGAGTGCCGTTCTTTTCTTGCGCGGCTTCGGAGTTTGTGGAGCTATTTGTTGGTGTTGGAGCGTCGAGAGTTAGGGACTTGTTTGAGAAGGCAAAGTCAAAAGCGCCGTGCATTGTGTTCATTGATGAGATCGATGCGGTAGGTAGGCAGAGAGGGGCTGGACTTGGTGGTGGGAATGACGAAAGAGAGCAGACCATTAACCAGTTGTTGACTGAAATGGATGGGTTTTCAGGTAATTCAGGGGTTATTGTTTTGGCTGCAACTAATAGACCTGATGTTCTTGATGCTGCTTTGCTAAGGCCTGGCAGGTTTGATAGACAAGTTACTGTGGATAGGCCTGATGTTGCTGGTAGAGTGAAGATACTTCAGGTACTTGTTGTCTTCTTCCTTATAAAGGTATTAAATTGCGGATTGCAGATTATACATAATTGTAACGTTCCCGAGCACCGGCAAGACTGATTCTCGGACTTCTAGTCTTGGTTGAATTTGGTGGCTTTGGCAATTTGTTTAAGTGATAATGTATATGAACAATATGAGGGAAGATAGTTATAGCTTTGAACTTCTTTTGGCTCAAATTTATGGTTTTGAGCAATAGGTACACTCTAGAGGGAAGGCACTTGCAAAGGATGTGGATTTTGAGAAGATAGCTAGGAGGACGCCTGGATTCACAGGCGCTGATTTGCAGAACCTGATGAATGAGGCGGCCATTCTTGCGGCTAGGCGTGACCTTAAGGAAATTAGCAAAGATGAGATATCTGATGCGCTGGAGAGAATTATTGCTGGGCCAGAGAAGAAGAATGCGGTTGTCTCTGATGAGAAGAAAAGGCTAGTTGCATATCACGGTAGGTGACAGAGAAATGAAATGATCTCCCTAGGTTCTTTCTTGAATGTTGCTATGTTGTAGTGTGTTTTACTTGGGAGGTTAAGGATATTGTTTCGTTATCTGAAGAGGCTGGACATGCTTTGGTTGGTGCTCTAATGCCTGAATATGATCCTGTGGCCAAGATATCAATCATACCTCGTGGCCAAGCTGGTGGTCTTACATTTTTTGCTCCAAGTGAGGAGAGGCTGGAGTCTGGATTGTATAGCAGAAGCTACTTGGAGAACCAAATGGCTGTTGCACTTGGTGGAAGGTCAGTCATAGATCATCCACGAACCACTTTTTGCTGCGTAAGCCGCTGATTCGGAGTAGAAAGTGGTCGTGATTTATGAAATCATCTGTTAGCTGTTTGAAATTTTTATTTGACGTGGTAGTTAAATGCTAGTGTTCGATGTAAAAGAATCACGAGGCCACATTCAGATGATGACATGGTTTTAAATTGCAATCAGAGTATAACCTGCAATCCTCAATTTAAGACTTTAGATGACAAATGTCTTTGTGCAGGATCGCCGAGGAGGTAATTTTCGGTGAGGAAAACGTGACTACAGGAGCATCAAATGACTTCATGCAAGTTTCAAGTGTGGCAAGGCAGATGGTTGAGAGATTCGGGTTCAGTAAAAAGATTGGACAAGTTGCCATTGGTGGAGGTGGTGGCAATCCATTCTTAGGCCAACAGGTATTGATTAATACTATGATTGTAAACTTGATCAATGAACCAGCAATTATTTCAGAAGCTATAGAGCTTGATTATAAAAAGATAGTAGCTTGTTTAAAGAAATTAGACCGAAACGAAAGAAGACCGGAGAAGCCCCGGTCGGTATATAGGTCTCCATCCCCAAGATATTACAAGAACATGATTCTCTCCCCTTAACCAGCTTAGAAGTTCATTACCTATTTTAGTGTATTGGTTATCTGTCTATTAGCCAGTTCTTCGTTTTTCCGCAATTTTGATTGAGACCCGACTTACATACGCCATTGATGCAGATGTCATCCCAGAAAGATTACTCCATGGCAACTGCAGATGTGGTGGATTCAGAGGTTAGGGAGCTGGTAGAAAGGGCATATTCAAGGGCCAAGCAGATCATTACAACTCACATTGATATCCTTCACAAGCTTGCACAACTCCTGATGGAGAAAGAAACTGTTGATGGAGAAGAGTTCATGAGTCTATTTATTGATGGAAAGGCTGAGCTATACATTGCCTAGGTAGACTCCTAAGATTTAAAACTGCGTTGTATTATAAATTTCAGAGGCATACACATCGAATAACTCCATAATTGAAGGGAATACAGGTTCTGTATATAGGCAAATTCTCTCCTAAGGAAAGCATTTTGCCAAAACTGTCCCCTTCAGACTGACTCAATTCGATCCGTCTTTGACCTGTAAAAGTTATGTGACCGGCGAGTTACGTAACCGATGATTGCAGGAAGTAGATGATTGCAGGAAGTAGAAAAAATAGTACATGAATTACTGCACCCTCCTTCCCCTCTATGGTACATTTGGAGGGAACCAAAGTCACACAATCCCATTATACAACGCAACCCACGTACAATACAACAACAACCAGATTACCAGAACAATGGATAAGTTACAAAAGAATGAACGAGTCTTCTAAGACCCTCTACCACCACTACGTTGCCTTTTTTCTTCAAGTCCAGCAGCCTCATTCAGCATGTCAGCAGCATCTTTCTGCATGTCCAGCTTGGCTAGGGCAACAGCTTGCATGTAAAATGCCGTCGACCAGTCCGGGTATACACACTGTGCTTGCATTGCATCTCGGAGGGCAGCATCCGGTTGATCACACAAGAGATGGCAAAGACTTCGCCGTGCATAAACAGTGGGGGAAACCATTGTCCCCACATCTATGAACTGCACACAGATTATGATTAGTGATACAGAATCCCTTAAGTTTTTGATAGGAGAGCATGAACAATCAAGAATGTAGAACCAGGGCTACTTGCCTGAGAATAACATTCTATTGCAGTTTTAAAATCTTTGTCACGAAAAGCTACATCTCCACGCTTTCTGGCGTCCAGCATATCCCTCATTTGTTGAGTCCATTCTTGGAAAGATAACTGTATACGACACAGTTTGGTACGAACATAAAGCAAAGGATTGGTAATAGGAATAAGCAGCGTACCAATGAGCAGTTAATCACCTCATTTGTTCCTTCATCATCTTTGTAATGCGTCATTACCAAAATTTGATGAATAGCTGTAAGATCCATCCGTGAACATGCGTCACCCATTGGAGAAAGAGGATGCTGTGGTGTAGGTGGTGCATCTTCATGCTTTGTTATACCCAGCATCACGTGAGATGGGACCTAAAGTAAAATCGTTAAATTACAAGCAACACAACCGTCTACAAAGTCAATAACAAACTAAATGCATGTCCTGAAAAGGGGTGAATAGGGGTAAAATGATTATATCAGAAAGAACATAAAGAGGGACACAATTGATGAAACAATATCGTGAATGAATCACATTAGCAATGTATTATTATATGCTCTAGTGGTTCATGAAGTCTAATAAGTATCTACACAATAACTTCATATTTGCCAACTATTATCATGTGAAAATGTGACAGAAAGAGACAGCATACTTCTGGTTTATGTTGTAATGGGGCAAGTGTCGCAACAAGGTCCTTAGTATTGGGCCGTTCCCGGGGCTCATATTGCAAGCATTGCGAAGCAAGATCAAAAACCACAGTTGCCTCTTTAGTTGAAAAGTTCCCTTCCAAATGTGAATCCATCAAGATAAGAATGTTTTTACCCCGGATCATATCAAGAGCCTGAATAACAGCAAATGATCATGAGGAGTCATAAGGAGAGTTCACAGTAAACATCAATCTTTCCAACAACTATGAATTCAAAAATACATATTATGGTAGATTGAGTAATTTAGAAATAAACTGTAACATTCATTGCACAAATCAGAGAACAATGCAACTCGACTGAATATTAAGTGACTCAGAATCACCAGACAAGAAAAAAAAAGATAAGGAAACGAAGCAATGCCATGCAATAGTAGACAAGATATATAGATTTGGGATTGAAGCTGAAAACAGACTCCGACAAACATCATGAACAGAAGTTGTAAAATAGAGTTTGCTATAAGGACATGATATCAAAACTTGATGTAGAACCAGACATTTCAAATAGAACGACCAATTTTATGGTTAAGGGTAATATTCCACAAAATGAACCCAAAATAAAGCCATTGATGAAGTATGAAAAATTTACGTGACTGGGAGGGATGTGCTTTCCACTGAGAAGGTCCAACAGAACAGTACCAAAGCTAAAAATAACGCTTTCTGGAGTGACCCTTCCTACAAAAATTGAAAGATATGGTTATATTACATTATGAGAGGATTCCAACAGTAATCCTGGTATTAGAATGTTGTTTGGTTAGATCAAACACAAACTATATACTTGTTTCCCGCTAAACAATATTTCTAGATCTGTCCTTGAGTATGATGGATAAAATGCAGATAGTTGAGCTTCATAATTCTTAGGGAATGACTGCAAGCCCATGTTGCATTCCATCAAACATGGCAATATGTGTCATTCTGGACAATGGTTTGTCCGTTATCTTTTGATGTACAGATCATGCCAACTCATTCAAGTGTTAGCTTTAATGTCACTTCCAAATTGGTAACTCCGAGTAATACCAATAAATCAAAACGCAAATTGAATTTTCATGTTATTTCCCTCTTGCAAATTGTCATAATACCAATCTTGACAATTCTAAACCAGAAGCAGCTCTTCTAACTTCCATCTCACAAATTTTACTTCCCCACTTTCTCATCTAACCTTTGGTTGTAGTAGTCCCCGCAAGGTTCCATTTGTATTCATTAAAACTTTCTTGTGTTGTTAACTTAAAAAGACCATTGTTACCCAACTGCAACTCCCACTTCTCCTTCCGTAGATATTGCATAATAGAGTACTGACCACTTTAATATAGTTCCAGATTTCCATGAAGCAGGAGTACAGCAATGAGCAAATTCTCGATACACAAATTTAATTCCATCAATTGAATACAAATGAATCAGAATTCACACAGAAACTATTCAAATTTTACAGAATGGAAATGTAAAGAACTAGGCATTACCGTTTTTCAAGTATTCGGGAGGTGTGTATGCAAGATTCGTACTGTAGCTTTTCCCGTCCCTACTATTTTTCATCAATCCAAAGCAAGAAAGCCGGGGATCTCCATTCTGGCAAAACCATCCAGTAAATTACCCCTTGCTTTTATAGATCCTCCAGACGACAATCCCTTAACAGATGTTTAAACAATCAAAAGTTGTACGAAAAGAGACAACACAAAATACCTCATCGAAAAGAACCCTATAAGCATTTAAATCATGATACAGCGGTCGGCCTTCGTTACTACAATAATCCAAAGCTTCGGCAATGTCAAGTGCCACTCTAAGTCGCATTGCCCACTCTATAGTTTGATTCTCCCCTGTAAAAAAAAATTAAAATCCACAACACAACTGCATCAAAATCATGCAATTCAATTCCAGACGAAGCTAAACATTTTAAGTAATAACAAAAAACTGAATGGAACAAGATTTACAGTAATCGACCCTTGAATACAAACAACATACAGTGAAATAAATGTTTGGCAAGAGTATCATTAGGCATATACTCAGCAACAAGAAGCCTTTCGTCCCCATCGCAACAGTAACCAATCAAATTGGCTAACCTCTCGTGCCTCAGCGTTCCAACACCCCATGCTTCATCCTTCAAACAACAACGATAACAATAACAAGAAATTAAAATCCAACACTCAATCTTCAAACCCTAGCATTCATGAGAACGAAATCAGAACGTACCGCGAATTGCTTCGGATTGGGCCAGGCCGGTTTGGGAAATTTCTTGACGGCGATCCAACTCCGATTGCTCTGGTTCTGCAACCGACCTTTGTACACGACATTTGGAGCCTTCTCACCGCACTCGGACACGATAAACTCGGGGCTAAAGTTGTTCGTCGCGGCTTTTAAATCAGCAAGCGCGAACTCCATGAACCCCGGTACGCCACCGATAGCGGCTACACTTGCACCAACACCTACAGGTTCATTCCCCTTCGTAGGCTGAGGAACGCGACCGTCGTTGTGTTGGTACTGAGGATTGAGAGGCGGTTGATGTTGGTTGTGGTTATGATGGTTGTATTGGTTCTGGTCTTTGTCTCCTGATAAGGAGGAACAACAACAACCCATAACTCGAACTGAGTAGACTCAGCAACTCAGTAACCCTCTCCCTTTTGGAGACAAACCATATAAATAAGAAAAATTACACAATTAAATTCAAAAAATATATAATTATTTATAAAGAGATAGAAAGAGAGAGGCTCTTCTGGTTCGTGTTATTTGGTTAGACAGGAAGAAGAAGAAGAAGAAGAAGAAGAGAAATTATAGTGTGTAACGCAGCAGCAGCAGCAGTAGCAGTAGCAGCAGCAACAGCTCAGCTACAGCTTCCTTTTCCTTTTCATGTCGTTCCCTTCTCTCTCTCTCTTCCTTCCTCTTCTTCACAAGACCCCTGTCTCTCTCTGTCCGTTTTTCTGTTTCTCTTCTGGGTAATGATTTGTTATTTTCAACGTGATTCAAGGGCAATTTAGTCATTTTAAGTCTTTTCAAAAAAATAATTCCTATAAAATTTAACTCCACTTCCGTTATCTTATTACTCCCTCCTATTCAAAATAAAAGTCGTTTTAAAGAAATGCACACTTATTAAGAAAGTTATTAAAATGTTTAATATACCCTTATTAATTACATGTTTAATTGTCTTGAAAATGCAATATGTATAATTAAGATGTGAGAGAAATTAATGGATAATTTTGGAAATAAAATTATAAACATACATGAAAAATCATGAACGACACTTATTTTGAATAATTAAAATCTCTCTAAAACGACTTTTATTTTAGATAGGAGGGAGTATTATATTTTTTTAAAAGGGACAAACGAAATGAATTACACACTAAATCTGAAAAAACAAATTCTCGATAAATCCTCTAATAGAATTATGTGGCATCTAATAAGTGTCGTAGTAAAATAATTGAAGCCGATTGTAAAATTACCGACATATTTTACTAATCAGTTGATATATCTGTTTCTCTCTTGATAAACATGTCGATAAGTAATAGTTTAATTCTCAGTGAACATCTCGTTAACACTCCGAAGAATAGTACTGAGAGTCTGTGATCTGCTGGCTCAGGAGGAAAGAATATCGAACACTGCTTTGGAGTTCATTATCTTATGATTTAATTATTCCTCGTCTTATATATAATTACTAATCAGTGTAGAGTACTAGTACATGTACCAGGACAAGCGTGTTAGTGGGGGTGTAATAAGTATGTAACCCGATGATGATCATATGATCAGTCAGCGTCAGGACCAGTTGATCTCAGAGTCTCACGTGTGGTAGGTTGTGATTGGTGGAGGCTAAAAAGGTTTTAGACGTGTGGACCCGAAAATAGGCGTCCGCGATTCGCTGGCTGGAGGACCCATCACGGTACGCGCGATGTACTGTCCCAGTCAACGATGTGCGTGGCACGCACGAGTTTAACTTTAGCCACAAAACATGTTCACTGCATCTAATCTCATTGGAGCTACAATGCGGCGTCGTTCTAAGCAATTGCTTGATTTCCTTCGGTACTTCGTAATTTAATTTTTGCTACTTACACCTTCTTGTTATCTTATAACAAAAAATAAAATATTTATTTATAATTATTATTATGACATAATTATAATTAATGTTTTAAAAATTAGACTTAAAGTTAAACCGATAAGGCGTAAGATTTAAGATTTAGAAGGTTCAATAGATATTAAATCGTCACAAAATTGACTAAAAATTAAATAAAATTAAAGAATTTGAAATATGATTTATAGATATTATCTTTATTAATTGAATAATTTAAATTATAATTAAAAATTATTAAATAAAAATTAATTAATTAATTTTTGTTTATAAAAATGTATTTATTTACGAATATTATAGTTTTATTTACAAATTATTTCATGTATATAAAACTTGATATTGTGCCATTTTATATATGTTTTCCAATGCTCAAAATTAAAGAATTTGACCTTTTTAACGATTTTGCTTCACAAATATTATCTCATTTCAAGCTGAAAATAAATAAAAAGATAAAATTAAATAGAGATTTATTATAAAAACTAAAAAGGAAAAAAAAAACAACTTGTAAGGAATTTTTGAGGGGCAGAAGGGTAAATTTGTCAGCTAGACTGCTTTGGAATACTGGCTGCTGTTGGAATAATTAACTTATAGATGTGAATTGGATTAAGATTGTTAGGAGATGAGTTTATAGTTTACTAAATAATTTATTTAAAATATATTATATATAAATTATTATATACAACCTATCGTTCATTTAAAATGAAAACCGATAAACTAGTTAATATTGGGATAGCAATTGGTCGAGTTGAGTTTGAGCCAGCCTAAGCTTGAACTCGACCTGACTGTTCTGCTGGGGTTTTTTTTAATTAAAAATATAAAACGACGTTATATTGCTTATAAGTGTCAGGTCTCGGGGCGAGCCGAACCCGAGTAACCTGAGTCTGAGCATGAATTGAGACCCTTTTTAAAAAGAATCGGATCCAAGGCCCAGTCAACATAACCCTTACTTGTTGACTTTGAGTCTGGTTTTGCCTGACTCAATTGTCATCTCTAGTTAATTTCTAATAATAAGAGTTATTAAGATAAATTGAACTAAAAATTTGGTTAGTTTAAAGCATTCGATTCTATTAATTTAAAAAATTTTAATATATCAATCTAAATCTAAATAAAAATAAATAAATATTTAAATAATAAATACAAATCTAAATCTAAACTAAATCTAAATAACAAAGATAAATAAATGTAAATTAAATAAAGAACTAGAAATAAATTAAAATTTTAATAATAATAATTAGAATATATATATATATATATTCTAATTGTTGATTTAAACGACCAAAAGGA
>JAOSBK010000006.1:555092-567523 GCA_027568895.1 Erythroxylum shatona | reverse complement strand
TAAGGGTATATCAAACATTTCATTAGCTTTCTTAATAAGTGTGCATTTCTCTAAACGACACTTATTTTGAATAAGAGGGAGTACATTTTTTTTGGTAATTATAGGAGGGAGGACATTGCATTACCTTCTATCTAATATTTAAATAATATTTTATTATATTATATTATAAACCTTTTATCCTTTCTAAACAATAATTTTTTAATATTAAATATATTTATATTTATATTTTATTCTATTATAAATCATTAAATTACGAAGGAGCCAAAGTGCCAAACCCTAGTGTTAATCAAGCTCCTGAAAGCCTTCTCAACGCCAGCTTCAAGATCTCCGATGCACCACTCCAAATCTTGCATTTTCTCGGTAACCATACTGCTGATTGCATTAGCTTCTCTCTTCTTCAATCCCCACAAATCCTTCACTCCACATTCGTCAAATTCCTGAATCCATATTTAAGTTCAGGTTTGTTTGACTTGATTGGCATACACGGACATTTTCTCGGGAAACACGACACGGAGATTCGTCTGAAAACCGCAACAGGAGACACTAACACAGTCACTTCACTAAAATCTTCGAAAAGAAAAACCTGTTCAATGTCTTTAACAGGCACAGACTCCGAATCTTGAACCAAGAATTCAGAGAGTCGTCCTTCGAGCTCTGTACACAAGCTTCTCCGTCTGTTTAGCCATTTTCTTGAGAGCTTTAACTTACAAACCAATCCTGAACTTGTCTCTCGTCTTTACAGTACCGACTTGCTCTACTTTGAACCCCAAAACCAGACTCTGAAAAACTCCATAAACATCGACAAACCGGAGATAATTCTCGAGAAGTATACTGCGATGGTAGCGTAAGGATTCTTGGGTCCGATGAAGCTGGATGATATAGTGCAAAGAGTCACTGAAATCTCGAAGGGGGTTCAGAGCATCACAAACCCTAGCAGATGTCAGGTTTTCAGGCATTGAACACCAAACTTTGAGCTCGTTGATCTCATCTCTGAGTTGCGAGATCAAAGAATGTGATCTGCGAGGGAGGCTGACGGATCTAACGTGGTGAGAAATGCTCGGTGGCTTGGAGAGACGGTTTGGAAGAGATAGTGAGCGAATCGATACACGAGCTGCTTCCACCATTTTTGTTATAACCAAGAAAAGAGTAAAAATTCCAGTGGTATTAGAATTATTATAAAATCGGAAAAAATAGAATAAAAATATAAATTTAAAATATAATTGATAAAAAATGTTTTCATCCTTTAAAATTTTGAAGTTTAATTTAAAAAGATATATTAAATAAAAATTAGTTGATTTATTTTAATTTATAAGAACTTATTGATTTGCAAAAATTGATAGATCAATTAATAAATTCATTAATTTTTAACGAGAGTTTACTTTAATAATTTAATCGAAAAATTTAAAACCAAATCAAAAAATTGAACGATCGAAAATTTTTATGATTAAACCGATCGACTAGATTGAATCTTTTAATCATTGATTAATAAAGTTTATAATTTAACTCTACTTAATTCTCGAATTTTCAAGTTAAGCTCGAGCTTGAGCTATTTTAAGTCTCGAATATATATCCAAAAAATGTAAAAGTCTAAACATGTTTGTTGAATTTAAGTTTGATTTTGTCCTAAATAACTCCAGTAAAGATAAAATTTTAATATTTTATCTTTTAATTAAACTTTAAAAATATAAAGTTTAATTAAAAATAAATTGTTAAATAAAATTAATTGATTTATTTTAGTTTAATTGTTAAAAAAATTAATCGATTTATTTTAGTTTATAAGAACTTATTAATTTACAAAAGTTGACCGTTTAATTAATAAACTTATCAATTTTTAACAAAATTTTATTTTAATAATTAATTAAAAATTAAAAAATTGAACTAAAAAGTTGAATAATTCAAGACTTTTCCAATTTAACTAATTTAACTAATTGAATTTTTTAATCTTTAATTAACAAAATTTATAGATTAACTCTAGCTCGAGCTAAGATAATGTCTTGAATATATTCAAAAAATGTGAGTCTAAACATGTTTGATGAATTTAATTTTGAATTTTGTAAAAAATAAATCTATTTAAAGATAAAATTTTAATATTTTTAAAAGTAAGAATTACAATAAGTGAGAAAAGATAATTAAAACTAATTATAGCATAATAATATCTAATTCCAATTCAATTAAAGCTAACTTAGTCAAAATTGAACTAATTGGAGTTCTAAGTATTTATACATACGGTCCTCAACTTCGAAATACGCAGACAGTTTAGATCTCATGTTTAATAATTCCTTTATTTGTTTAACTAACCTAATAATGCTAAAACCTGAAGAATAAGATGAATAAAATTAAATAATTTAAAACATAATTTAAAAAATAATTTTTATTTACCAAAATTTCTGAAATTTAATTAAACAATTTAAATAAATATTTATTTATTTATTTTAATTTATAAAAACTGATTAATAATTAATAAAGTAATCAATTTTAACAATAAAAATTAATTAACTCAAAATTTTTACAAGTCGATTTGATTTTTAAAGATTGATTTTTCAGACAAGGACCCAACCAAACTCCAGGAGTTGAGGATACAACCAAAACTTGGGGTCACCGAATCAGTTATTAGTTAACAACCAACAGAACACGATACTATAAATACTTAGAAACTTCCTCCTCCAACTAACCATATACGAGAAAGTTGGCAGCTTACTAAAACTATAAAAACTTCCTCCTACAACTACCGTATACGAGAAAGTTGGCGGCTTACTAAAACTATAGATTCCTTAATCAGACAATCTTGATCTCAAAGAAGTTGTAGACACTTTCCTAACCGACCATGTTGTAAGGTTCCACGGTTATTGGAAGTTAGATACACGTTTACCTGGAAACACACACGATAGATGGTCATGGACTTCAAGTTCTAAAGCTCTGACACTTTTCAGTCTAAGCGAACTGCAGGACTCCTGACATGGAGACTCACAAACCAGACAGCAAATCTAGGCTGCGAGGCTTTTCTTTGATCATTTACTGGCAAATCAACTGCCAGAAAGGTTCTCACAAACTAGAAGAATATTGAACATATAAACAGAGACCGAAATGGATGCAGGGATTCATTCTGCATCCAAAAAATGAATAAATGCAAGGTAATTCATTGTATTCCATTACAAATTCCATGACAATAAGATTGGATTTTGTACCAGATATGAGCAAGCAAGAACCAAATACATAAGGTATCAGCTTTCATTGTTGAGTTGGAGGCAAATCTGGAGAGTCATCGGTCGGGGGCGGTGTAGACGATCCAAAGTCGAGAGTTGGGAAGACACCGGGCGGCCTTTCTCGAGGTTTTATTGACAGCAACTGGCTTGAATCACCCACAACATCAGCCCATCCGTAATGAGGTTCAGCCCTTCATCACAAACACATATCAACAAATTTGAGCAAATCAAACTGTGTTTCCATAAGCACCAACAAATATATGTTTCTATCAGTTGGTGAATGTATCACTTACTCATAGTAGGTCTCCTCGTCCACAACTATGTCCCAGCTTTCAGTTGTTGTACTCTTTCCATACTTGTGAACTTTCCTGGTGAAAAGTGGGAGGGCATATTAACATTCGAATACAGATGTGAATATCAAAGCAAGTTCCGTTAAAGCTACCCGTTTCCGAAATGTTCCTCGCCCCAAGTCCTTGACCAACCTATACATATAGAAAATCGATCTCAGGAAAATAAAACTCTCAAAGTATATAAAAAGCTATACAATAATAGAAGCAAGTAGCTGAATATAATACCTTATTCAAAGAAATCTGATAGAATAATCATAGAAACTGAATCCAGTTTAATATCATATCTCATCAAGAATATACCAATTGAGAAGTTTATGTATCATAAAGGCATAAGCAATGGAAACCACTTACGTTCACCACTCGGAGAAACATGCCAAGTTTCCCCCTGGCGTGAACCTATACCAGCAAAGAACTTCTCTTCCCATTTGTCTCCCCATTTAGTCCCCAATTCAGTCTCTGCCCATTTATCAGTCCTGAGGACTCAAAGGAAAGAACTCAATAAACAAATTGCTTCCAGTAAAGAAATTACATGCATAGATAAACATTATTGAAAATGGCACCAGAACAGAGTAAAATGCAGAAGATAAAATCTGATATATCAAATTGGTAATACTATCCACTTTATTATACCGGATAAAGATGCAGCAATTAAATTAATGTCCGTGTTCTGAATCTACTTGAAGGTATTTCAGCTACTTATATCATGTAATTTTTGACATCGCAGCAATTAAGCTAATATTTATGAAGGAAATTTAGATCCGAATAAGATATAACGATTAATCAGACAAAGACCATTTGAGAATGGATCCACTTCCGTCATAATGCTCTCCCCACTTCTCCCACCATGACTGCTCGTTCAGTCTACCGTACTTATGTGCACCTTTCTCAGTCCAGCCTTTAGCATCATATTTTTCCCACCTAAGTCCATAAATAGAGTATAGTTAATATAGAGCAAGTATCTTCTGTGTTTTCAGCTGCAAAATGGATGCCTATAATTAGCATCTATCAAATTACTCCTACTTCAAAACAGTTACTCACCATTTCTCATACCATCCAGCATTTTCAGTGCCTGATTTTGCTTGTTTTTGTGCACTTCTCTCTATTCTTGCAAGGTTACTGCAATAACAAGTACACAAAATGTAATCTTAGCTCTTTCCAGGGTTGAGAGACATGGTGCATAACAGAGTTCTCAGTATTCCATCAGATTGGAAAAAACTAAAAATTCTAGACCTCCATTCATCCTGATGAAGCACTTCTTGCCATGTTTCCCACCATGAATCACCTTCAGAATTCCTTCCAGATTTCTCTACACCTGAGATACAGAACTCTATTGAGGGTGACATCACCAGAGAAATTACATCTTGCAAATATTAATCTTAAATAAGTGAAGGTTGAGATATATACCTAGCTCTTTGTACCCAGTCCAGTCACTCTTCTCCCACCACTGTCAAGGAGATAAATCCATTAAATGCATCCACCTGGGATGATAATGAGTTTATGAAAACTTGCCAGTTAAGTAGTTCGAAAGTACAAATACAGCTGGCCAGTAGCATGTCGAACAGAGTTATAAACCACTTGCATCATAATCTTAATCATCTGCCACACCAATTAGTTTGTTGTTAACTCTCCTTACTCTTACTCTAATTTCACTTCTTTCCTATAAATTCTGCCTCCATCACTTGTTCAGCTTTCACAAGTGATGTACCAGGCACCTAAGCTTTGCAGAAATTCAAAAAGGCAGACTATGCTTTAAGTTTGAAACCAACCCACCTAGCTAACAAATTTCAACAGACAGATAGGGGCAAGGCAGGTGCATTCTGGACATATATGGCTACAAGTTCACTCAAAACAAATACTTCACCACAGAAATGCGATCTTAAAATGCATGTTTGCCTTTTGTGTCTTAAAAATGATAAATTGGTGCTAATGGCTATAACGTTAACAATCATAAAGCTATACATAGACAACAAGAGTTTTGTCAAAAAAATTTGAGACAATAAGATAAAATTTAACCTTGTTAACTGTTTGTATTGTCTTTATACAGAAAGTAACCATCAGTGTGTTTCAATCTCATACAAGTATAAAACAAGCGTCCCAATATCTTGTGATTACAATAACCACGTACCGTTTCTTTCCATTCTGTTGAACTATCATCAGATCGACCTCCCATCCTAGTCCACCTACATCTATATCCATTTTCACCCAAGTCCTCTCCGCTTTCTCGATACCAAATACTGCCATCCTCATTAGTGCCTGACTCCTTGATGTTTTCATTTAACAAATTGATGCCCCAGTCTTTCTCATGTGCAATACCAGTGTCTACAATGAGCATGATCTCAATCAAACACAACGATTATAGCCATAAATTAGACATTCATCCAGGAAACATAGATGAACGAAGCATATGAGATGGCCAAAACTTAGGAGATTTGACAGTTTACCTCTCTTTGGAGGGGTGTCTCTGGATTGTGGACCCGAATATCTTGGGGTACAACGAGGATGAAATTTCTCTTGTCTTGAAACAAAACGAGACCTACAACAATTGTACCACAAACCAACATCTTAAGGTTAGGCAAACTGTAAAATACTTCAAAAACTTATCCAATATAATAAAACAATCTTATCACTATAGGAGTGCCTTTCTATGCAGTTTGTAATTATTTCCATTTTCGAAATTTAAAAAAAAAACAGAAAGAGACAATCTTTGCTCCGTACAAATAAAAGAGAGTAATTAGTTCATCAACCAAGAGGAAGTATCAATTACACCAAGTAATCATCGCGAGTAAAATCTATGAGATACAAGCATTCAGATAGTCAAAGATAGCTTTTTTTTAAAATCAAAAACCCATAACCAATTTTTTTTTTTTTTTTCAGGTAACTCTCTCACAAAAGCGTTCAAGATGAAATCACAAATGCACAAAGCAGGCACTTAACACAATCACCACCGACAAAGACACAGAAATTATTGAAAAGACCAAAGAAAAAGTTAGAAACATTTGTCACATACGCAAATGGCAAAGCAGGAGTTGCTTGGATTTGAACTCTGTGGGGGCTCTTCTCTTGAGGTTTCTCCACGCTCTGACCCGACCTACCGGACCTCCGAGTTGGTCGCACAGAGTCGAAGCAACAGCGACTAACGCGGCTCAACCCCACAGCAACCCTACCAGCTTCAACCCACTGTCTCCTTTTCTTGCTTCTGAGCTCCAACCCATGAATGTTAGTTCGAAGAGGTAAAATGTGGAGCCTCCGGTGCTTAATATGAAGCTTAAGAGGAGGATGAGCCGCCGTAAGACCGCCAGCCATTAATTACTCAAATGCCATAAAAAAAAAACACCAGAATTTAAAAACCCACCAAGAGAAAAGGAAAGCCAAAGAGACAAAACCCCAAAAGGAGCGTTCTTGAGAATTGAAGCTTTGAGGCACAGGTTAGGGTTTTTTTTACAGTTTCCAAGAGCAGAAATAGAAGGAGACTTCTCGTTGACTAAATTACATATAACTAATATTGATATCATAATAAAAAGAGAGCCAATGGGGTTAAGGTAGAGAACAACGGAAGATAAAGAATCTTTGGTTTTCAGAGAGCGGTGGTTTTGGCGGTGGTTGCGGCGGGGAGGTTTTTTTGGGTTTAGAGAGGAAGATGGGATCAGTTGTGGGCTTTCATGGCGGTGGTTTGGATTTTGAAACATAAATAAATATATATATATATTTATATACATAAGTGGCTATGTGGGTCCTGCTTTTTCTAATACGTGTCTGATTGCCTCCTAGCTTTCTCCACGTGGCGGAAGCTCAGCCATCTGTTGTTTTCTTAGTTTCCTACTTTGTTCCTGAGGTGTCCTTTCAGGGTAATTGATCATCTTTTGTTTTTTGACGCATTATCCATTGAAATAAATTTATAATATGTATTTATTAAATAGTTATTACAAAATAAGTGTACACAAATTTTAATTCATCAATAATCTTTTATAAGTTTGGTTTGAGATATTGTTAATATAGTTTATATAATTTGATGTTATTATATATTTTAATAAATTCAAAAAATTATTAATAATTTAAGTTAACTTCAAATGTTATTATAAAATGCTACATATAATAAATATGAAACATGACAAAGAAGAGTCTAATTTGATCCAACCCAATTCAAAGTTAACATAATTAGATTCAGTTAATCGAGTTGTTGATATAATTCGTATTTTTTTCACCCTTTTGACTCAATCGAGAAAAGTTTCGAATTTGGTTAATTCTATTTTTTTTTCTTTTTACATAAAAAGATGTTGGTGCATATAGAATGACATTGTTTTTAATTTTTTAAATGAAAGTTTTAATTTAATTTAATTCAACTAAACTCAAGCTCAACCTAGAATTTCAAGCTCGAAAATAAAAAATTGAACTTGAGTTATAAAAATTCGACCTGTTCCATTACTAACTCTAATAAAAATTAACTACAAGAAGAATTATACTACAAAACTACCCGTAAATTTTACTTATAATAAAAAGTTAAAGTGAAAGAACCCGAATGTATAAAGTTTTCCGTTTTGTTAGTATTAAAAGAAGAACATCAATTATAGGCTATGTTTCTTTATATTAAAAAAGGTTATTTTTGTAATTCAAACATGTAAATATCGATATATTATTAATTAGGGTCTTTTGAAATTTATCGTAAGCGTTTTTAAGAAAAAGAAAAAGAATGTTGACATTATATTACGTAATGGTGGAGAAAAATATTGAAAATTCTTTTTATGAAAGGTTAAGAAAATCTCTTGTCCCAAAAAGGTAGAATCGCCCATTTTAGGTGCTCCCACACTTTAGTTCGACAGAGTTGTAAAAAGGGTGAGGTAAATTACGGTTTGATCTCAGTCAACTTCTCAATAAGGCGACCATTTTACTCCTATTATCAGGTATCAAACCTAAATTTTTGTCCCAATTAACCTTATCAATGACCAACTGAGCAACCTACGCAGGCAGGGTAAGAAAATCTCTAATCTAACATTACGTGGGACCAAAATACGTGAAATTTTGGACTCATAATTGAGGCCTCAAACGGAAAAAGTGGGACTTGACAACCTCGGAAGTAGTTTGTCTCCACGTGTAAACCACGTGTGTGACCGAGAATTTTGTAGATTGTGGATAAGTTAAAAGACGTGGCGAGGGTACATGGTGACTGGGCATTTTTGTAGATTGTGGATAAGTTAAAAGACGTGGCAAGGGATATGGTGACTGGACATTTCACGTGTCAAAAGCTCGAGGCCTCTGCAATAATTAAAAAATTAAACTGTAATAATCTTTAATTAAATAATTGACTTTAAGCTTATCCAAATCCAAGTCAGCGAGTTTCACATTCAAACAATTTTCCTTATTGAGAAAATAAAAATTTAAATTTTAAAATATTTAACAAAATTAAATTTTAATAAAAAACTGTTTATTAAAATTTAACCTTTTCTTTTAGTTTATAAAAATTAATTAATAAATTATTGTCTATTTTGGATTGTTCTTCGAGTCAATACCTTCACAGTTTTATTCTCCACATATTAAGAAAAACGCGTCTATGAAAGAGAGGTATTTATATCCTTATATGACATACTTCATTATCTTCTCTAACTGATGTGGGATCTCACATTCTCTATCCCCTTAAGACCTAGCCTAGCTAACACAACGGTTCAGGTACCAACTCTGATATTATTTGTAACAATCCAGACTACCAGCTTACAGATATTAATTAATTTATTAATTATTTTTTATAAATTAAAAAAACGATAAATTTCAATAAACAGTTTTTGATTAAAAATTTAAGTTTATTAAATATTTAAAATTTAAAGATTTTATTTTCTCAATAAGAAAAATTGTTTGAATGCCAAACTCGCTGATTTGGATTTGGATAAGCTTAAGGTCAGTTTCCAACTACGGTGTATATATAATAAGTGGGCTTATGGTTATGAAACGCAGATGGACTTTTAATGAGTTTATTTTTATTTTTTAATATAAACCATCATTGTTCGGAAGAAAATGAGACAAAGTGACTTAAATTCGGGTTGATTTGTCTTCAATAATAAGCGACAAAGATGCCAAATCGATGTCTTTGTTTGCAGCGTCGGACCAGCTCCAACCTAGAGGATAGGATTCAAATTTGCGTTCAAGGAAGATAAGATTCAAATGTTGAATCATTCGGGATCGAGTATAGGTACCGCTGGCGATTTAATTCGCGACTGTTACGTGGAGGATTTCTTCGATACATTGGTAGCAGCTCATCTATAATAGCCGAGCTCTAGGATATCTACTCGAGTCTCATACTAGCTTAAATTTTTTGTTATCATATCTTAAAAGTAGATATTCTAGAAGTCATTAACTTACTTTCACCTCCTATTATCAAGATCGATTTAAATAATTTTCTATTGACAGGTATACGTAGATTGCTCCAACGGGATTGAGATGTGAGAATCCAACACGTACACCTGAAGAAAAACTAGTGCGTGGATCATTTGGCAACAGTTGCAGTTAAAACTTGTCCAAGATTTCATATTCTTCAAGAACCTCCTTTGTCAATTCAGGATTTCATCCGACAGGATAGGCGGAGAATTGAATACCACAAAATTTTACGAGAGTTAAATTAACCGTGTTTAGATTTTCCCTTGTATTCAAAAAAAAAAAAAAGGTGAATCATTAATTTCTAATCACATAAAACAAAAGTTCTATATTAGAAATAAATAAATATTGTATAAAAATCGAATTAATCAAATATTGAATCGAATCAACTAAGCTTAAATTTAATTAATAATTTAAAATAATTATGATAAAATAATTAAAATTAATTAATTTAATTCAAATTTAAAATTAAGATAAATTACTGTATAAATAATATTTAATTTGTACTAAACTACCGAGAAAATTTATCTATTTTAATCTATTGGTCCGTTATGATTCAAAATGCATTTTTAATGTATGTAAACAAGATAACTACAAACTCTTATATTCCTTTTATTTCAGTATTTCTGAACAAGTTACTGGATAACAAGACGCACAGTTCTTGGATAACAAGGCACATAATAGATTGATATGATCATCATAAGCTACCCCGTAATAAACCTACCTTCTTGTTGCTAATACCTTCTTCTCCTTCTTCTATAAACCAAGAAGGAAGAGATAAGAGGACCCTATAAAAAATTGTGGTAAGAAATCTACAATAGAGTCCAACCACATCGACCGAATTGAATATCTTCATGCATAAGGATACTAGATTACCTAATATAAAATGTTTCAAAATCATCACATAATAATCCAGAAATTGCATGTTTTATAACGACCGTGTTACAGTCCCTCGGTAGCTAATCATCCTCTCCGATCACTCAACTCCATAGGAGTCCGGCAGTGTTTCAGTCCCGATGTGCTAATCATCCTCTTGAACCAGTTACTAATCATCACTTTAATAAACTATTTCCTCGCCAACTAGCAAATCAAAGGCAACGCTGTTTTGCAGAAACACATAGACTATCCATCACAAATAAAAGGCAGACCAAAAACCCCATTGATAGATATTATATAGACCTACTGATACATGCGAAGACAATAAGCAACGTTCAAGCAAGCAGAAAACGACTGTGTAGTATTTGGATTGAAGGATTGCAATCACTCACCATTATCTTTAAATGCTGTGTTTTTCGAACACCATATGCAATGTTTAGAGCATATGATGGACCTCCTGGACAAATATCCTATACAAATTCTTGCAGTACTGGAGCATAAAATCACAAATAAGATTTGAGGGCTAATTCGGAGGATTTCGGAGGGATCACTTGAACGTAACATTGCTCACCGGGCACTTGTTTAAGAAAACATGTCCTGAATTCCCAGTTGAGCCAGTGGACTCTTGTTGATTAAGGTTGTAGTTCGCGTTCCAGTTATGCGTTTCCTCAGAGTCCCTTTAGCACTTAGTAGCGGAGTTACATTCGTGGAATTCACTTCTTGGAGAGCAAAGGCCTTATCGACTCTACAACTACCTGTAATGACCAAAATAATGGATCAATCAACAATGACGTGAACAAGATTATGGAAATTTGAGACATCAATAAGTAGACACGGCATAATCTTCGAACATCAAAATCCAGCTATGTCAAGGATCTTATTTTAATCTTTGTATACAATTAATTTCAGTACATCATACTGCTTCTCCTGTCATTATGCTGGCGTCTTACCCTTCCATCATAAGATAAGGACGCAAAAATCCAAGGCTCACGAGTACTCCACGCAAGGCCTAGGAAAATCCAAAAATTAGTTAGCTAAACTAAAATCTTCACATTATGAGATTTTGGTTAGTTAAACTAATTACCATAAACACTATCTTCATAGTCACTATATGAATTAAGCAATGGTTCAGCTTGCCGCTCCAATAGGCTGTCAAAAGAAATCTAAAGTTTAGGGATGTCCAAGCAAACTGAAAAAGAGGTGTCAATAAGAATTCAGCCATATAGACAAGCTAATAACCTCTCGGATGTTGATTCGTCCCCAGTTGATGTAGAAGCAAACCACAAGTTAACAACGGAGTCTGTACCACCACTCTGCAATAGCTTAAATCTGATTAAAGCAATGCAAACAAGCACCTAACTAGAAGGAAGACAGAACAAGAGCCTTGAAATGAAACTTATACTTGCTAGTCTCATATCCAAAGGCCATAAATAAAAAATGTCTGTAGAAAACCAACGACCAACTGTAGCCTCAGTAAGGTAAATCACTAATCCTACCAACTTCCCAAAATTTTGGTCCCTTTAATGGGATGTCGGGGCATTCTTAAAGGAAGACACATTAGGATTGTTCAATCAAGAATGGTTGCCAATCTAAGAAGCACGGACACGGACACGGACACAGGGACACGCCAACTTCTAAAATT
>JAOSBK010000006.1:540979-554992 GCA_027568895.1 Erythroxylum shatona | reverse complement strand
TAGAATTAAGAAAAAATTCAGAATTCATAATATGATATATATTGATTGATGTGTTTCAAGACCTCTAACATCTTGATAGTTTATACATATTTGGTACTTTATAAGCTCTTATCAAAAAACATGGAGCATATATTTCATTAAGTCGTGTCCGAGACATGTTCGAGTCGACAAAAATTATTTTTTAATTCCGACACGTATGGACACGTGTCGGACACGTGTCCACCGCGTGTCAGTGGATGTCCGACACGGACACGACTCCATTTTGCCGTGTCTGTGCTACATAGTTGCCAATAGAAGATGACTTCTTAATAAAAGATCATACTATTTTAAAGGATAAAGGAGGGCCAAGAATAAAGCATTCACACCCTCCATCTGTGTGTACACTAAAATATGAACGCGCAAATGAAAGGGGGAGAGATTCAAATGAGGTACCAAAATCAATCCATCATACTCAGGGTTGCATGTGATGGCCCATGTCCTGCCAGAATTTATCCACAATGAGTAATTTAAGTGCTCAAGATGAGCTATTTTCACACACAATGACAATAACCAGCAGGAAATATGAAAGAAACTGAGAAGATAGAATAGCATAAAAAAGCTTAAGGCAATAAACTGTTCATTTGGTACAGCTATAATTCAAGAACAATCAAAACCCTAATAGAAAAAGAAAACTCCTACCAGTGTGTGTGCCCAGGCAGCTCTTTGATGGGAACTTTTGCCATCCTGAGATCCCAGAGGCGTATTCCAGATTCATCCTCTGCAGTAACCTGAAATACTCAATTTTAATGCTATAAAATACTCAATGCAGTGAGTTTGTAACAGCGTGACTACGTCTATAACAATAATTGATATTTTAGGAGTCTGTAAACAGAAACAAAATCTACCAAGGAGCTTTTAGGAGAAATTATATCTTTAATACTCAACTAGGCCACACATCAAACAGGAGGTCATGTCACATTGATGTGGCATAAAATTTAAAGAGGTTCAAATTTCTCATGACAGCTACTTCACATTGCATTAGACAATAGAATTACAAAGATCAGTGAACAAACAGACACATGCTTCGTAGGATCACTTAATATCTAATGCTGAAATGAACTGAGCATCAACGTAACAATCCATGCTTAGAGGTGAATATGAATATGCACTTACAAGTATATGATTCTTCTTCAAGTCATAATCAATATTGCGCACATGGGCGCAGTCAATTGCGTTGGTCTTTCTGCAACAAAATAACAATATGGTTAGGAACAACAAGATATGACGAATAAACATACAACCATGACGACAAATAAATCATTAACTAGCCATAAAAGAAGCACTACTCTATGTTTCATTGGAGCTTTTAGCATTGTCCAAGTGAAGATAAATAAGAAATGTAAGAGTGTAGTCCAAAGAAAATGAAAAATAAGGAACTAAGGAGAGGGAACATAACATTTTGAAAGACAATAGCTACTCCATAACAAGAATCATATCAAAGCATTGAACAGAAATTCACTTTCTGTAATCCATTACATGTCAGTTGTGATCAATCATATAACGTCTGCAAGAAAGGAGAAAGAGAGAGAGAGAAAGGTGCCAATAAATCATACTTCATTGTTCGAAGATCCCAAAACTGGACTGAGGAATCGCAAGTTGCTGCAATAGCATTCAAATCATGTGGATCCCAAGCTCCGCCAGATAAATAATGCAGCATACCAGCTGACTCCTTAGTTTGTACCTATATTTTATACATTCAAGTAAAATCTAATTTGATAATGAAGACAAATAGATTACATCGTATCACAGATATCAGAAACAACATTACGCTGGATTTCCCACTACGGAATGAACAATACCTGAGCTGATTTTTTTCCACAATCTAAACTCCACACGAATAGATTCTCCTCATCAATGCTAATCAACTTGTCATTTCTTCCAGATGGCCACCACAGAACGCTGTTGGCACTCACACACAATATGTGTGCCATAAGGAAAGCGCAAACCATCAAACACAGAATTTAAGCATGCAAAACGAAATTTCAAATCCCGACAAAGATTTTAAGGTAGTTTTAACCCACAATAACGATAAAAAATAAACAGAAGTGTTATTGCACGGGTATGCATCCTAACTATAAAACCAGATCCCTCTTCTCAGAACTGAATATAAATGCTTTGTGAGTAGTAGACCACAAAAACTTATTAAGATGAGTATAGACAAACTCACCAATTAATCTTACCAACATGTCCATCAAGAGAAGCAATTCTTTCCAACTGGGGGGAATTTAATTGGCCATATAACTCCGGAATCTGCCAAACCGCGGCCCCATAAGATTCGCCTTAAATAATAAAGGAAACTCTAAATTAATGATAAATACGGTACATGTGCAAAGCAAGAACTAGAGAACTGAGACACAAACACAAGATGTAAAAATTAAATAGAAAATCAGCAAGAGAAAAGTAGATCGGGAAGTTACCGGTGGAAAAGACGGAGGAGAAAACGCGTTGATCGAAGGGACACGAAGCGAGGTGCCAGATCTCACTAGGATGCGAGAACAAGCCCTCGCAGATGATCTCAGTCCCAGTCGATGAAAGCCGAATCAAATGAACCTGTAAACACGCAGGCACTTAACGCATTCCATTGAAGAGATCAAAAGAGTACCAAAAAGGCAGAGAGAGAGAAGTATACAAAACCTCGTTCTCTTCTTTGAGACTGAGAGTGCCGGCGATGAAGCTGGTGTGATCGGCGTCGGCTTTCACATCTGAGATGCACCTCGCCTACACCAACTCCACATTATCAAATATCCAGCTCTGGAATCGGAACACGAACAAAAAAAAACAATAACAAGAGAGTGAAGCAGGTAAGAATTAGGGAATGTATACCTGATATTTGAGACCGTACCCAATGCCTGATGATCCACCTTGCATTTTCCTACTTCAAACAACCAGTTGACGCCTTTTGTTCGCTCGCTCCACACAAGTCCCCGCTTGGCTTTCCAATGTTATGCTTCAGTTCTTTCTCTCCTGTTCTTCTTCTTTTTTCTTTTTTAATTTTATTTGAAAAGAGGAAAAGAACGCATTATCAGTGAGCTTAGCGGAGACTTGGACCGGGTCAAAGCAATTCAGAAGCCCAATGGATACGGGCAATCAGGCTCAAAATGAAGCTTGTAAAGCAATGGGCTCACCCTATAGAGTCTGGAACTTGCCGATAGACTTGTAACATAATCATAAACATATCGATTTTAATATAAAGAGTCTTTCTGTTTCAACTTTTGAAAAGTGAATAAGTACTTTTTTTACAGTAAAAATTATTTTTAAAAAAATTGAATGTTTAGTTGTAAAATTCAAAAACACTTTTTTTTTCATAAAAATGACTTATTTTGAAGTTAAAATACGACTTTTTGATAAGCTCAAATTTGAAATTTTTTTAAAAAGTATAAATTTTTCATATCAATTAGTGAGTCTATTTTTTTAATTCTCTTTACTCTTATGTTTTTACACATAATTCTCACAATACCCATAAACATATCTTCACGATTATTTTGAGATTTATATAATATTATTTGACTTTTTTAATATGTTTTAATATTTATTTTTTATATTAGTTTTACTTATATTATAATCTATATAAAAGATTTGGTTAGAAATATTTTTATTTATATTTCATATAGTTTAAAATTATATAATAATTTATATATTGTAATTTGCATATTGCTTAATATATTTTAAATAATATTTATATGCATAAATAATTTTTATTAAAACATAAAATATAGTTAAAATTAAAAGCACTTTTTATTTTTATGTTACCAAACAGTCTATTGTATGAAGCTCTTTCAAAAAAGCTCTTTATTAAATGACAGCTAAACAATCAACTGATTTCTTAAAAAAACTCTTCTTAAAAAAAATTTTACTGACAAAAGTTCTACTAATATAAGACCATCTAAAGAGGCAAAAAGTATGATCAACTTAAACCAAATTCATTAACATAACTCAGCCCATAGCTTTTGTCTCACCTGAATTGGTTTTGAGAAAAGTCCAATTTTGGCAACTTTCACTTTTGACCCGATTTATCATCTGACTTTGGTCCTATGTGTGTATATATATATGTACACACACATGTAGATATGTATTAGTGAGTCAAACACCCTTGTGCTTACAATTAAGCTGAACATCCTTCTGCCTGCTTAAAACTCGATTTGATCTCGACTCTAAATTATACCTTTCAGCAAGTTTAGTGTGAATTCCAAATATGGCACCTGGGCCGACTTCGACAGTTTCTCCACCCAACGATATAAACTTCAGAGAAGACCAAATCCTCTAAAACAGTTCGGGGTCTACCAGTAAGTTACGGTGTAACCAACACTTGAAATGTCAAAACGAGACCTAAATTAACGATCACACCAGGAGACCATCTTTGCAGTGATCTCACTCCTAAAGAGCTCAAGAACAGAAAACTTTGAGAAGATACATCAACATAAAAATGGCAATAAAATAAAATCAACTTCAGTTGAAGTTAGTTAATTCCTTCATTCCCTCCATCAACGCATCTTTTCTTCCCCCAAGAGACTTGGTAAACAATCTGCTAGGCAGTCTGCACATCTGTCGTCCAAACGGTTCAAGGGCAATACACCGCTTGAAAACCATTGTAACGAGATTAACAAAATGTCAATGCATCTTCAACTCGCAGCATTCTTCACTTATATCATGGTTCTGGTTTTCTTCTGACATGGTACCCTATATGCTATCAAGTTTGAAGTCCTGTATTAATATCAGATGCTCCTGTTTTCTTCCTTGCTGTTTTATGTACAGCCGATTGATCATATATACAAGTTCAAAAGGCTTTGGTAGACTCGTATACAGCAGGCACAAGATTTCAAGACAAAATTGATGAACATCAGCAAAGAACCGCCTAAAGATTAGGTCATTAGCTAGTCTGAAAGAATCTCATCCAACTCAGGTTCCTCAGAATTGATTCCATCATAATCCAAAACTGTCCCATTAAACAGATCGTTCTCTTCCAGTCCATCTTGATCTCCATCATTATCAGGCTCGGGCAACTCCAGCTCATCGTCAACGTTCTGGTCATCAATTGGTACAGCATTTTCTGTTGCGTTATTCCATTTCCCAAATTTTCTGGGCCCCAAATCTTTCTTTGCTCTGGCTTCAGAATCTTCACAAATACAGGTATGCGGGTTCTCATGAAACTCCCCTCTGCCCGGCCTTACTTCCTTTGGCTCCCCCATGAAACCCCTCTGGTAAGTACGTACTTTAGAGGCAAATGCTTCCCAAGTCTTGTTACCTTCGTCCAAGAACAACCGGTAAAGCTTTTTAGCATTTGGACGAATAGTCCGTTTGTGTCCAAAATACCGCCTGCAATTTAATAAAAGCACCAAAATATATAGACAACCTTGGCTGAAATAAATTTAAACAAAAAGAAGATAAATACAAATAACAATTTACCTTCTTCCAGCAAGTATCCTAGCCATATTACCATTGTTATTGGTAACAAATACATCGCTTTCATCACAAACAGTAAAGTCAAGTGCTGCCATCCGTGAAGAATATGTAGAAAATGGCTCCAACTCCTCCTTGCTGGCTAAAGTATCTTTTGTATAGAAGTGCGGGAAGAGAGATCTTAAAGGTGCCAATGTCTCCTCCCCTCCATACACTTCTCCAGATGCCACATAAATGTGAACATCGCTGCCATAACCCAGTGCCCTCAACATAAGGCCAACTTCCTTTGGTGTGAGTGGGCATTTTCCATGTCTCCTTTCCTTATCTGGGTTCCTTATCTGATGACACATTGAAAACAAAGGTACACACTTAACAGGAAAGGAAATATCAACATCATTTGGCATGCTCTATACAAGTAAAAACTTGTAGTATGTCCGTAGACTTCTAACGATCCACTACCAGTAGAAATCAATTATATACTGCAAGCAAGTTTTACTATAAACCCAGAAATTAGAAATACTCCAAACAACTAAGAATCAAGTATGATGTGAAACTTGTGGCTCAGGTTTTCAATAATCTTCCATCAAATTGTATTAGATAACACAGATTTATGAGAATACAATTGAAACTTACATGTAGTGTCTTCCACCTCCTCCGTATGGCACCCAAATCTTTCTTTTCCTTATCACCTCCACCATAATAACATCCAGAGAATGCCAACATATCAGGTTCAAATCTGTAAAGAAACATCCAGTTGTCACCAGAAACTAAACATCAACTTTGCCTAGTGATAAATTCTTTAATACAAAGTCAAGCAAATCAAAATGCAATGGGAAATAAGTTTCCTCATCACGTTTACAACCAGCAATGCAACAAATAAAGTATTTATGTTCTTATTACAATATCACTTAGCTTAAGCAACAGTATCCAATAGGGTTACTTGAATTGCCCATATCATCCACATCTAATTGACAGTTTCTTTGGTCAATTTTAAATGTGACCTCATCACATTAATGGTTTGACCTCTAGCCTTTAAACTAGCAGCATTGGCAGGATTAGTCACCAAGAAATAAAGGGTTACTTATGAGTCTATGACAACGTAACATAACAATTGGACATAACTGGAAAAAGAGCGCATATATTTCAATATACTCGTAAAACAATAACCATATGATGGAAAATATTTCACACAGATTAAAACAAAATACCTCAGGTGCAGCGCGATGTAGTGTTTACTTCTCATCCTCATTCGATGGACCAATTTCTTTCCCATATCAAGAATAGGACTAGTAAACTTTAAAGCGTGGTAGTTTACTCTGCATCGCAGCTTTTGCAATTGCGTATCCAATTTGTTTGCCAGTCTATAATCAAACTTTGAAAGCTGAATTGCCTGTTGCATCATTCATACCAAGAATTGTTCTCTTAAATTACCAGATATTTCATTCAACAAGGATCAAGTGTAGCACAACTCAAACCACATTAGATCTACTACATGCATAAAAGGGTTCACACATCAAAGTTGAACTGTGCATACTACACCGGCGTCATACTGAAGGGGAAGTATTGATTAGAGAACGCAAGAGCAAGCCAAATATGAATTAAAAACACATGAGCATCTATCAAGGCAAGATGGAATAATGTTAACCTAATCCTTAAACTCCTATAGCAAGCAAAAAAATTTAACAATAACCATACCGAATAAAAACAAATCTGGGAGCAGTTGTCAGATCTCGGAACTTACATGCCTTTTCAAAAGAACAGGTAATACACGATTTTGATAACATCTCTCGCTACACTTCCTTGGTACACGCATTGAATGTGTTGTCCAAGTTTTTCCTTGTCTCCTTGGTAGAGCTTTTATGATTTTGACATCATTTGAAAGAGAAGAGATGAACCACTCCACATCAAATATCTCTGAAAACTCACTACATGAAGAATGAGAAATTATAGACATCTAAATTAAACAACTAAAAGCAAATTGAAAATTTTCAAAAACTAAAAAAGATTTGAGATTTCATTCCAATAATAGCAATAACCATCACTAACCTTGCATCTCTCCAAAAGGATTTCTGGTCTAACTTTGGAACAACAAGGGTAGCATTTAGAATTCGAGCAGCAACAACAGCATCTGTAATCTGAAAGGATGGACATAACATTCTTAATTCCAAAAGGTGAACAGGCTTCACAAAATTGTTGCTAAACAGTCAAAGGAAACAACCTATACAATCAATGACTCTCTCGGGACTTTATGTTACAATAAACATAGTAAATTCAAAGCTTTAGAGACATTAAGCAAGATAGATACTTATCCTAATGCAAAGTTAAGGTCCACAATCATTCGTAACCAAAAAAAAAAGGAGTTCGGTACTTGTTTTATGCAGAAACTAGGAGTGGAAAAACACAATGTCCAGAGACCTCTGGTATAACTCACAATTCTAAGCTTGAAGAGACAATTCCAATTTTTTCAAGAGCCTAGTGGCTTCAGATATACTTGTATTATCATAAAAGCAGAATTACTTTTCCCATGTAAGCAAGCCAATCAGCAAGCGAGTAACTACAGTTGCCTACCATTATGAGACCGAAGCAAAAATGTTAGAGCCTAAGAAGTGATATGGAAATAGCAACAATAAGAACATGCACTCTGTTTGAATGAAGGATGATTCTTCAAGCTTCACCAAGATAATAAAATTACCATCAAAAGCATCAGCCAAACAGAAGGAAAAACAATCATTCAAGGGGTTCTGAATGCACGCAACCAGAACAAAAACAAGACAAAGCTACATTCTCTCAATTATGAGCTGCAGAAAGTACCCCAGTTCTTTGCTGATTCAAACCTCCACTGGTAGCAATCAACAAGTATCGGTTTGGCATAGTAACAGCATTGGCATCTGCCACATAATCAGCCAACTCAATTAAAGTTAACAGTAGACTATATAGACTTTGCAGGATGTGCGAGGGTAAGAATCCTACTGGCCACAATAATAGAAGGAAGGACATATGCTCTCAAAGGAACGTTAACTCATTTAATGAATTCAGCCTATTCTAATAGGAGACTAGAAACACTAGTAACTAACAATGCCCTGTTTTAAATTTTAAATCCAAATAAAGAAAGACATATGCTCTCAAAGGAACGTGAACTCATTTAATGAATTCAGCCTACTCTGATAGGAGACTAGAAACACTAGTAACTAACAATGCCCTGTTTTAAATTTTAAATCCAAACAAAATTTAGTTTCCACTTCTGCTCCGATTATTCACGAAAGTAACGTAGGCACTATGCACAAACATCATTTCATAAGAGATAAGAGATAAGAGACAGTAAGCATACGTGGAAAGCTTTTGCTAGCGTTACTGCATCCATAGAAGTGTTTTGAACGAGTAGAGATCCAAATATCTTGATCCGATCTCCCGCCAACCTTCTATCAGTCAAAAACAAAAAACAAAAAAGACCGCTTCAATAAATCGCTAACTAAGCTGGAAAAGGAAAATCCAAGATTCAAAAATATAAAAAAAACCCTAACCGGTACAACGAAAACAGGTTTCGCGCTCGCACCAACAACGCCATCCTTTTCATCATCCAACTGAAACAAAGAAACGAATTACATTAAACAGAAATCTCTTGAACGATAAACTCACAACCCGGAGAGAAGAGAGAGATATTTACCAAAGAATAACGGCGAAGGTCGCGGCTGTCATCGGAATCGATAGGAGACGGAATGAGAACGGAAATAAGGCCGAAGAGAATGAGAAGAAATCCGGAGATAGCAGATATCAAGGGAAGCACGGAGCGGGGGCGGTTGTAGCAGCTGTGACGCCGTCGGTGGTGAGCCATCTACCGGCGGTTATTCGAAAAGCAACTCGCTCTCTCTCTCTCCCTAATGAACGTTGTGTAGAGAGAGAAGAGGCAGAAGCAAACAGAAAGTATGTTCTAGAGTATTATTTATATCTACTAACAATCCGACGTCACCTGAGAACGCATTACCCTCTCAGATCGTCTCGTGGAAGGAGAACCAAAAAAATATAACGATAACAAATTTAAATTATTATTTTTAGAACCAAAAACATTTAAAGATAACAAATTTAATTTTTTAAAATAATAATTTAAATTAATCTATACATATATTAATTAATAAATTAAAATTTTTTAAATATATATTTATATTTATAGGATAGGACACCGCGGGAAGAAAAGGGGATGAGCTGGCTCTGCGCTTGTTTGTGTCAACTTGGATGATTATTTAATAAACAATCATTTGTTGTTCTCGAATCAAGAGTCTCGTTGACTTTGAGGATCCTTTGATAACTAATACTAATATCTTCTCACGTAATTACTCTAGTAAGCATAATTTATTTTATATTAATATAAAATTTTCATATAAATATAAGTTGTTTTGTAGATTCATATTAAAATTGAAGATTAATTTATAAACTTTAAAATTTTAAATGGATATTTAGACTTTTATAACCCTAAGAGTTAATGTATATATTTACTCTCAAAATTTTATAAATTTATGATCAATTAGTATATAGTTTGTATTGAATAAATAATGCGTAAATAGAAAATATAAGTTGGTAGTAGTTGGGTAAAAGTCTTTACCTTTGAAAAAATTTAAGTTTAAATTAGTTAAAGTTTGCGTAACATCTTTAAAATCTCGATTTCATAAATATTACTTTTTGGGTAGTAAATAGTATATTATGAGGTGAATAGTGACATTAGGGATCCAAATTGTACTTTATTTTATTTGGCATCGAATAATATTGTTCAATGATAGCACGATGATTAAATTAGAGCTCAAAATGATTTCGTTTTAAGGGTTTAAGTAAGAGTTGACCGGTGGTCAAAGTTTGAGTCAAAAAAGTAAAAGTCAAACTCAAAAATATTAATGAAAATAAATGATATTAATTAAGATATTTATGTAAGGTTGATATTTTTCTTATAGGTATTTTTATCGAAATGAAGAAAAGAATGGATTAAAAGTTAAAGTTAATTTTGATTTTTTAATGAAAAAATGTTATTAAAGAACCACGTGACAATTTTGTCAACTAGTCATTCTCTTCTTCTCCAAAACATTGTCGAGAATCACCTCCTTCTTTTTTTCCATTTTTATTTCATTTTCTTCCATTATCAAGCTAATTTTTTTATTTTTAAACCTCAAATCACCTATTAAACACTAAATCATCAACTTAGGTTCCTAAACTCACCATATCAACAACAATAAAAATTGGGAAAAGATAAAAAAAATGTATATGGGTATTATTGAAGAATAGTACCTGATAATTTGTAAGGTAAGTTAATGAAGTTTTGATTATTTTTAATATATGATTTCAGTGTAGTTGCATACATTGACGAATAAAATGTAACATCTCATTATTTCATGTTAAGGGTTAGAACCCTATAATAGTGTATATGAGAGTTTATTGAAAAGTTAGAAAATGCATTTCATGCATATGCGTAATATAGTATACACATACACGTAAATATCAATATGAGAGAGATAGAAGGGAGATGTTGAATTTTGAAATTGGTAGTAGAAGTTTGTTTTCTAGTTTTCATGGTGATTTTGAAAATGTTGAAGGTGGAAGTGGTAGTGGTGATAGTGGTACTGGTACTGGTAATGGTTCATCTCAAGCTCAAGAAAAAGTACCTGAATCTGATTTGAAGAACAGAAGAAGGCATGCAACTAGTTTCTTTGCACCACGAGTAACTCTTAGAGCCAAACCTTTAATTCGTAGTGCAATGCAATCAAGAGATGCGACTCACAATGTTGATATGACAGTAGCTAGATGGTGGTATGATACATGTTTGTTATTTAATACTTTTTAGTCTTATTATTATCAACCTATGATAGATGCAATAGCCTCTTATGATCCAT
Organism: Erythroxylum shatona; assembly: GCA_027568895.1. Lineage (NCBI taxonomy): Eukaryota > Viridiplantae > Streptophyta > Magnoliopsida > Malpighiales > Erythroxylaceae > Erythroxylum > Erythroxylum shatona. The sequence goes on along the minus strand of JAOSBK010000006.1, from coordinate 543,683 downwards.
GATATAAAGATCCTTCGATTGATGACTTAAGAGGTAAACTTTTGAGTTGTGTTGTTTCTGAAATTAGAAGTTATTTGGCTGAAAGAATAATAAATTGAGGTACTTATAGATGTTCAATCGTGGTTGATAGTTAGACAAATAAGAGACAAAAGCCTATTATAAATTTTTTAGTTTATTCTTCAAATAATTCTATGTTTTTGAAATCTATTGATGCATTTGGCCATATTAAAAATATTGAGTTTTTGTTTGTGATATTTGATGAAATTATGAATAAAATAGGGCTAAAAAATATTGTTCAATTTTTTAATGGCAATAATTTTACTTATAAAGTAGCAAAAAAAGAATATAATACGTATAATTTATTTTTTATGGGGTGCACAGGCCACAGAGGTAACCTGGCCTCCATTCCTTGGCTCTTTGCGTTTCATTTGGTTCTTGTCTGACCTTACTATTCTTGCAGAATTGCCTCAGTACCCACTTCCAACACATGATGTCATTGTCAGAGGTGTTGTGCCGGTGGAACTTTCGAGGTGTGTTGAAGACAAATAAAAGATGCCACAAGTTAATATGCATTTATGTGTTTAATGATTTCACGTCTGATAATTAGATGAGGATGCAATATCTGATCTCCCAAGTGTATATTGATTTAGATTTTTAACTTATCTTTTCTTGGGTTTCACCATTTTAAGCCTGTTTTATACATGTTTGTGTTGCGATCAGATTGAGAACAATGAACATAGAGATGAAATGCCATATGGTAAAGGTCCTCAAACGGAATTTCAATGGCTGATAAGATTGAGAAAAGATGGTAAGTAACTTTTTGTGTAGAATGTGATAGCTTAGGATTCTATTGGCGACATCTTTTGGCATATTAAGATATATTGTTTAGGTAAAATAGAAAAGTTCAGATTTAGATAAGATGGTGTATTGGTTTGACAAATTTGGTTTATTTTAAAGTGAAGTAAATAAATTAGGTTTGATTTGGATTTGGATTTAAATTCAGTTAAGTTTTGAATTTTGCTCAAGTGGTAGGGAAGTCGTGTTCTTTGCTCTATGATCATCTTCCGCTTGAGTTGAACAATGATGACTACCAACATGTTTGCCGGATACCAAAGAAGAATGTACAGTTTTTTGTGTGCAACCAGATATTTCTCGCTAAACGCAGAGATTAATCCCTTCGTCACGGGAGCTCGCACTAAGTGGTAAATCACTAGCTACAAGATGTGCTCCATTCTCATGAGCTCGCACTAAATAGTAAATGACTAGTTACAAGATGTGCTCCATTCTCATGAGTGGGGAATGAAAAGAAAGTATGTTATAATCTGAAGAGTTGCTTAAACAATTTTTTAGTGAAAATGTATTTGTCTTAGTTAAATGTATAATTATGCTGAATTTAGGGTGCCAACTTCAGAGATTTGTCTGGTGTTCGTGTGCGACCAGATAACAAGGTTGAATGGGATCCTGAGGTCAAGGGGTTTTTCTGGATTCTGGAAAGCCTTTAGTAACACAGAAATTGCCTTTTTGTTAAGTGATTGTTTCACCACAATAGCTTAAGCTATTGTATCAGACCAATTTAATTGGTTTTATATATCACTAACATACCCTCTTAAATGAAAGCTCTTTGAGTTTGAAACTTGCAAATACTTACTCTACTTTATACTGAATAATAGGTGGGTGGTAGGATTTGAACTCACGACTATTTGATCACAAAGGCTCTGATATTATGATAAGTGGTTGTTTCACTATAATAACTTAAGCTATTGTGTGAAGTCAACTTAATTGGTTTTATATATTTACTAAGACTTTTATCTTCATAAAGCGTACTAAAAATTGCTTATTTTTGCCATACTTGCTTTTACGATTCTTAAATCCGCAGGTCTCTGATTGTGCAATGAGTTTTGTGAATGGTTCCTCGTCAAAGTAGGTGGAATTAGTGACCAGAGTGGAACCCCATAATCAGGTTTCCAGCATCCATATTTGTTTTAGTACGTGATTACTAGCTTGATTAGCTTCTTATAATTAAAGAAAACATATTAAGTTTAATTTAATGATAAATAAATTAATTGAATTTTAGATTAGAAATGAGATAGTGAATGAATTTGATTTAACATAAATATTTTTAATTGTTAAAGATAAAATAATATTATTTAAACATAATTTAACAATTATGATGTTTCAATCATTGAATTGATTTGGTTTCATCGGTTCAACACTCATCTTGCGTTGCTTACTCTGCAGGCCATTGTACATCCTACACAAGATCGGGTTCTGTCAATTCGTGAAAATGCAAGACTACAAGGTTTTCCAGATTACTATAAACTATATGTTCCAATGAAAGAAAGGTATAACTATATAACTATATATATTATTCACTAAACTCTTCTGCAAAAACATTTTAAATTATCTTGTAATTTTAAATCGTAACGTTTTATAATGCCCATGTTTATTGGAGTTGACCAACAAAATTAAGGGAGCGTTTGGTTTGAGGGTTTGGGAATGAAGGAATGTAATAATTGTAAAAAATAGTATTTGCTTTGGAGTTTTCAATTCCAAGGGAATAGATTTATTCCATTAAGTTTGTAAATCTACTAAACCCTCTAAAATGGATGGATATCAAGTTTTCATTCCAATCTAGTGGTTACTATTTATACCCCTCCCCCACATAAGCAATTTTTATTCTTACTCATCACTCATCATCATCATC
>JAOSBK010000006.1:527452-540879 GCA_027568895.1 Erythroxylum shatona | reverse complement strand
AATTAGTAGTAGAAGTTCGTTTTCTAATTTCGGCGGTGATTTTAGAAATGTTGAAGGTGGAAGTGGTAGTGGTAGTAGTAGTAGTGGTACTGGTAATGTTCCATCTTAGGCTCAAGAACAAGTACCTGAATCTGATGTGAGGAAGAGAAGAAGGCAGGTGACTAGTTTATTTGCACCACGAACGACTCTTAGAGCCCAACCTTCAATTCGCAGTGCAATATAATCAAGAGATGCGACTCACAATGTCGATATGACAGTAGCTAGATAATGGTATGATACAGGTTCGTCATTCAATGCTTATCAATTTTATTATTATCAACCTATGATGGATGCAATAGTCTTTTATAGTATAGAATACAAAGGTCTTTCATTTGATGAATCAAGAGGTAAACTTTTGAGTTGTGTTGTTTCTGAAATTAAAAGTTATTTAGCTGAAAGAATAGTGAATTGAGATACTTATGGATGTTCAATTATGTGTGATGGTTGGACAAATAGTAGACAAGAGCATATTATAAATTTTTTGGTTTATTATTTAAATGACTCTATATTTTTTAAATATATTGATGCATCTGGCCTTATTAGAAATACTAAGACTTTTTTTGCGATATTTGATGAAGTTTTGAATGAAGTAGAGTCGGAAAACTTTGTTCAGTTTTATTACTGACAATGATTCCGCTTATAAAGCGGTAGGAAAAGTTGCAGAATAAGTATAATTCATTTTTTTGGACTCCTTGTGTTGCACATTGCATTGACCTAATGCTGGAGAATATAGGAGATTCTAGGTATTTTCTTGTTATTAATGAGACTATGTAGAAAACTAAAAAGGTGACAGAGTTCATTTATAATCATGCATGGGTATTGAATTTGATGATAAAGGAATTTATCAATGGTAGGAATTTGTGTCGTCCTACCGTGACAAGATTTGCCACAAAATTTTTATCACTTCAGTCTTTTATTTTGATGAAGAAAGAGCTAAGACAAATGTTTTCAAGTGATAAATAGATTGCATCTCAGCATGCTAGGTCTAATGCTAGAGTGGAGGTTTGTAATATTATACCGGAAGATAGAGAATTTTGGTCTCAATGTCAATTTGTTATCCGAGTTTGTAAGCCTTTGGTGAGGGTGCTTTGCTTGGTTGATAGTGAAGAAAAGCCAACAATTGGTTATAACTTTGATGCCATGGAGAAAGCGATAGAAGCAATCAAGGCCAATATGAAACATAAACCTTCCTTATACACACCATATCTTTCAATCATTAATGAGAGAATGGAAAGACAACTTTCTTCTCCATTGTTTGCAGCTAGGGCATTTTTGAATCTTAGTGTCAATTTTAGACTAGATCTTAGAAAACAAGCTGAAGTTAATAGAGGAATGCTTTTAACTATTACAACAATTGTTAGCATTGACGCAATGCAAGATCTTTTAAGCTCACAAATGGAGCTTTACAAGTTGTCTTATGGAAATTTTGGAATGCCAATTGTTACTCGACAAAAAAGAAAACTTTCTTAGGTATTAGTTATTTCCTTTTTCTTATTTGTTGAAAATTAATTATCTCTTTATTTTATTTATAACACTACTTTTGTTATCTTATAATTTTTTATTTGTGAGATCAATTTGAAAATGGTATTCCAGAATTGAAAAGGTTTACAATTTGAATTTTAAGTCAATGTGTGAGTGCAACAGGCTGTGAACGAAACTAAAGCATATTTGAATTTATCTACTAAGAGAAAATGAATAGATTGGAACATAAGATGTTGAATAACTTGGCTTCTGTTCGTTACAATTTAAAGCTTCGAGAAATGTATATTATTTTTATTATTATCATTATTAATTTCGATATAATTTCTTATAATTAAGTTTAATTGTTTACTAGGAGTCTTAATAGTACAAGTAGTTCAATTGATCCAATTTCTATTGACAATATTGATCTTTTGGCAGATTGGGTTTCTGAAGAACCGAATTTGGTTGATGTGAATGATTTGGAAGATAATCTTTGATGGGAAAGCATTGACATGTCATTTGATGCATTAAATTTGAATGATAATGATGATGAAGCTCCTCTCAATGATGAGAATTTTATACCAAATGATCACTAGGGTCAGTGCAATTATAGCGGCTATCCTCCAGTTGACGATTGAATTTCGTTTCAGTTTTTGTTTTTCCTCTTCTTTTAATTTTACTTGTATTTGATGTTTATGTTAAATTTTATATATGTAATACAATTGTAAATGTTTTTGTTTCAAGTTTAACTTCTATTTGATTGTTTCTTCGTCATGAACTCTTTTTATAAATTGTTTAAGGATAGTTATTGTTCTTTTTATTAGATGTTTTAAATGTTTTGATGTAATTATTATTTATTAAAATGATGAAATTGTATTATTGTAATAATTTAAATAATTTGTATTATTCTTAATTTTATATTTGTATGATGATGATTGTCTTTTTTATATCAATTGTGGCTATTATTTGTATGTGAATTATTTATAAATTATTGTTATTTTATATTAATTGTGATTATTATTTATTATTATGATTTTTGAAAACAGAGTTGAAGTAAACAGCAAACTAGTAAAGTATACAGTACAATTGTACAATGTACCAATGGAATATTTTGCAAATTTTAAAAATTTTAGGGACTATTTTATAAATTTAAAATTTTACCGGAAACGGTATCTGGTACTGACCGGTACCGGTACAGTACTGCATCAGAGCTCAATCAAATACCAAGTCCAGTACGGTATTCGCAACTTTGGCCACATGACAATTTTATCAACTACCCATTATCTTGTTCTCCAAAACATTATCGAGAATCACCTCCCTCTTTCTTCTAAATTTTTCTTTCATTTTCCTTTATTTTCAAGTCAACTTTCTTTATTTTTAACCCTTAATCACCTATTAAATACTAAATTATCAACCTAGAGTTCTTAAACTTACCATATCAACAAAAAAATTGAGAATAGATGAAGAAAAGGTATATAGGTGTTCTTGATGAATAGTACCCGAAAATTTATAAGGTCAATCGGTAGAGTTTTGATTTTTTTAGTACATGATTTTGATGTAGTTGCATGCGTTGATTAATAAAATGCATGAAATTGAATGTTTATGCAATATTATGAAGATAAAGAAAAGGAATTGAATGAGAGAGAGACAGAAAAAGAGACGGAATAAGGAATTGTTAGTGAAATTGAAGTTGATGAAAGCTCAATTTGAAGAATTAAACATCAATTTGGTATGTGTTATTTAATTCTATTTTTCCTAAAAATTATATATTAGGTAATTTAGGATTCTTGAGTAAAATTGAGGGTTTATGAAATTGTTGTTAAAAATATTTAATTGGATTGTAAATGAAATATTATATGTGATTAATTTAGATTTTGGACTTATAATTTGTATTTTCTCCGATTAATATACATATGTTGAATTTGAAAATTTTATATACATGTTATTTTTGACTAAATAGTAAGATAAATATGTCTCTAATGTTGTGTGAACTAAATTAAAACCAACAACAGAAGGAAAAAATGGCATTAAGAAGTGACATTTGTTTTGGTCGAATATGGAATAACTTTAATTGATTATTATGAGTGTTTATCATTAAATTTCAACGAAATTTAATTAGTTTTGTCCCTAGTAAAATAGATGGGAATTGAAGGAATTAGTTTTGTCCCTACTCTTATACTGTAGTAGATCCTCCATAGCAGTACTATGTCATGATATGTGTTGCCGACTGTATGACTCCTAGAGCTTGGTTCCAGTGTAAGATATTTGATATGTGTTATGAACTGCATGGCTCCGAGAGCTCAGTTCTAATATGAATGTATATATAAAAAAGGACAGTATGGTTTCGAGAACTCGATCTTATATTTAAAAATCCCACTTATCTGGCTCGGTGATGTAATTCCAATGGATTTTATTTTGGGGCAATTACAAAAAATAGACAAATGCACGATTAATGGTCAAAGAACTCCAAATGAAAGTAGTAATGAATGTACAATTTATTGATTATTGTATAATTATATATGAATTATTATAATAGATGCATGCTTGTATTTCATAGATTGACTTTAAATGCCTATTTATGCATATAAATAAATGAAGATATTTATATTTGGAAAATATTATATGTTATGCATGTTATTGTGGAATGAATAAAATTGAATGAAAAATAGAATTGTTTGAACACCACTAAGCCTATAGCTTAGCGTATAGATTTTCTTTTCGCACGTAAGTTTTGAAGAGAATTAGAAAAAAGCTATGGAGGATCTACTACAATATAAGAGTCATATAGAGGATCTCAAAAGATTTGGAGGTGGATGTACTACAAAATATTATTTTTGTTTTTAATTATGACATGTACACATAAAGAAATGAAGGATCTTGTAGAATTTTATTGTAAATTATATATGAAAACATGAAAGTTATGTATGAAATATAGTTTAGAAGTGTTGAAATGTATTGGAGGATGAGTAAATTATTTTGTCAAGGAGCTTGACATAGAGATGGAGAGTTGAGTAGCTTGCACGAGAAGTATATTGAAATTTCTTGCAGGAGGTTTTAAGTAAATATAAAGGAAACTATATCTAAATTTTTATAAAATGAATAGTAATTTACTAGAATAATGAGATTTTAAATCAAAAATGTTTTAATTCGAAGTATCAGGTATTTAAGAATATGGTAACATTCGGTATGATGATTCTATTATCGAGTATAGGGTATTATAGTTTGAATATTTGAATCCAGTTCCATTTTATTCTAGTCTAAACTTAGTTCCAATTTAAATTTGAATTTGAATTCAACTCTCTCAAATCAAACTTAAGATATTGATTTTAAATATAATTTAAAGTAATTTATTATTTTTAGATATATCATTTAATAAGCTAATTTAAATTTAAGAAATGTTTTTATTTAAATTTATTCTTAAATTTAAATAATCTAATAATTCTTATTAGTTGAAAATTCGAAGGCATATGATTAAGTAAATGAAGGAGGCCTTATAATAAACTTCAAATGCCAAATCTTGATTTGACTGAATGATTAAAAAATTCAACTGGTTCAATTAGTTCAACCTAAAAATATTAAATCGTTCAATTTTTAATTTTTAATTATTTTATTTAATAATTCTTGTTATTAAAAATTAATCAGTTTATTAAAATTTTGTAAATCAATAAATTCTTATAAACTAAAGTAAATTATTTTTTTAAAATTAAATTTCAAAATTTTTAATGAATAAGAATAATATTTTCAATCATATTTTAAAATTTTTTCATTTTATTCAATCTTTAACCTGTCCTTCTAATACCTCCGATCTCATTTTTGATTTGAGTTAGTACACTCTTTAGTGATTATAAGTGCTTGAGCTTTATAGGCTTTGAAAACTTATAGATTAGAATTGGTAATAAGAAGTTTGGTCAATTAAAATAGATTTGAGTCTAATAAATCAGGTTTATTTATAAGTTTTAAAAGTATAATTTATGATTGGTATTACAAATGTCTTTTTGTTTGTATTATAAAAATTAATTTTGAATTCAATATAAAATTTGAGTTAAATTTAACTCAATTTAATTAAATTTTAATTCAAGTATTTTTCAGATATTTTTAAACATCATTTTTATAAATAGTTAAAGCTTATAATTTCAAATTTGATTAATTAATATTAACCAAAATTTTAACGAAACTTGATAGATTATGTTCAATTAAAATAACTGAAATCAATTCAAACGGTGTTAATTAAAAATATAAATTATCATTATAAAAATCAGATTGCCTTCCTTAACTTTAAATATTTTAATATTTTGGGTTTCAAATAATTATTTTAAATTTTAAATACAATTAAAATAAATAAATCTAACTTGTTGGCAATTTAATATTATAAAGTCAAAGAGGGAAAAAAAGTCAAGTTGAATTTTCATGGACCCAAACGAATCTCCACAAAGCCCACAACCAACTTACTCAAAAGCCTGCCATTTTTGGGCGAGTCCACGACGGCCATCGAATCGGAACAATCGATTATATGCGGAGGAGACTACATCATTGCGGTGGAACCCGATTGCACATCCAGCGAGTTAACGGAAGCAAAACCCTCATCTCTGGGAGTTCTGTCAAATCTCACACCACCGCGAACTCACTCACTCTCAGTGTTTCGCTTGAGTTTCCCTTTAATGGCTTCCGTTTAGACGTACAATACAAGGGTTTATCTCAGTTTTTGTGCTTCCTCTTTTCAAAAGTTCATTGTTTTGGACAGGAGCTAGTTTGGAAGGAGTCCCAGATGAATTCGTTGAGTGTGAAACCTTCCTTGTTTATATCGAAATTGTTGCCATCTTCTTCTTCTTCTTCTTGTTCGTCTTCTCATAATTATGCAAATGTTGCACCGTGCCGGCTTCAGTTGAGTTTTTCGACAAGTTTCCGAAGAAACAGGAACATTTATTGTCGGAAAGCAAAGTTGGGTTTTACAGTGTCAGCTTATGATTCTTCCAAGGAGGGGTCTTCTCATGATTCTGATGATTCCAAGCCTCCAAATGGCGCTCTGGTAGTTCACTTATCTGTTTTTTTGCTTATTTCTCATTATCTATTTAGCTACTTTCCTTTTTGATATTGTAAAGCTAAATGGAATAGGAGTTTCTAAGTAATTGTCGAGCTTTCTCTATCTGGAGGATTTGGTTCTATACTTGATTTTAGCAGGGTTATGCTAGATTAGTGATTTTGAAGCTTATTTTTTGAAATAACAGCCAAATAGCAGGAGGGAAATTCTGTTGGAGTATGTCAAGAATGTGCAACCAGAGTTTATGGAGCTTTTTGTGAAGAGAGCACCTCAACAGGTTTTGCAGATTTTCCTTTCTTAATTTATAGTTGTAGAGGCAAGTCTCTGATTCTAATTTACTTTGTTTAGGTGGTTGATGCAATGCGGCAAACAGTAACCAATATGATTGGGACACTCCCCCCGCAATTTTTTGCAGTAACGGTTACTACTGTAAGTTGATTGAGCTTCCATGGTGTCATTCGATCTGGACTTGTGCTTTATTTCAAAGGGCTAGAGATTATGTTTCTGTTACAATGATCATATGGTGTTCTGTTTTAGGTGGCTGAAAATCTTGCTCAGCTGATGTACAGTGTTTTGATGACGGGATATATGTTTAAGAATGCTCAATATCGCCTGGAATTGCAACAAAGCTTGGAGCAGGTTGCTCTCCCGGAAGTAGTAGATAAGAAGGTAATTATTCGTTGATCTTTCCTTCCCATGGTTTCCGTGCAACGTTTTGACAAAGAACTTTCTGCAAATCGGTGTAGAAGTTTTCAAGTTTCATTCTTAGTTTTGTGTTTTGCTGTACATAACTAGCTTCGCGGACTATTACAGGATAAACCAGATTATGCACCTGGTACTCAGAAGAATGTGTCAGGAGAAGTAATTAGATGGAACGATGTTTCAGGTCCTGAGAGAATGGATGCTGTAAGATACATTGAATTACTTGAAGCTGAGATTGAAGAATTGAATCGCCAAGTTGGTAGAACATCGGCAAGTGGACCAAATGAATTGTTAGAATATCTCAAAACCCTTGAGCCCCAAAATCTGAAGGTAAAGAGAGTTTCATGCATTTTTCTGCTCGTGATCTTTCAGTCTCTGGTTTAGCTTACCTATAGGAAGTTTTCCTTGTAATGGCCACATGGTGGCTAGTTGTCTTGATTTTCATTTAAGAAAACACCTATTTCCGATCTAGTTTTAACATAAAAAGAGAATGTTAGGTAACAATTCAACTTAATGTGCCCGTGTGTTAAATAGAACTAGGTAGAGAGCAATATCTCAGTATTATTCCGAAACAAGAAGGTCTTCACAAGGGAAAACCCCATTACAATCTCAGGAAATCTTCCGAGAATTATTTCCAATCTAAAAGCCTACACCACTTCCCCCATAGACTATTATTTTATATATACTTATCCTAATAAACTTCTAAGGAATAGATATCTCCTGCTAACAACCTGAGTCACAAAAATATATCGATATCTAGCTATCTCACTACTGCTTACAGCCTGTCTTCTTCTTCCTTGTATAAACTAACCACTCTCCTCCTTTGTGACCATTATTCCTAACATAGAATGAGATTATGTGTCTCGATAACAATGTGAAAACATCATTTGGTGTTGTAATCACTAATACCTTATTGTTTCAGAGTGTCTCTTTGCTAGGTTTAGTGGTACGGTGCTTGATTTTCGTATGTCAACTTCAAATTGTTCATGCTTGTGTTGCTGTAGGAGTTGACAAGTAGTGCTGGAGAAGACGTCGTGCTTGCTATGAACACGTTCATTAAGCGTCTCCTGGTTGTTTCAGATCCTGACAAAATGAAGGTTAGCCGTTAGTTGAGCACAGTTTTCTCTGTTTGTTCGATGTACTTATCAACAGCATATTTCCTTAAATTGGTAATGGTCATCATACTGAACTGTGGCCTTCGGTTGTTCGGTATTGTTACTGTGATCTATTTGCATAAGTGTCCTAACCACACTCCTGGAATTGACATAATTGTACTTGAATTTGAAAACTATGCTGCCATGCTTGCGTTTCCTGGGGTTTCTGACTTTCTGTGCTAGGCGAACGAATGTAATATATTTCATACGATCTGCTCTGAGAACAGATTATAATTAGTACCAGATTTTTCTCAAGGATTCAGTTGGGAATCATTTATCTTGCTATTTTTGAAATTCTCTTCTGGTTGCAGTCAACTGTGACAGAGACTACTGCACCTGAGCTTGCCAAGCTTCTTTACTGGCTGATGGTGGTCGGGTACAGCATTCGCAACATAGAAGTTCGTTTCGACATGGAACGGGTGCTCGGAACACCTCCAAAGCTCGCTGAGTTACCCCCAGGAGAAAATGTCTAACAATATCCATTGTAAGTGCCAACATATAGTAGATACTAGCACCGGAGCTTTGGAGCACTGGTGATCTTAGTATCAGCAGGCGAAATGATGAATTGGAAGAAATTGCTATCATGGTTTGCATAACAATTTACATTGGCTTCACAGGACAGAATAGTTACAAAGTGAGACAAGGTAACATATCCAACTTCGGACAATGATGTGAATTTCCACTTTATCTATGATCTGTTCCTCGAAGTTGGGAACAATCAAGTTTAGGGACTTGGTAGTAAGTTAATAGCACGTGATTTAAAAATAAGGATGTGAGTATTTTTAAAGCATGAAATAATATGAATAATTTAAAATAAATCAAATTATAAACATGTTTTTTGAAGTAATATTCTTTTCCTCCTTTTATGAGATATATGAACTAAGGCCTCATCTAGTCAAAGAGGGCATGGCTTAAGGTTTTAGAATAACTTAACCGACGACCCAAGTCCAAGGTTTGGCACTAACCGACGACCCAAGTCCAAGGTTTGGCACTTTCAGTGCCTAATGTGATTTTGTCGGAATCAGTTGTTACGCAGAACAACCATAAAAAGCTGTGTTGAAAGGTCGAGCGATGGTTTATCAATCACTTTGAAGAGAAGCATTGAATTTGAGACGGAAGTTGAAATCTTTTCCAAAGATTTCGTCAAACCCTCTTCTCCAACACTTGACCACCTCAAAACCTACAAGCTCTCTCTGTTAGGTCAGTTCATGCCAGCTATTATGTCCCTTTAGTACTCTTCTATCCTAAGAACCAAAACCCAGATCCTGTCTTCCAAAGATCGTTGATTCTAAGAAAAGCCTTGTCAGAAACCTTAACTCGGTTTTACCCATTTGCAGGGAAACTTAGAGACACTTTCCGTCGACTGTAACGATGAAGGAGCTTATTATGATGAGGCTAGAGTGAACCTCAGTATTTCCGACTTTCTTAACAAACCTGACCATCCTTTGTTATGATATAAGGTAATAGCCGAAGCAGGATCGAGATCAACGGCAATAGCAGGAGTAAATATGATACACAAGAATTTACGTAGTTCACTCAAATTTGGCTACCGATAAGCGAAAAATTTACTATAACAAAGAAGATTACAAATTAAATCTTCTAGGTACAATAAGGATAAAAATTTTGTGTATAATCTCACAAACTAAAACTCTCTTCTAAAATAAAAATGAATACAAATTTGAGCTAATATGATGAAGATGAACTCTCAAATTTGTACAATTTTATTACTGTTGCATGCATAAAAAATGGGGGGGCTTAGGATGTATTTATAATGCCTAACCTCTCACCACCTTTGCCTTGCACTAGATGCCAATTTATTGTTGATGAAGAAGAATTTGAGTCATATACTCAACAATCTCCACCTTGACTCAAATTCGACGAGTTATTCCTCGCTATATAAAACTCTGAAAGATAATTAGATGTTGCAATGTACTTTACCTTCGTAGTAGACGAAGCCGTTATTAATGGCAGTGATGCTTTCTAACTGGTAGCACCGGAAGACAAAGTGAAGATGTAACCAGAGAGAGACCTCCGTCTATTAAAGTCACCATTATAATCATAGTCCACAAAATCGATAACATTATTAGATGTTGCCTTGCTTCTATCAAACATCAAGCCAAGATCAAAAGAACCTTTCAAATATCGAAGGATCCATTTGATAGCATCCCAATAAACCTTGCAAGAATTGTGCATAAAACGGCTTACCATGCTAACCACATATGTTAAATAAAGTCTAGTGCAAATCGTGGCATACATAAGATTACCAACAATACTAGAATATGGAACATGCGACATACATTCTATTTCTTCCTCCGTCTTTGGACAATGGTCATATGACAACCTAAAATGAGCAGTGAGAGGCATCGAGACAGGCTTATAAGAGCCCATATTAAATCTATCAAGAATTCTTATATATAATTCTATGAGACAAAAACAACTTCTTAGTTTGTCGATCCCTTTGTATCTTTATGCCGAGAATCTTTTTTGCCACGCCAAGGTCTTTCGTTTCAAACTCCTTACTGAGTTGAGATTTCAAATTGTCGATCAAAGACTTATCACGAGAAGCAATAAGCATATCATTGACATATAGCAACAAGTACATAAAAGACCCATCTACATAATGTTAAAAATAGACGCAATTGTCATATTGACATCTAGTAAAGGCTTGCCTGATCATAACGGTATCAATCTTTTGTACAATTGTCTTGGAGCTTGCTTAAGCCCATAAAGAGATTTTTTCAAACGACAAACATAATGCTTCTTACCAAGAACAACAAAACCCTCATGGTGCTTCATGTAGATCTCTTATTCAAGTTCTCCATGAGAAAAGCAGTTTTCACATCAAGTTGCTCCGACTCCAAATTAAACAGAGCAGCAAAAGCAAGAAACACACGAATGGAGGTTTGACGAACAACAAGAGAGAAAATTTTATTAAAGTCAATACCTTCCTTTTGTTCAAAATCATGAACAACCAAACGAGCTTTTCACCTTGCTTCTTCAACCCTGGGAATGCCATCTTTCATCTTGTAAATCCATTTATAACTCAATGGTCGCTTGCCTTTAGGAAGCTCACATAAATCCCAAGTATCGTTCTTATGGAGACTTTCAATTTCTTCATTCATCGCCACTAGCTACTTAGATGAATCAGCAAGAGAAATAGCTTCAGAATAAGAGGAAGGTTCAATACCTTCAGGAATTTCTTGTGTAATTGAGAGTGTATAAGCAACCAAGTGGTCATCATTGTTAGTGTATCTAGCAGGCTCCTAGATAATGCTCCTTGGACAATCTCGAGCGATAGAATGCTCCTGTTGAGGCAGAATAGGAGTAGTGGTATTAAAGACATCGTGAATGACATCAACATTGCTAAACTAAGTAGCAGAGGAACTAGGACCATCGACATTGGGATCTCACCTCTAACTCCACCTTCCCATCGACATCTTGTTCACCACATGTACTAGTAGAAGAACTAAAATCTTTTTCCAGAAGAAAGTAATACATTTTCATTAATTGTCACATCTCTGCTAAGAATGACTTTGCATGACTCAGGGTCAGTACACCATAAAAGATATCCTTTTGATTCAAAAGCATAACTAAGAAATATGCACTTTTTAGCTCTAGGTAAAAGTGCATAAGTAGGACATCCAAAAACTCTTAAAACTTCCTCTGGAATTCTAAAATCAAGAGATGAATGTGGGGAGCGATTGGCTAAATAACATGCTATAGAAACAGGTTCACACCAAAGATCACATCAATACCATAATCTAATAGTATAGAGCATACAACGAGCTCTCTCAAGTAGAGTCCTATTCATTCGTTTCGCAACATCATTCTACTGGGGCTTACCAACTAGCGTCTTATGTTTAGTAATTCCAACCTAAGTGCATAATTCCTTGAAATTTGTTTCACAGAACTCTAATCCACTGACTGTTATGAGCTTCTTCACCTTCTTCCAAGTTTGGTTCTCAACAATGGCTTTCCACTTGTTAAAAGTAAGAATAGCTTCATTTTTATGCCTTAAGAAATAAACTCAAACCTTGGGAAAAAGTCACCAATCAAGGTCATCATATAACGTTTCCCTCCAATAGAGGGAACTTTAGAAAGTCCCCAAAGATCTGAATGAATGTAATCAAGAACAACTTAAGCTGACCTTTTTCTGCTTACTAAAGATAAAATACTCAAAAAATTTCAATTTACCCATACTAGTGCCAAAAATACCTTTCTTGCTTAGCAAATTCATACCTTTCTCACTCATATGGCCTAGGTGCATATTTTATAGACGTGTGAGATAACTATCAGACAATAAAGATGTGGACATAGTGGTTGAACCTGTGACAGTCAAACCTTGCAAGACATAAAGGCTACCAAGCCTATTACCTTTCATAATAACTAGGGCACCTTTAAATACCTTCAAAACTCCACCTTTAGCTGAATACTTATACCCAAGTGACTTAAGGATGCCTAAGGATATTAGGTTACATTTTAAATCAGGAATGTGTCCCAAATTAGTTAATGTCCTGATACAAACATCGTGGGTCTTAATCTGTACACTACCTATGCCAACAACCTTGCACTGAGCGTCATTTCCCATCAAGACAACTCCACGGTCAATAGGTTCATAGGTAGAGAACCAATCTCAATGAGAAGACATGTGGTAGGTACAATCAGAATCTAAAATTCACTCAATCGTACTCCTTTTTTCAGAAGAGATAACTGACAATATATCATCATCATACTCAATGTCAGCAACACCAGCTTCAGTAATCAATTTTTGAGGTTGCTTTCCCTTTTTCATCTCTCTCATTTTTATTTTTCAATTAACACTTAGAAATATTATTCCCAATTTTCTTGCAATATCGACAGGTCTTGGAATTACATCCTTTAGATTTTGACATATATTTCTTTTTACTTGTACCCTCTTTTTCAATCGTTCTACCCCAACAGATAAGCCTTTGGCTTTATCATCTGAATGAACCTCAAGGTGAAATTTTTCCTTAAACAAAAAGTTGGGCTTGACATCCTCAAAAGACAACGTA
>JAOSBK010000006.1:487719-505668 GCA_027568895.1 Erythroxylum shatona | reverse complement strand
TAAAGACAAGAAAGCTGAATTATCAGGTCCTGAATTCTCTGATGGATTCAATCATCTTGAGTTTTCAAGTTGGTGTACCTGTGGACTATATGATCTTGATTTTGGATATGGAAAGCCTATATGGGCACCTTATGCTGGTCCTGACAAATGTGAAACTTCGGTGTACAATCTGGTTGTTCTTATAGACACAAGAACGGACAGAGGAATAGAAGCTTGGGTGTGTTTAGATGAAGAAGAAATCGCCATATTAGAGAAGGACGAGGAGCTTCTTTCTTATGCTTCGGTGAATCCAAGTCCTCTGAACACTGTTCTTGCCTGAATCTGCCAGATTTCTTCGATGGTTTATAGTTTCTTACTTGACCATATTTCTGCAGATTCTCAACTATCTCATCCTACTGCTCAATAATAAGATTTGATCAGTGATTCCAATATTGTTGGAAACCACACGAGTGGATTGTTCCTTTGATTACTGTTCTTGCCTGAATCTGCCAGGCCTTTTCGATGGTTCACAGTTTTAACTTGACCATGGTTCTGCAGATTCACAACAATGTCACCTCACTAAGATTTCATCAGTGCTTGCAATATTGTCGGAAAGCACATGAATGGATTGTTATTGTGACACTATTACTATGATCAATCGTAAAATGTAAAAATTGATCGATTGTAGTATGTACTTCTGCTTAATTTATTACATCTTCCCTTCAATGTGCCTTCTAATGATCACAGGTTTCAGATTCCCCCTATATGTAATGGAACTTTTCCAGAACCCAATAGCAGTCCTGCTCATCCAAATTGGCTAGAGTTTACTATCGATCGCTTGAATCGAGGGTCAATGGTTGATCAAATAACTTACTCGAAACATATAATTAACAAGTTATTGCGTGCTTACGAAGGTTTATCCAATATAAATAGAAGAGCAAATGCATAATCCACAACCTAAACTTCTTGTACTTATCTATATGCACTTTTCTTGATTTCTTCAACTTATCATTAGATTGGACATTAGGTATAAATTAAAAGTAATATTACTTAATATATATACATGAAATTATTAACTTTTTTAGTGAAAGGTGCCAGTTCATAGAGCATCATCAACTTGTGGATGAGAATGTAAATATAGTATTGGCTTGACACTGACCACACAAGCACTATGAACAGAGCCCTTTTAGTGCATTTAGATATTCCTACAAGTGGATACAAAATATAACTAAGCTCAAGCATATTTCAAGCGAAAAAAATCTGATTTCTTAATTGTTTATAAATAAATAAAGAAAGCATAATCAGGAAAGGATGTGAAAATGCCTAAATGCTTGAAAAGGAAAGATTCCTGACAGATGGCATTGAATGACTCAAAATGGGTACACTTCAATTGGTGGACCACTTCAGAGAAGGAGACAAACAGAGCAATCAACATAAGCTTCCAGGAAGCTAAAGGTTAAAGATTCTGAGAGGATGCAAGAAGATCAAAAGTTCAACATAAAAGGAAGAGAAATTTTATGGGAAAGCTAGAAAAGATAGATTGGACTTATGTGAATATGATATATTAGAAATTTATGGTTTAGGACATCTTATCCCTCCCTTTTCGAAAGAAAAAACACGAAATTCTTTTTTCTTTCCGTAGGGATCAGGAGATTGGAGCTAGCCGTAAGAAGAATGCTTGATTGATAAATAACTCACTTTTTAATCTTTGACCCCCTCAATCATTACGAACGCCCCCACTTAGTGCAATGAGATGTGTATATTTATCCTCATTGTGTATATTTATCCATCTCTTGATTTGAAATGGGAGCAAGTTTGAAAAAAGATCTTAGAGCGTCTAAGATAGAGCCGTGAGAGTCCTTTAATGCCTTCCTTTTTTTTTCTTATCGAAGTTATTTTAAAAAGACTTGTCATAATAAGAAAGAAAGGAAAACAAGCACACTTGAAGAGCGCAGTACAATGGAAAGTTGTATGCTGCTTAACCATAAATTTATGATATATCATATTCACAAAAGTCTTGTTTTATCTTTTCTAGCTTTCCCATCAAATTTCTTTTCCTTCCTTTGATGTTGAACTTTTGATCTTCTTACATCATATATATATATATATATATATATATATATATAATTAACCCAGATCTTTTTATATGTTTCAATATTAGATTTTAGATTTTTAGTCAATTTAATTTCTAAGTTAAATTTTATTAAGTCCTCTAAATTTAGAATCTACAACTTGAATCGAGTCCAATTTTAATTTAAAATCTAACCGGATCATATCCATTATATGTCTTATATTTGACAAAGTTAAAAATGACAGCAGGAGAAAATTATCTATATTTAATAAAAATAAATAATGACCTCATACTTGAAATGCTTAAATATTTAATAAAATGGTTATATATATATATATATATATATATATAAAAGTGAGTGAGACACCTAAATATTTGCATAAAATTATTTTAAAAAAAACATAAAATTGCATCACTTATCATCATCTTTTATATATTTTCTCAAGGGCAGTTGTATTTCATAACAAATTTTATAGAACAATATGAAAAGATGGCAGTGCAAGTTCTTCCTCATAAGAACTTAAGAAACTCATCCCTGTCCAAGATCAAACAAAACAAAATAGACTCGACCAAGAAGAAGAGATTGAATTTGCATTGAGCATATTTGATATTAGTAACAAACAATCATTTCACTTCTCCAAAAAGATTCATTCTTTTAACCAGTCAGTCAAACATGGTACGAATCTAAAAAGACAAACTTTTTAGACAGGCGTGTAGGTCACTGCTTGTGGCTTCCCATCCCAGTAGATTCACAAATCGAATAGACAATCTGAACCAGAGCTTCATTCCCACAAAGAGAAAACTGTGGCTGTACTGTGTGTTAACATGGAGCAGTAACAGCCATTCCCTGATCAAGTATCAAGAATGGGAAATCGATGCTCTGGCCACTTGTGATACGCCCGTTTATACAAATTCATGCATACCGTGTCATGCTGCTGGACGACGCGGTTGAAAACGCATTTAATCGCCCCTGACAAAAAGGGAAAAGTTTTTGATAACTTGCAGCTTAGAAGCTCGTAAATGCTTGAAAGGGAAAGATTCCGGATAGATGGGATTGAATGACTCAAAATGGGTACACTTCAACTGGTGGACCACTTCAGAGAAGGAGACAAACAGAGCAATCAACATAAGCATCCAGGAAGCTAAAGGTTAAAGATTCAGAGAGGATGCAAGAAGATCAAAAGTTCAACATCAAAGGAAAGGAAAAGAAATTTGATGGGAAAGCTAGAAAAGATAAGACTGGATTTTTGTGAATATGACATATAGGAAATTTATGGTTGAGGATGAACTGAAGTTTTTTTCTGAAAATTAACCCACATCTTTTTACATGTTTCAATATCAGATTTTAGATTTTTAGTCAATTTAACTTTATGTCAAGTTAAATTTAATTGAGTTCTCTGAACTTATGCTAGGTATCTCGATAAAAATTGTATTGCCGATAGTATATTGATAATAATGTAGGAAATAACAACTAGAGCAAGCTCCCCCTCCTAAACAATCTATGCTAACTTTTCCTAACAATAATGATAATAAAATCGTTGTTATTCTCTATTGTCACTAGACAGCTCTATATTCTCCTCCCTTATTCTCTTTCCATAACAACCTTCTAACAAACTTGCCTACATAGCAGTAACTCCCCCTCCTTCCTAGTTTGTTTCTACGAGTATGAGTTTTGATGGGCTTAGTCGGTATGGGCTGGGGAGAGGGTGAATTGTTAACAATTTCTTCCTCCTCAAAAGGCCCCTTGTCCTCAAGGGAAAAAGAAGTTAATTGTCTCTTGATGAAGTCTGTATCCTCCTGGGTAGTTTCCTCACGATTGATCATTTGTTGTAGAGCGTATGGAATAGGGTCCTTCATATTAATTCCTTGCAGAATAATTTCCGTACTCATATGGTCAAAGGACATAAACATTCTCTTCCAATCTACCTCGACCACCCCTAGCATCTCCAGCCATGCAACACCTAATATTAGATCAGGTCCCTTAATGTTGAACACATAAGCATTCATACTAAATTATGCTCCGTTCACTTTTAGCGGCATTTCTTTACAAATACCTTGTGAAAAAGATCAATGTCCATCGCCCAATCTACCTCAAAGGTTCGAGTATGAGTAGTAGGAATTCCCATGGCCTTAACCAACTTACTCGACACAAAATTATGACTAACTAAACCATCTACTATAATTAAAATAGGCATTTCCTTAAGCTTTCCCATTATAATCATGGATCTCATCGGTGAGAATTTTTCCCTTCCCATTTCTTTGTACTCCATCAAATTAAAAACCAACTCCCAATTCTCCTAAGGTTCCTTTGCCTTCATCGCTGCAATGTCTCCCACTATTTCATCTTCTACATTTCCCTCCCACACAATCAGCTTGTACTCTTTATCTGAGCATTGATGCAGTGGACCATAGGTTTGGCCACATTTAAAACACAGCTCCTTTACTCTTCTCTCCATTAGTTGCTCATAAGATAAATTCCGAGTTCCCTTCCACCTTGGACCATTTTGTCGACTATCAACAGTCATCACATTTCGGGGCATGTTAGGCGACTCCTTTCCCTCCCCTTTCACGTTGGCAAATGTATTTTCTGCTTGACCCAGGCGTTGAGGGTTGGACATGCCAAACCGAGACCCATACCAAGTAGTGAAAGCCCCGAATTTGTATTTTGTTTCACTGGGTCTGATTACTCCTTCACCGACCAGCTCCCTTTCCAACTTACGTGCCACAGAAATCAACCAGGTGCGGGTTGGTGAGTCATGGGTCCTGACCCGGTTCCTTATTTCTTCACGCAATCCTCCCAAAAAGCAGCTCATGAACCACTCTTCGAGAAAATGAGTGATTTGTGAAGTCACTCTCTTTTACTCTTCGATATACTCATCCACTGACTTATGTTGAACTATCGATTTCAGCTGCTCCATCGGATTTCCCTCATCTTTTTCCCCATATCTGTCGAACAAGGATCGCTTGAAGCGTTCCCACGTCATGCATGGCTCCAGCTCACTTATGGATTTAAACCAGTACAACGTGGTCCCTTCCATACAAATCTGCACCATTAGCAACCTTAGGTCATCAAGGATCTCATGAATTGAGAAATAGGATTCAGCATGTACGACCCAGGCAAATGGCCTCGCTGTGGAATGAAGGAAGATCGACTCTCTGTGTCACATTTCTATATTCCTCCCACGCTTGTTTTGTAGCTGCCGAAAGAGTGCGACTCTCCTGTTGGTAAGGCTCTGACCGGTGGACTGGTTTTTCTCCACCCGAAGAAGAAGATGCGAGATGGGTCAGTGCCGGGGTACCTTCTCCTCTGTCTCCCATACTCTGCTTTTCTTGGTTTCTAGCTTTAAAAGTTTGAAAACCCTCTCTCAGTTCTATCTGTAGTTGGCCTTGGGACTTTGCTAAGTTCTTGACGCTAGCCATCAACGCGCTTAGCTGCGTCCTAAGATCCTTCAACATGGCATCGTGCGACTTCACCATTACTTCTTGGGCCGACAGCGATGATTCTTGTCTTTTGAGAGACGCTTCCACAGCAAACGCTTTAGCCTCCGTACATGTTTGCATACAACCTCTACACTCTTCGTCTCTCAATGAAAGCATCAATTGTTAGGTATCTCGATAGAAACTGTATTGCCGATAGTATATTGATAGTAATGTAGGAAATAACAACTGGTGCAAGCTCCCCCTCCTGAACAATCTAGGTCAACTTTTCCTAACAATGAACTATTAGAAAAAGTTGGCCTGGATGAACTGTTAGGAAAGATTGGCCTGGATTGTCCAGGAGGGCGAGCTTGCTCTAGTTATTTTCTACATTACTATCAATATACTATCGGTAATACAATCTCTATCGAGATATCTAACAACTTAGAACCTACAATTTGAATAGAGTCTAATTCTAACTTAAAATCTGACCAGATCATATCCATTACATGTCTTATATTTCACAAAGTTAAAAATGAGGAGAAAATTATCCATATTTAATAAAAAATAAATAATGACCTCATACTTGAAATGCTTAAATATTTAATACAATGGTAAAAATATATATAATTGAGTGAGACACCTAAATATTTATATAAAATTATTTAAAAAAACATAAAATTGCATCACTTATCATCATCTTTTATATATTTTCTCAAGGGCAGTTGTATTTCATAACAAATTTTATAGAACAATATGAAAAGATGGCAGTGCAAGTTCTTCCTCATAAGAACTTAAGAAACTCATCCCTGTCCAAGATCAAACAAAACAAAATAGACTCGACCAAGAAGAAGAGATTGAATTTGCATTGAGCATATTTGATATTAGTAACAAACAATCATTTCACTTCTCCAAAAAGATTCATTCTTTTAACCAGTCAGTCAAACATGGTACGAATCTAAAAAGACAAACTTTTTAGACAGGCGTGTAGGTCACTGCTTGTGGCTTCCCATCCCAGTAGATTCACAAATCGAATAGACAATCTGAACCAGAGCTTCATTCCCACAAAGAGAAAACTGTGGCTGTACTGTGTGTTAACATGGAGCAGTAACAGCCATTCCCTGATCAAGTATCAAGAATGGGAAATCGATGCTCTGGCCACTTGGGATACGCCCGTTTATACAAACTCATGCATACCGTGTCATGCTGCTGGACAACGCTATTGAAAACGCATTTCATCGCCCCTGACAAAAAAGGGAAAAGTTTTTTATAACTTGCAACTTAGAAGCTCATACATCTCATAATAACACAAAATGCATAAATATTTGGAGCCTGATCTTCTCTGTTTCATAGTCCTAAATTAACTTCCAAAACCACAATTCATGATCAGACACCCATATACTAACTAGTGTTTGCTATAACTTTCCCTATGCTCTAGAAACAAGTAATGCAGGAGGTAAGTTTTGAGTCCTAATTTGACAAGAAAATGGCATAGTGAACGGAAACTTAAACTACATCGTTTATGAATCCAGAAGATGAAAATTGCAACCAATATCCTGGTAACACTAATGCACAATGAAAGCACCATACCATGTGTACCAACAGGTTCCTTGATGCGACCGCGCCGACCACACTTTGTCCATACTTCAACAGGCTGTAGCAATTAAGTGCATCAATTAATTCATTCCTTCTACGGTTATTCTTTCAACTCCATACTATTCACATTAAAGAGTCACTTACCTTGAACCATCTTACATCCTCGGGGTGATGAAACATATATCTTACAGTGGCTTTCAGTTTTGACACACGCTGTGGGTAACTGAAATAGGATAGTTGTTCCGTAAATATCAACGTTATCAAGGAAACTAAAGATTTCCAGAAAGACTTGATCCAGCATGAAAGAGCGTCTCAATAAGGAAAACTGGAATGTAGTAGAAGCTCAATGAATCATTCAAAAACTTTCAGTTAAAGGTTAAGATCCCATACCCAGTCAATATAATTTTCTTCAACATTATCCTGTCAGGATCAATGCTTCTCAAGGAACCAGTGGCAGCAACTGCTGCTGGAGCACCTCCTTCAGTACTCTTTAGAACAACCAGAGGAAGTGGAGGAAAGGAAACTGGAGCATAGATTGATGCTATAGAGAAACGGCCTGCGTGCAGGAATCTCTCCATTTTGCTCTTGTCTGAATTCATATTATCAGTTGAAAATATTGGCCTGCAAAACCTAATGTCAGAGATCTTCTAATGACAAGATCAAAACTGCTTGTGAAAAGTTATCACTACCTAGCAATAAACTGTCGAAAACCAACATGAAATATCAGTTCTTCTTTGGCTTTAATAGGAGCTTCATAGTTATCATGCTTCTTTATGCTGCAAAAACATTACGAGCTATATCATGATTTGTGAAACAAAATCTCAGGAAATTATTCTCCAAAAACCAGGATTGCATATTAGGGTCAAAATAAATTTTCCACACCTAAAGTGAAGAACAGACATCTTTGATTCATGCTGCAAAAGCCCAGATGCTATTATAGGTCTTGTCATTGCCAGAGCACACAACTTGGAAGAAACGGAATTAGGCACATCTTTAATATGAAGTCTTATATATTGGCCTGCTGTTACACAGTCATCTCTGTTCTCTTCACCCATTTTCAAGGTTTTGGAAAGGACAAGTTTTTGTGTTCTTGGAAAGTTATCAAACGCAAATATTCTGGCATATTCTGGAGGGAGAGACTCCTGACATCAAAAGAAACTTCTTGACGTTATCAATGCTCTCATGTAAAACCGCATGCAAGTTCAAGAACACAATATTATTACCTTCGGATCCCAGGAAGAAGTCCTGAATGATTTGAGACCTCTATACTTGGCAAAACGCCTTCTAGCAGGAATATCCAATGGAGTATCCACTTCATCCGGAAATTCTGAAAAAATAAATACGAAGAGATCAATTACAGAACCAAGTTTTCAAGGACCCTAGAGAAAAGCATCTAAAAGTAAAACTGTGGGCCAAAAACTAAGGAGCCCAAAATTGTGCCTATAATTTTTATGTTGAGGGGGAAGAAGAGCTAAAAAGGGAAGGGTAGGAGTTAGAGGTGGATTACACCTAAGAACTAAATGCAACAGATCTCAAGAAAGTGAAATGGAAACAATGTTTGATACCCTCGTCTTCAGCATGCTGCTCTTTAATCCTTTTAATATCATCTTCTATTTGTTCCCTTGTTAAGCTTTCACCTTCCTGCATGGTAAAGCAAGCCATTTAATTTCTAAACATATCTAAACAGGATTTGACAATTATGCCTTGTTTGAAACAGACCATCATCACCGAATCATTGTCTGTTTCTTCATCATCCCTAAGATTTAGGGAAACTTGACCATCATCAATGTCTGAGTTGTTTGGGCTATCTGGACCAGGAATCATTTCTGTTTCATCCAGAACCATACCATCATTGGCTTCACTATCACTGTCTGAAACATCCTCGTCTGTATCATCCACAATCCAAGCAGCCTGAAAAAATATAACTCGGTGGATTAACAACTCGAGACACATCAGCAAGCCATCAATTGAAAAGAAATTCTCGATTTGACAGAATTTAGGTTACATACACACCTGATATTCTGAAGTACCTTGAGGAATTTTCCTTTTCCTAATCTGTTTTTGTTTTTGAGTTGTAGCAGCTTCCATCATTTCAGCTTCAGTTGGCCAAGTCTACATGAAGGGGGCCAAAAAAAGAAGGATGTTGAATGGCATAAAGCTAATTGCAATCCATAACAAACAGATACTTCCTAATCTAACCTGTTCTCCAGCAAGAGGGTCTGGTACATTTTCAACAACTAAGGGCTCTTGTGTCAAAGGATCAGGGTGCAGAGAACGAACAACCTGTAGTTATTAAGAAAATGAAGTGATATACAACAATTCATTTCTACACCAAATTGTGCATTTATGATTGATAATGACACCAAAAGACGCAAAAAAGAAGTAAAATCAAACCAAATGCACATACACAGATTCAAAAGGCAAAAAATGTGCAAGGAAAGGTAAATCTATTATGCTTACTATAATGCTTGTGAAATCTAATCTTTGAATTCCCGTGCAAGTGTCAAACATACATAAACAACTGGAAGTTGTAATCAAGCCTCATAAAACATTGTTAAGAAAGATTCGCTGATTCAATGCAAATCAGAATCCCCACTCCTACAGTTAGATGCCTACAGCATCATAATGCAACAATCAATCTCACTGATAGTAAATTATTTAATGAATGACTTCAACATTTAATGAATGACTTCACCATTTACATTCTACTAACAAATCAAGAGCCAATACCTCAATGTCAGGAACATCATCAGAGTCCATTGCATCTAGTTGTTTTCTCGAATTCAAGGGATGTGGATCCTTTAGCAGTTCAATCTTCTGCAGCTGGAAATCCCCAGCGCCAGATATGTGCACCTGACACTCCAAGAAATCAGACAGAGAGCCAAATAAATCAACCAACTAACAACAATTATCTAAAAGCTCAATTTATTACCAGCTGATTCACGCAGAGGCTTCGAGCATGTAGATAGCCAGTGAGGAGGAGGGTACATTTTCCCGAATTCCACTCATTTGCTACAATGTCAACCTATAATTTAATAAAGGATTGAAGCTTTACAAGAATTAATAGAAGTTTAATAGTATACTTAAAGCCAATATGCATTACCTATCACATACTTGCAAGGCACCATTGAGGAAATTCATAAAAAGTAGAAGACGATAAATCATACAATTTTTTGACAACCATTTTATCTTGTTAAACATATAAAAAATAATATCCGATCCTTTTTTTCTATAACGCTAAGCTAAGTTGAGTTGCTAGCAATTGAAACTACCCAAATACAGCAAAATGGAGCAGAAGCAATATAAGCACCTTTTGTGACATTAGGTAAGGACGTTGATTTCTCCAATGAGGCACCGTGAGCCTTTGTTCTTTAAATAGCCAGAGGAACTGCAACCAATATATCAGTGAAGACATGTCAAGGCCCAAAAGGTGATTAACGTTGCGCCAAACTTCTTTCATTGCTTCATCTTAAAAAAGAGCACGAAGGATAATACCAAACAGATTCAATTTTTGGTTATTCAATACCTTATGCAAATCTTCTTGTGTATCCGCTGGGTAGAACTTACAATCCTCAGTAAATTCATTAGCAAGACAAGAACTGCACATCTTCTTTGTCTCATTTCTTCTTTTAAGATCAGTAGGTAAGTCCTAATAAGAAAAAGAAAAAGAAAAAGAACATTTTCACCTGCACTAATGCAAAAACTTGAATTCACTTTTCTAATTGAAAATTTACGAAGGTACATCAATCAAGAACTAACACGAATCAGTACAACAGTGCTAGGCAGGCCAAGGGATCTAAACACAGACAGACATTGACTTCCAAAGGAATCGACATAGTTTGGACTGCCTTCTTCACATGCAGCGTTTGCTGATGCCACAAAAGCAATTAGATCAGCAACCTACAAATTCAGATAGCAAGGGCACATTCAACAACAAGAAACAACGTCTAGTACAAATCTTTAAAAAAAATACAAAATTGCTCAAGACCTTCATACCTTAGCCAATTCCATACAAGACAATAAATCCCCATGTGGTGCTTTCAAAACCTAAATCACAAATCATCTATCAGTTATTAATAAAGTTAAAGATACGGAGCATGTAATCCACAGCACCAGTCAAGCCAAATTGCTCATATTTAGCCTTATAGTTTCAAATCTTTGATCTGCCTCATAATACCAAACAACACTAAATTCTCTTACAAAGCTCACAAAAGCCATAGGATTAAGGAACCTACTGTTGTTCTCAGCTTGTACTGGGACGAAGCAACAGTGGCAGCCAAAGCTCCAGTAGCTTCAGGAGATAACATTTTTAAGAGACCTTCAGCAAGTGAATTGAGGTTAACAGATGCAGACAGCGCAAAAAGAACCTGTCACAAAGCAAAACGTGAAAAGTCAAACAAAAATATACTAAAAGGCTTACAATTACACAAAGAAGATTGGTTGCTCATCACATGCAAGAACAACTGAGCTCTTTCTATAGAACACAATGGAATCTTGAAATTACGACTTTTCGTAGAAATGTTGTAAAAACCTTATTTTTATTCTTGCTTTATCCAGCTTTGTAAGGACTTATTGATCCCTTTTACGGCTTAATGAATAAATTCTTTTATCTTTCAAAAAAATTACACAAAGAAGATGAACTCACAATTACACGAGGAGGGCTTGTGGATGCACTGGAAGCCCTCTTCTCTTTCAAAACTGCAGCCCTTTTCTGATCTCTCAACTACAACATCGGAACAATCTTGAGTGCGAGTCTTAATTAAAATTAAAACGAAAACAAAAAATCCCAAAAGATCACCATCTTGTTGCGTTGATTTCGAGCAGCCTTCGCCCCTTTGAAGACATTACGATCCGATTTCCCAATTGTATGCTTCTCTAACACCAATTTAAAAGAAAAAAGAGTTTCTTTTATCAATCTTGAACAGAAAAAAAAATGTAAACTTCAACAAAAAAGAGTGTAAAAGAGCAACCTTTGAGAGAAGTTTTGTGAAGGTTGCGAGATGACTTGGAAGAGAAGCGAGACTTGTGAGTTTTATTAACTTGAACTCGAGACCCACCCATGGCTTCAGGCAGCTATTGTCCTAAACCTTCAATGTCTCATGAAGGTCGTTAAGGGTGTGAGGGTTTTGGGCGGTTCTGAGAGAAAGGCAAGGGTGTTAGGGTTTTTCTTGTAACTTTGTAAGTGAAGAAGATTAGTTTTTTTTTTCAAATTATAAAATTTATTAATAAAATACTTGAATTTAAATTATAAATTTGTATTAATAAAATACTTGAATTTAACACCTTAAAAATAAATAATTAAATTGAATAATAATTTGTAATTTTCATTTTAATTAGTAATAAATAATTTTTAATTTCCTAGATAAATTTTATTAAAAGTAAATTTTGTTTTAAAAGGTTCACTACATTGTTTAAGAATTCATATAAATCTTTTTCTTAATTTATTTTATTGCTTTTTAAAATTTTAAATTTTAATGCAAATAAAGAAATATCAATTTTCTATAAATGAGCAAGCATAAAATCAATGGAGTTAGTAATTAATTAATTTTTTCTATTTTAAGTCAGCTTAATTCGGTTCAATCAATCAAAGTTAACCACGAATTTAGTCTAAAGTTCAACTAAAATGCCTTCTTTTGAAATCTAAGGTTATGAAAGGCTTTTAATGGAATGAAATAAAATGTAATCATTTATAATGCAATAAAATGAAAATTGATGTAATATTAAAAAATTGTTATTTAGAAATGATGGAAAGGTTCATAATATAATATAATGAAATAATATTTAGAAGATGGATAGAATGTAATGTAATGAATGTATAATAATAATAAATGACTATTCTACCATTGATAGAATAATAATGTATTGTCATATTCCTTGTTATTAGGGTTGAGGGTATAATTCGTATTATAAAAAATTATTGAGAATCTATTAAGTAATATATTTTACATTCCATCTTAATCCTCTCAAATCAGAAATAACTTATTTTTACTGTTTAGGATAAAATATGATGTAATGTAAAACTTTCTCATTCCATCTTGTTTCATTCTGTTATAAATCCCCATCTCAAACAATAGAATAATATTACGTTCTATTCTATTTCATTCAATTAATAACAGTCCTATCAAATATAGTCTAAGAGTTTGGATCCTATTATCGTTCCCAACTTAGAAGTGATATTTTCAAGTGAAAATAATTGAATTTGTTTAATAAGCAACCAATTAAAAGACATTCCAACTAATTCTACACAATTCAACAATCAAAACTTCATACACTAAAAATCTCGCTAAAACGCGAAGTTTGAGAAATTTTAATAATCCGGTTGAACCAAAAAAGTGTGAATTTTACCGAAACACGGAGTCAGGAAAGGTCTAATAACATACTTGATCCAAAAAAAGAGTGTGGAAAAACATTGTTGACTTGTAAAAGAGAGACATTAGCAACACTTGCCACACAAGATAGGTAAAAAAGAAATCAGCTATGACCAAAAAACCTGTTCATTGTGAAGTGTTCTTACACAACTTTAAAGAACATTTTTTCTTGTTTCTCAAAAGAATGTACAGTACATTGCTCTCCCTACCTTTCTCCTGTTCTCTATGCATTAATCTCTTCCATATCAAACAGGAACGGGCGATACCCCGGTTCTGCTCGACTTGCTCTTTGCAATTCGAGAACAGAACATGAATAATAGCAGGACCGACGATAACAAGAAGAGCCGAAAATAAGTTCTGATCTCCTGCATTCCAAGATCCAGCACCTCAAACTTCTTGCCATACCTGTTCCTCCTCTCCATCAAGTACCCATCAAGATATTCATCTATAGATACCCATTTGTCCGTGTTAGTTCTTGACAGAGATTCATCGAACAGATGAGGTCCCAATTTAAAGATCGAGAAGAAAGCAGCAGACCAATCATTCAGAACTCTCTGACAACATAAACAGAACTTATACCAGTCATTGACTAGATGCTACCACACTTTCATCTCCATGAAGAAAGATAACAACTTTAAAGTGAAGAAACAGATAAGCATAGAAGTAATCGAATATACATTGAAGGTAGTGAGATCGACGGGATTGAACATTTTGAAGCAATCTTTTGATGATGCTGTTGGATCACCGTATATCTGCAAGCACCATGAAGCAACCATAAAGGATAGGCTTGAAGGAGTTGAAGTCAATACAGCAAATTAGTTTGTTTCTCACAGACCTCAAAGGTAAAAGCCATGGGAACTTTTACAATGTCGTACATGTAATCTGTTGCAGTTCCATGTGCAAGATAACTGAATACGAGCATAAGATGAAAGAAGTAAATCACAAATTTTGAAACATTTTCATAACTGATGAAGATCTTATCATTGCCAGTATCTAATAAGCTTCTACTTTAGACCAAAATAGACTTTTAGATATTCTGGAATAAATTATAGTTTATCACTACATATAACACCAACCCAACAGAGCCTCCCCCAGATCCAATCATGCAATGGTTGTGGCAATGAACTTGGTTCAGCTCACTAAGCAATGACTTTATTCGGTGTGCGGGTAATCCATCAGGGGTTGTGTTTCTGTGGTCATATGGCATAAACAGAGCCTGAATAAACCAAAAATTAAAGGAATATATCATCTTGCAATGTATAAGAACCATCAACAGACACGCATACAAGTGAAAACACAGTAGTGATAAGAACAGGCATGTTAGAAGCACTCACCTCCATTCCTGAATGCACATTAACCCATACGTGAGGCTCAAATGATAAAGCAAGTTTTCGCATTAACTGAGCTTCAGGCTCACTAAAAGGAGCAATGCCTGGATTCTCTTCATATGGATCATAGTCCTGGAATTGAAGAATAAACAAAACGGGACAAAGAAATCACGTTTGATCTATCAATCGCTGAGGTAACAAAAGCCAATACGATATTATCTATAGCCAATAGGATTTTTTCTTCATCAAAGATTAAAAAGTATTAGGTAAACAGTCAATATTAATTGAACTATAATCAGCCTAATCAGGGAAGATATGATTATCATGTGTGGATGACGGAGATCAGTTAAGGCTGACAAGATCTGCCACATCCCAATCATTTGAAATCCAAGGGTTCCGTTTTTCCTTAAGATGAAATATGTATAGGCATAACGATTGGTGAATGTAAGTCAATTTCACATGGTACATGATATCGAACCGTAGCAGACCTTTTCCTTTTTGCCCCAGTCAACACTCCAATTCCGGTTGAGGTCAACTCCTCTCCCTGACAAAAAGATGAAGTTCAGCAATACTATATCATTCCAGCTAAGCATATTAAAAGAAAAGCAAAGTAAGTGCATGACCATTTCTCCTCTCACAAGGATCTCCTTCTTCAACACGTTTACGACCATTCAAGTTTTCCATTGGAACCACCTGTGATATCATTGGCTATTAGCTTTGCAGGAATATCAATGTTCAAGTATGAAATTAAGTAACAATGGAAGTCAATATCTACCATTAGATATGCAGCAGATTTCCTTGTTAGTAATACTTGGTTCCTAAACAGATTTTCTATGTCCATGTAAATTCCAAATGCAGCAAATAACAGAGTGAATTTCTCCCTATCCCGATGGATTCAAACACCGAGACACAAAGTTTAGCATAAAAAGATTATGAAATAGGGGTCCTGATTTTTTTGAAAACTTAATTAACACAAGTAAAGGCATATAACATTTGCATAGGCAGAAATTGTTCAAGAACTGATTCTTACCTTTATGATAAGCTTGTCCAAAGTACTGTTTAAGGAAGTAGCATTCACATTAGGCAGAAATTGCTCTTCACTTAGGATTGACAATATACGCAACGCTACTTCTGATGTGATGAGCTCTCTCCCATGCTGTCCAAAACTCTGGAAGACAAGGAATTATCTGTCAAGAAAACCAGCAATTACCAATCTGAGACAATCTTATCACATTTAAAATTGAAATTACAGTTCAGAAATCTAATAGTGTTTTCTTTTTCTCTTCGTGTTAGTGCAACATCATAACCTTTCCTTTACATCAAGCAAAAACAAAATGAAGCCTCAAAATCAACCTCTCTGTGCCTATTTTCACTTTAAAGCAAACAAATACTGAGGGACTTACAAGAAGGATCCGAAACTTGGACCTCTCATCACATTCTCTCCCCATCTTGCAATATGTAACTACTGTGATCTCTGCTTGGTAACCCTTATTTCCAGCTTCTATCGTATCCACCTATCAGGAAAAAAAAAATGAATTGATCAACTAACTCCATCACTCAAGCTAACGCTTACACAACACTCAGAGAACAGAAAATATACAGAGAGTTTATCTGGGTGACGATGCACCAATGCCTTGACCTGTTCCAACAATTCAGTTCTGCAAAATCATAGAACAATAAGAAAAACAAGTACAAGAATCCCAAACTGACATAACCCACAACGAAACCAGCATAACTCATTCAAAAGTTCCAAACTTTCAATAACCAATTTTCACAACTTTGATAAAGCATTGAATTTTTATTCTCTGTTCTTATCCTTCCAGTAAAATAAACGTAACCAGGAAAAGAAGAAGAGGAGAAGGAGGAGAACAGAAGAACTCAAGCAGGTTAAATTCAACTATCAAAGTAAGGCAAATCCGGATCACAAGACAAGAAAAGGGAAAGAAAAACAATTTCTTTAGGAAATAAAGGAAGAAAAGAAAAGAATAAAACTTGAAAAGTCGTTACAAGAACTGACAAAACAAATCCAAAATTTGAATCAGTAAAAGGAAGGGTCAAGCAAACGGATCCATCTATACCTGGAGTGGTAGAGATCCCGATTGATGGGCGTGAAAGTGGAATTAGGCACAGCATTGGCGACCAAAAATGCAGGAGGAACAAGAAGGATCAAAAGGGGTAGCAGAAAAGCCATTAAAGAGGCAGAGAACGAAGAAAATGAGAAGAAGAATGCTTAAAGTTGCCTGCTTTCACAGCTTCTCTCATCTCATATTCCTGGTAAAGAAGAATATAACAAGAACATGATTCGATCGATGAGCTTTTTAGAGAGAGAAAAGGAAGAAAATGTGTATGCGTGTGTTGTGTGGCTTTAGGTGATGACCTTGTCAGATTGTCCCTGGATTTTCCACGTTCGAGTGACATGTTCATATTATTATTCTTTCCTTTCCTTTTTCTCTTTTTGTTTGATTCTTTCATTTGTGAAAAAAAAAAAAGATGCAAGGAGCTTTCTGAATTTTGATTTATTTAAAAAAAACTTTTAAATTTAAAAATGATTAGAAGTAGTTTTATAATATTTAAAAAAATTTAAATTTAATTAAAATTATACAAATTATTATTGCCTTTTATTATTTTTTGAACTTTTTTCTTTTTATCAAATTTAAGAATTATGATTGATAATTAAATTCGACTAGGCTTTACCAAAGCTTCAAATTAGATTTATTGTCTGTTTGGATGAGCTTTCGGCATACAAGTATATACTTTTTTTTACTACAAAAGCTTTTTTTAAGTTAAAATTTTATTGTAAAATAAAAAAATACTTCTTTAATAGATATGATTTTTTTACAACCAAAATATAGTTTTTTTAAGAAACTCAAATTTAGAGCTTAAAAAAAAGCTTTTTTTTGGTAGATTTTTATTTTCAATTAATGAGTCTATTTTTATTCTCTTTTATCCTTATATTTTACACATAATTCTCACAATATCCACAAACTCATCTTCATGTTTATTATGTATTTAACTATTTACTCAACTTGAATATTATTTTATGGTTTATATAATATTATTTGACTTTTTATATGTTTTAATTTTTTTAATATTAATTTTACTTATATTATAATCCATATAAAAGATTTGGTTAAATATATTTTTATTTATGTTTCATATGGTTTAAAATTATATAATAATTAATATATTG